>JAWZYT010000217.1:415000-505000 GCA_034508575.1 Petrolisthes manimaculis
TTTAGCCAAGATAGTATTCCCGAACCATGAGTTGTAAGCTTCATTTGAAGCATTCACTGGTGAGAGGGAGAGTCAGAAAGGGGGATAAGTGGAAGGTATCGTTCTCAATCTCCACATGCAGAAGGATAATACCAGGCCTGTATAAGAAGCAAATCCGTAAAATGTAGGAAAATGGTGAGGCTTACATAAGGTACAGGTAGCATTATGTCGGTAGAGGTTACCTAACCTCCAAGAGATATTAATCATATTTCGTCGAATATTATTTATAAGGGCCTGGTATTATAATTCTGCATTGAAAATATGATTCAATATATGTTATAGAACATCACATAAATATTGCAATCATGATAAAACTTATTAAGATGAAATAAATAAGACCTCTTTGGTCCGGAAACGATATTAAGCTTCCAGTCCCTCTGAAGATCACCGCCATTTGACAACAAGGTAAAATACATTTTATCAGTATTAATTGTACTTTACTGAGATCACACACAGCATACTTTATAGAACAAAGTATACTCAAAATTATATTTTATATCTCTGGTGTAAGTTAATGCTTTACGTTGCGATACACCCTGTAGATAGATAGACATAATTTGCTGTCTTAAAACTTTCGATGCTGTTAATTACCTGACACAACAATCTACATTGCAGTCTTTGGGGACATCCTCCATTAATGTTGCAAGCAGTCTGGCAACTGAATCTTGTAAGTTGTTGGGTTCAAGTGGACCACTTGCAACCTGCAGATCACTTTGCATGCGGTTGTAGACTTCACCACTACTTGGAAGGCCATCATTATGACCAGGTGTCTTGGCCTTTCTCTTTTTGGTAATCTTCCTATTTGATGTACTGTACAGTCTCCTCCACTGCCACGTTCATCACTCAGCGTTGTCAATGTATAATTATACCTCACAAGGTGTGAACCTCCAGTGTCGTCGACTCTAGTATCCGAAACACACACCAATATGATTCATGTCAGTGGCAGGTTGATTGAGGGGTGTTGGTGGCTTGGGTATGGTGTTCTATGGAGGCAGGGTAGGGAACTGTAAGCTGTAATGCAGAAGTCTTGGCTAGGTGCCATTTTTATGAATGCTCAATATAGGTCAAATATAATAATAACACTTGATGGAGTTGTTATTTCAGGTTCTACATCATAACAATAATGATAGTTACTGCAGGTAAGAATAATATATCTTGTATGGAATTTAAGTACGTCACTGTGTTGCTATAACAATAATGATAGTTACTGCAGGTAAGAATAATATATCTTGTATGGAATTTAAGTACGTCACCGTGTTGCTATAACAATAATGATAGTTACTGCAGGTAAGAATAATATCTCTTGTATGGAATTTAAGTACGTCACCGTGTTGCTATAACATTCCACATCACCATTAGTCCTCACAAGTCAAGATAGGCTCGTGCCTTCAAGTTAGTCATTGCATATTAAAATGGTATTTATTTTGTGACGATGACGTAGCTTTGTCAGTAACAACAATGTCCAACATTTGATGAACATTAAAACAGTAGTAATAGTGTAATAACATTTGTCAATAAAAGTAGTTTCTTGACAATTCCGAATTGTGAACCTGTCACAACCTTTATTATTCACATTATTTTGTGATCATAGATGGATTGGGTGAGGATGAAAACATACAGTAAATCATATAATTAACCCATACGCTCCGGGACCCCCCCCCCCCCACCTTGCCTCAACATTTTTGCCCTGCCGCTCACGTCAAAATTCCTCTATTTGCCCTATATTCACAACGCTCACACTCTTAACCTATAATTATAGTATACTGATTTCAATAGTTTCTTACATACTTTCAACTCATCCTCTTTCCAATGGTACTATCGGGAGAGCTGTACAATGAATAGTTGTGGAGATAGGGCGAGTTGAAGTAGACCATGTTTGCTCACGAATCGCCACTGTGTCTGTGTGTGACAGCGGCCAGTGTGTTCAGTTTACCGCGCAAGTCCATTGTCAACTCACTCGTATTACTGCTGTTATGTATTGTATGTCATGATTACAACACTAAAAATAGTATGAACACTTGTAGGAATATATCATCGTGTAACTGTCACTTAGAAAATGATAAACAAACTGATTTGTACCGTAGGAAACACGTATATTTACCATCACTCTCCCCTCTGCCTGGGCGTGTTTGTGGTGTTATTGTTCTTATTATTACCATTATGTATCGTGCGTCATGATCTATACACTAAATAATAATTTGTAACCTTGTAGGAATTTCATGGTGTCACTCACGTACAGTCTGTTACAGTTCCGACTGGGCCACCCAGTATCGAGAGATCGTAGATGTGGCAGTAGTGTGTGTGTGTGTGTGTGTGCTCGAAAATTATACGGATCGCCAACACTCTCCCTCTGTAGTGAACATGACTCTGCCTCGAAGTTTATTCCATAGATGGTGCTGTGTAGTTGTAGAAGGAATGTGGACTGCAGGGTTGAAGTTTCGGGAAACAGCTCTGCTCGTACCAATGAGTCATGAGCTCTCAGGCAGTGTGGTTGAGGAATGCTGATATGTAAATTTAGAACCTATTTTACACAATGAGTAGGTGAAACTAAGGTAAAGTTGTTCGTAGCCTCAACAGTGAACATTTCTTCTTAATGGTTATCATGTTTGGCATGCATCATTGCTCAGCCGTTCTAACAGAGCTCACGTCTCGTTGCCACCATTGTTATCTTGTTTTTCTACCAACTAGGATTGGGCAGATATGTTGTTTTATTTGTCCATCATAATTATTTTTGTAAGCATAATTTGATATCACCTTTCATTTCGTATTATACTTGTAAGTCAAGTTACAATGTATCACATGCATAATAAAATTCCTTCATTGCTAAATATTTTCTCTCTTGTAATATTTTTAAAAAAGTCAACTGTAATTCTCTCTCTCTCTCTCTCTCTCTCTCTCTCTCTCTCTCTCTCTCTCTCTCTCTCTCTCTCTCTCTCTCTCTCTCTGAAATAAACACCATCTTATCTTATTTTATCTATACTAATGAAATCGAACAGAGAGTGAGGACCAATTCCACAGTTGTTCGTTGTGATTTGTTAGCGCCCAAACGAAAGAAACTAAACTGTGTAAATGAATTATGACTGATATATTTATTGGAAGCATTTGATGAGTAAAGTATGCAGCTAGTGTAATAATACAAATGCTCAATTGATAGTTTTGGTGAATAGGAATAATCAGCTTTTGCGAAATAACGAAGCCTTACAAATGTATTTGGGGAGGACTCTGACAAAAAGACTGTGGAATCAGTCCTGGCTCCCTGACATTCTACATTAATAAACAAATTAGTAGTGTCGAAATAAGTAATAGTTTTTCCAGTGATAATCAACTCGCATTGATTGTTAACTGGGTTATGTTTAGACGTCATCTGGTCGTCAATCGGATACGAAGTTCGCTTGGGTGAAACCAAGCCAAAGCAAGCGGAACTGTTCTGGTCGATCAAAAGGATTCGTTGATCCACCTTGCTGGACCCTGCTGCCAGCCACTGAAACCAAGACCAACAACGTATCCATCCAAGCTCGCCAGAAAGCAGCGATTCGATAGCTTGCATAAAAGGAAATAAAAGGGAAAATAATTAAGGGATTTTGGTTGAGGAAAGGAAATACAAATAATGGAAAAGTTGACCAAACCTATACAGGAATGGACTTTGACTTTCACCGGTTCTGACTTAAACACGGTATCACTGTAGTATATAAGAGGTCCACCTTCATGTGTATTTCAAATGTAATTGCAGTAATTTAGTTCATAACGGTATTCTGTATCAATAACGACTTTGGTTCCGGTAAGTTGCCTGGTTAGATACACGTAATCTGCATCGGTCTTTATTTGATTAGTAGATTAGGTCCGGGCAACTCAGGTAAAGAAACAGTCATCTGCTCACAATATGGAAAATAGAATTAAGACCAGAAAAAATAGGCATGCAATGTTTTAATTGTTAGGAAATTATAGGTGGACATTAATAAATGCAGACAGTTTATTCTCTTCCTTTCAGCTGTTTCCAACCATAGTAGTAGGATACTACATTATATCCCTCATTTCCAGGACAACATGTGTATACTGTGATAGACAATTCGATGACTCCAGTGATGGAGTCCCATTTAGCGGAAGCAGAGGTTATGGAGCCTCTGATGGATTCACCTCCTCCACTGTCACCCATCCCTTCTACCTCCTTTGGTGAGAATAGAGGTTGTAATATGTTTTTAGCAAGCACAGACAGGTCATTGCAACCATATATTATTACCGTATTTACATGATCAAACTAATGTAATCTATAATCATTTGAAAAAAATACAGTTTAACAGTATATCCAAACCACCTCAATGTATTACGCTTCACTCTTAACCACACCACACTCATTACCAATTGCCTTCTTACTCATACCACATCTCTGATACACACTCTTATTACTTTCTCTGTCCCACCTTGTAAGTCCACATGCACCTCTCAAGTAACTCATTTCCACTGCACCTATTCTAGACTGATGAGCCCTACTCCATGTCCAGGAGACTCGTGCCCCCTGGTGTTGTGATGGTTAGGCTCCCATAGCTGCCTTCCTTGACAGCCTTCAGGGGTGGTTGAAGACTGCAACGCACACAACCACACTAGCCAACAACACAACATACACTCTGAGGACACTTTGGGAAAGCCCGGTTCAGGCCATGGCCTTCTTCGAGAGCTCGGGTCTGCTCGGCCAGACAGCTTGTGGAACTTCAACAACTCGCGCCATAATGGTTACCTATAATGGCTGAAGACCTAAAACACAATGGAAGAAATCTCCAATCTTTGGACCATTCTCATTTTTTCACAACCATCATTCCTACATGTGCGCATTTTTCTTTGATTATGTGAGTGCTGAACCAAGTACTGTACCATATCTACAGGATGATTCATATACATATTATAATATTTATTAAATGTGTATTATACGCTGTATATATGCATTTAAGACATAATATACAGAACTTATTTACAGTGTTTAAGAAGCAATAGCAGATCATACGTTCAACTGTAATCTATTTTCATGAATGCAAGCTCGTACTCATTTTACCATGTTAGCAGAAACTTCTTTTGAATAACCCTATATAATGCATATATATTTTTGTACTTTGTGTGATATTGTACCTTAATTTTGTTTGGATAAGAAAATGTATACAGCATTATGTTTGATACTAAGAGTTTATTTTCACGAAATAAAAGCTGCAATCAACACTGCATTGCCTACCTATACTGACCTTGAGTTTACACACACATACAAAGTACTTGGAATAATATACAATACATCCATGACATTCAAATAACATAATGGCCAGAAAAACAAATGCATGCAAAAATGTAAAGCCCTCAGATCACTTGCCAGCTCAATATTTGGACACAACAAAGAAACCACAATATGCAAACAATTAATATATTTGATAAATGATGGATTATGCAAGTCCTGCCTGAGCCTCAAACCTCACTGAGACTATCAACACCCTTCACACCCATACAGAATAGAGCCCTAACGTTAAAGATAATGACAGACTGCAAAACTACCACACCTACAGACCACCAGCCTTACTGAGACTCATCTCCAACACCCTTCACACCCATACAGAATAGAGCCCTAAAGATAATCACAAGCTGCACACCATAAAACTAAAATCAAGGATCATCTTGACATGAGAGGCACACAAACACTTTATTAGTCCATGAGCTGAGCCTGGAACTTCAGAGAGTACCAAAAAGGTGAATAATTTTTTTGTGTACTTTCAGCAAGGTGGATGTCTGAAGTGTTGCGAAATGGTTGATGGACATTCCAGAAATATAGCTAATCAATCACCTTATTGGCAGCCTATCTCTAGCAAGTATCGTACATTTTTCACCGAAAATCGAGAAAAAAGTAATAATAATCGCAAGTCTTCAACAAAAGATCTTATCAAGATACTTCTAGTTGGTCTCATCTTATTATCTTCTTAATTCTGCATCTTTTAGTGTATAATACATGCAACTTAGGACACAAATTTGTTTCATAATATGAGAAAAGTGAAGGAAAAGTAGACCAATTTGTAATATTTTCTTACGACTTTGTTTACAAACTTTCTTTTGTTTCTGCCCAATCCGTATCTGGACGACGAGAACACAGTTTCTACGTATTTGGCATGGAGGTATAATCTAAGAGGAGGCGGCATGACGTCACAGAGGTGAAGCCAATTTTCTATTGGTCGGCTATCCTCCCTACTCAAAACATTGGATAGCTGATTACGTCGGACCATCAATTTCACCAACATTCTTTGCCATTTTTTAAGATAATGCTGGCGTGTTCAGCATATGGGTGTACCCAGAGAGACAGGAGTCTTTCTACTACATTTCATATGTATGTTAAGAAAGTCATATAGAAAAATATACGACAGAAATTGACAAATCAACGAAGTGAATTTCATCACCTGCCTCGCACACCGCGACACGTACCCATGTCCTGTAGAATATTAACACTGTACACACAAAAACTGTAAAGCCAAGGCTATTATAGTATTGTGATATTAACTATTAATGTATAACCTGACGTATATATAGCATTGACAGGGTTATAAAAGATAAACTGGCTCCATGGGGGGACCTATTTGTGCCTAAGTTAGGATTGGCCTTATGGATAACTCGAGTGTTGAAAGATGAATGAGTTATGAATGTTTTAGCATATTTCATAATGTTTTAAAGATATTTAATTTATAATTGTGTTTACTATGTAGACTATTTGGTTGTTTAGAATTTAGGTGTAAGTTAAAAAACCGTCGTCTAAGTTAAGCCAATGTGCTGAAAGAGTTTTTATAATTGTGAAATTACTGCCTGGGACTGATGAGTAAAATTAATGTTTCTGTGTAAATCAGAGTGAACTGAAACTGAGGAAGTGATGACACACTTTATGCAGTAACATGCAGCCATAATGGTAAGATTCCATGTGGCTTATAAGTGGTAAAATGTGTTTGATACAAGACAACACACCTGAGTGTCAACTCAATTACATGACAGTTCTGGGTGTTACACTACACATCATATATCTCCAGTAGGCCTACCATATTCACATCTTCACTACCCTATTCACATGTTCAGTACACTATATACACATCTCCATTACCTTCATTATACACATCATCACAACACACCACATCTTCACTACATTATACATGTTTTCACTACACTATGTAGGCTACATTTTCACTGCAGATCACACATCTTCACAGCACACACACACATCTTCACTTCACTATACACATCTTCACTTCACTATACATATCTTACTGTATATAATCTTATTTATATACTATACTTAAAGAATGACACAAGGCCTTCCACAATTTCATACTAGAAATCAATCAATCAATGTATCTTTATATAATTAATTTTATTTGCATTTTACAGTTACCCACACATGAAGCTGGTAGGCCTATGGTTCATTACTTGTGAGGTGGCTACAACGAAGGGAAATTTAAGTGAAAAAAGATGTAGTTTGTTGACAGGCAGACAGTAAAATATTATTACTATCTGCTTGTCAAAAAACTATAACTTTTGCTCACTTTCCTTCCTGTTGTAGGTATTTCGCAAGTAGCGAGGCATACCAGATTCACGTGTGGTCATCTGTACTTGTTGTTATTTCTCTGTAACGTTATAATACGGTCTGTGGGTTGGTGTGTAAGTTATCACCTTCTCTTTTACTATACTATTTGCATAAAATAAACTATTCATTCATTAATCAATTCATTCTTTCATTCATACTCCTAGGAAAAGTTTGCGAGAAGAGGTAATGCTCTAGCTGGAAACAGCTATATTTAATGGGTTTAAGTACTTTTGATAATATACAGAATTGGATAATTTTATGTAGTTATCATATATGGAACAAATTCAAGTCTCTGTCTGGCTATGTTTTGAGTCAATGGGGGGTAGGGTAATAGGCCCCGCCCCTTGCTTCACTTTGGGTGTACAGGACGAGCGGCTCATGCCGCCTCCTCTTAGATTATACCTGCATGGTATTTGGTCAGTTCTCGCCACTGAAACCAAGCGCTCCCAAGACGGTCTTGGTACCCCAATCCTCCGCTTGGACGACCAGATGACGTCTAAAATTTGTTTTAAACCCACAGGTGAACGGGGAAGATGGATCACTCCTAAAGACCAAACGTGTGTTTAACCTACTAATAGATTACCCCAAGTTTTGCTAATAGATACATTAATGTGTACATAGTAGTAGGTGATCTACCAAATTTGCACACCGTTCACATAATGATGAAATTATTCCAGAGATAACGTTGTGTGGCTGTGGGGAAGAGAAGGGCGAAGTTTCAGAAAGTAGCCTAGGTGGGGAAGGTGAACTTCGTTGAAATGCTCCGGTTGACCAGCCGCATTTACGCGTGTCGGATTGGATCCGAAGACCTGTCTTGGGACGGCTTGGTTTCGTCCGCAAAAACAGACCAGGATTAGGGGAGGCGAAAAATTACCCTTGCCGAAGTTGCCGACAGCCGTGTAAACAGAAGTATCCCCCGAAATATACTGTTTGACGAAACAGTAATAAGTAATCGTCATGGCTCAAGTAGAAGGAAAGAAGTATTTGGCCTATTTTCTATCGGAGGAGATGGAAGATGACCTACCAATACTTCTTAGGTTAATATAAAGTCTCTACTATTAATTCAAAATCTAGTTTTGTTTCTACAGTACAGTATAATGGTTACTTGTTAGGATGATTCAACATTATGATTTTCGAGCATGTTGGACCTGTGTGATCAATTATTTGTCTGTGTTGGGAGTACATATTTTGGCAAGAAGAAAATGTGAAACTGTATGAAATTAAGGTAAATTTACAGATGAACTGGATTTACTATATTGTATATTTTAGTATCATTACCCACTATTTTGGACCATTCTAAGACACTTTTCAAGCCCCGTTTTTGAGATGCCCCAATTTACAAACATATATTGGAAATTAATTTGACCTGACCTAACCTACTAGCTAACCTTGACCACAGCAGACTACTGAGACCTAACCAGGGCAAACTACCGGGTCCTAACCTGGGCAAACTACTGGGACCTAACCTGAGCAAACTACCGGGTATAACCGGTGTAAACTATCATAAAGTGACTGGGACAAATTCCCAGGACCTAGCCAAATACCCTCCCTCACAATGGTTTGACCCTTGTGCCACAAGCACCATTTCATTTTTGTGGCTAATCAGAGGTGATTTTATTAACCCATGGAAATGTATGTGGTACAATCAATTAATGATATTTAATATATTTTTCTGCTCAATTCCTCCAATTCTTGACCAGCAAATCACTGTGAACACCATGTTGCAGTCGACTCTTCTGGTATCATCTGAGCGGTAGGTATTGTTTTTTTGTTTTTTTATGTGGGTAGGCAGTACAGTCTATTCAATTGGTTTTAGGTTAGATCAGGGGTTCCCAAACCTTTTAGCCCATTGACCCCTTAATGAAGTTTCATATTGCTCATCGACTCCCGAGTATTGATACTACAGAACAATATAGGTTAATAGTTTTAATTATGGTACCGGTATTACACAAATTTAAGTGAGTTAATTACCTTACTAAATAAAAACTGATAAAATAAAAACATATTATTTGTAATAATGTAGTTGTATACAGTATACTGGCAGTAGAAGCAGTTGGACTCATTGAAGAAAATTTAGTAGCATATCAATGGTTGTACATAAAGGAAAGTTCTTTATCTTGTCCCTCACTGACCCCCTTTTGACCCTTGGGAACCGGGCAACTGCACCTACCGTCACAGCGATTTAGCGCTATTTCGCGCCCTGTACGGCTAGTTTTTCTTGTCGTTGGGCGAGAAAATACACTCACAATATCGATCCGCTACCCACTCAGTCAATTCTGGGACCCCACGATGGCTGGGCGATTTTTAAGTAATTGCCCTTGTCCGAATTTGTGCTCTAACGATCGTAAGACAATACCGTAGTGAATATATGTACAGTCGGCCACACTTCTGGCTGTTACAGTCAGCACTACAAACTCCAGGTGTCTAACGTTTGCATCCCTGCCTTTCTGAATCATAGGCTCGAAGATTCACAGTGGTGAAGAAGTGAGACGGTGCAGGGGGAAAAAGAGAGAGGGAGGGAGGGGGGACCAAACCAGAGAGAAGGAAGGGGGGAGGAGAAGGGGGGGACAGAAAAGTGAGGGAGGGAGAGGGGGATAAACCAGAGAGAAAGAGAGAGGGTGGGCTGAAGGAGACAGAGAGGGAAGGAGGATAGAACGAGTGGAGAGTAAAATATCATTCAAGGTAACCAATAGAATATATAGCTTATTCAAAAAATAAAATTTATTTTTATATTACTTGGAGAAATATTACTATAACCATATAGCCATGTCGGAAGTATAAGAGTTATAAAGTGCAATTAACGTTATCATTGATACAGAGATATCGCATGACATTGAAAATAACTGGCGGTTATAAAATTCCTACTAACCCTAAGACGCATAGTTTGTTTTATATGTCTTCTTAACAAATAAATACATAATTATGGCATTTTGATGCGAGTTATTAATTATCCTCCCTTAAATCATGACGTTACAGTACACTGGCAAGTGTGTTTAATGAAGAAGTTTACGTTTGGCTGGTAAGGGCCAAGCACACATTTGGACACTGGAATACCTCCCTACATACTTGTCTTCCTCTTTTCACAGTTATTTAACCTATACTATAATATTAATAAATTAAGTAGTACTAGTAGTATTACACAATTACGGTATTTTAAACTTTCGCATGAACAAAATTTGATCGTAGCTTGAGGTGGTTTATCACTAGGCAACAAGCTAATAATTGCTTTGTTTTTATACGCAATAAAAAAAACATTACCAACAATTTGTTGTGACCAAGAACGCTATGAAATGAAGTATGGTGCTCTACTTTAAACACTCCAGTGTATAATTACAACTATTGTGATCGATATTTATTTAAGTTTGGTATTGAAATAAGTGGCAATTATGAGTAGTCTAATCCTATCATGAGCAATGTTATCGTTTTCATATTATACCCTTAGGTATCAGTGAATGCTTTTTGTAGAATTAATAAAATATGAGGAATTCAAATTAATATTTACTAACGGGAATTGTTAAATAATATACGTTGGGAACTCGCAATTTTAATCCGTGATTATGAATTTGCATGTGAATGGTGACAATAATAAATACAAAAGATATTAAAATAATAATCTCTCATTTCATCAATAACGCGTCCATCCACCCCTCCATCTCAATGACAGCCCTTAGTCTATCAGGCATGGAGGCGACGTGGTTGTGGACGAGCTGTTGTTTCTGCCGAAACATTTCCCATTGCGCCTGAGTATGCTCCATCAGTTGCTCCGCTGCTCTCTACCTCCCAGCAGTTTACGATGTTGGCCCAAATATTTTCGATAGGGTTCATGTCACACCCTTTGCTGGGCCACTCCAACACTTGAAGGTCCTCCCTGGCCTAGAACCACTGCTGGACTCTGCGGGCTGTGTGGATGGGGCAACGATCCTGGACGAACAGAATGGGACCGGCTGGGAATGGTTGGTTTCGCTCCTGGGGCGAAGGGAGGAAATCATTTTCCAAAATATCGAGGTATTGCTGGGCTGTGAACCGTCCCTCAATCCTTTTCAGGTCTCCAATACCGTGCATGGATATCCATCCCCATACATTGACAGTCACATGCCCACTGCGCGCCTCCTCATAGATGTGCCTGCGTTCATATCTTATAAGAAAAAGAAAACAAAATAATAAATTTTCTTGATGCTTATATCAAGTAATCTAAATTAAATTATTATGACGAAGACTGGTTACAGACTATCGACAGAGAAATTTAACGTTATTTGTAATCAGTATACTTAACTGTGGCACTTTACAGTGGACTCTTGGAGGGGTGGGGTGGGAGAGAGGGGGTGATGGGAAAGTGAAGATGAATGAAATGGAGAGTTTGGTCGGTCGGGTGAGATTATAATCAGGATAAGATGTTCAATAAATCACTCATTCCATATCTACTACTGACGCATTATTCCATAATCTATAAAATTTAAAAACATTATCCGTTATGTTTCAGCACGATGTATGGAAATATAATTAGCAAGTCATTTTGTTTCTGTGGATGAATATTATTATCTATCATATAATATATACAGTATATTAAGTCATATAATACATTGTGTTGTTAGATCTCCAACAGTGAATTTTGCCATGGTTGGTGCTGGTAAAGGTCTTTTCATCAGTAAAAACTACACGTGACCAGAAGTCGAGATCTTTCTCTACATAGCGACGGGCAAAGGCGAGTCTGGCTGCGCGGTGCTGGTCGGTGAGGCGCTCTTTCATAGCCGGAACCCTGTGGTGTAGCCCCGATCCGTGTAAGCGGCGTCGGACGGTCTCAGCCGACGCATTCAGCTGCAGCTCTTCACGGATCCTCACGGCGTTCATAAAGGGATCATCCTCCACAGCACGTTCTATAGCTGCGTCTTGAGCCGGAGTTGTAACCCGTGAACGTGGTCTCCGTTCTTAAAAAAAAATAAAATAATAATAATAATAATAATAATAATAATAATATATATATATATATATATATATATATATATATATATATATATATATATATATATATATATATATATATATATATATATATATATATATATATATATATATATATATATATATATATATATATATACTGAGCGAGTTAAGCAACTTATATCATATTCAGCAAGGTTATGAGAAATATGCAAGATTTCATATATAGTACTTTCAAATTAAACTTTCTTACCCAAGTCTGTTAGATCGCCAGTTTCCTCATTTCGATTGATCCACTTGGTGACAGTGGTCGGAGATACACCGAGGCGCCGGGCAATGGAGTGGATGGAATGCCCAGCCTCGTGAAGGGCAACAATCTGTCCACGCTTGATCAGTTGATCTCGTCTGTAAAGAGTTGCCATGGTGGGAGTTCGAAAGCTTGTGTTTTACCTCGACGCCAGAATCATGAAAATACCTCGGTTGAAATGTGATTGGATGGGACGAAGGATATCTGCTGATATGATTGGCTGCTTTTTCCATATTTGATATAATTGATTGACTGATTTATTACAACCTTAAATCATGGCGGCTCCTATATATAAAATCTTTAACCCTAGTGCTACTAGTAGGCTAAGTTTTTTAGTGTGAAAACGATAACATTGCTCATGATAGGATTAGACTGCTCATGATAGGATTAGACTACTCAGAATTGCCACTTATTTCAATACCAAACTGTGTGAATTGTGCTACTTAAATAAATATCGATCACAATAGTTGTAATTATACACTGGAGTGTTTAAAGTAGAGCACCATACTTCATTTCATAGCGTTCTTGGTCACAACAAATTGTTGGTAATGTTTTTTTTATTGCGTATAAAAACAAAGCAATTATTAGCTTGTTGCCTAGTGATAAACCACCTCAAGCTACGATCAAATTTTGTTCATGCGAAAGTTTAAAATACCGTAATTGTGTAATACTACTAGTACTACTTAATTTATTAATATTATAGTATAGGTTAAATAACTGTGAAAAGAGGAAGACAAGTATGTAGGGAGGTATTCCAGTGTCCAAATGTGTGCTTGGCCCTTACCAGCCAAACGTAAACTTCTTCATTAAACACACTTGCCAGTGTACTGTAACGTCATGATTTAAGGGAGGATAATTAATAACTCGCATCAAAATGCCATAATTATGTATTTATTTGTTAAGAAGACATATAAAACAAACTATGCGTCTTAGGGTTAGTAGGAATTTTATAACCGCCAGTTATTTTCAATGTCATGCGATATCTCTGTATCAATGATAACGTTAATTGCACTTTATAACTCTTATACTTCCGACATGGCTATATGGTTATAGTAATATTTCTCCAAGTAATATAAAAATAAATTTTATTTTTTGAATAAGCTATATATTCTATTGGTTACCTTGAATGATATTTTACTCTCCACTCGTTCTATCCTCCTTCCCTCTCTGTCTCCTTCAGCCCACCCTCTCTCTTTCTCTCTGGTTTATCCCCCTCTCCCTCCCTCACTTTTCTGTCCCCCCCTTCTCCTCCCCCCTTCCTTCTCTCTGGTTTGGTCCCCCCTCCCTCCCTCTCTCTTTTTCCCCCTGCACCGTCTCACTTCTTCACCACTGTGAATCTTCGAGCCTATGATTCAGAAAGGCAGGGATGCAAACGTTAGACACCTGGAGTTTGTAGTGCTGACTGTAACAGCCAGAAATGTGGCCGACTGTACGTGAGTGACACCATGATATTCCTACAAGGTTACAAATTATTATTTAGTGTATAGATCATGACACACGATATATAATGGGGTAGTAATAAGAAAATAACACCACAAAACACGCCCATACAGGCACAATTGATAGTAAATATACGTGTTTCCTACGGTACAAGCCGGTTTGTTTATCATTTTCTAAGTGACAGTTACACGATGATATATTCCTATAAGTGTTCATACTATTTTTAGTGTTGAAATCATGACATACGATACATAATAGTAGTAATACGAGTGAGTTGACAAGGGACTTGGGCGGGAAACTGAACTCCATGCCGCAGTCACACCGCACTCACGCGTAAACACAGACACACCCCTGTCTCGCGCCAAAACATGGTCCACTTAAACTCGCCCTTATCTCCACAACTAATCATCGTACAGCCCTCCCGATGGTACCATTGGAAAGAGGAAGAGTTGAAGGTAAGGATGGAACAATTTTGAAGTCAGTACACTATATAGGTTAAGAGTGTGAGCGTTGTGAATATAGGGCAAATCAAGGAATTTTGACGCTAGCGGCAGGGTAGAAATGTGGAGGCAGGGTCCACCCCTCCCGGTCTGCAAGGGTTAAGTGCATTCAAAAGGGCATATAAATTGTTTGTAGTGTTGCTCACCGCTTTATTAGGTTTCCTTTAGTGGATGAAATTCCTGAAGTTGAGCATAAATTTAAAGATCTGGCAGGGTTTCCTGGTGTAGTTGGGGCAGTAGATGGATGCCACATAAAAATAAAAGCACCAGTAGAGTCTCAGGCTGACTATATTGACCGAACCTCCACCCACAGTGTAAATTTAATGACAGTCTGTGATAGTGATAAAAAAAATCACATTCATCAATGCTGGATTTGCTGGATCTGCTCATGACAGCAGAGTGTTTATGCTGTGCCCCCTGTATGAGAAGCTCTCCAATAACCCAGATTCTATCCTTCCATCAAATTATTACCATTTAATTGGAGATTCTGGGTTTCAGTTAGCCCCCTTCGTGTTAGTTCCCTATAAGGATTATGGAAACCTGGATGCCACAAGGTCCAGGTTTAACAAGAAACTGTCACAAACACGCTATGTCATTGATAATGACTTCGGGTTGTTAAAGGGAAGGTTCCGAAGGCTGAAATATCTAGATGTTGATGTTACAAAAATACCAATTATTATTTTAGCTTCTTGTGTACTTCATAATATAACTGTAGGACAAGCTAATGAAGAAGCTCTTCTAATTGCTGATGGATATGTGTTCCCACCAACTGAGGATATTAATATTGGACAGGCCATTGACCTACCTCCAGAAATTGGTGAAAATGTAAAGAGAGACTTTGTTGCTGCATTACTCTAAATACTGAACAGCATTTATCAAAGCCTCTCAATAATTATTAAACATGAAACACCACAGTACCATATGACCACTCCATCTCATAATTGTGTTTCTTCTTAAAAATGCAGTTTGTAGGTAATAGTACTGTACATGTATGGGAGGTTGTTTGTTGTAGAGAAAAAAATATCAGGATGTACTGTACTGAAACAACTATATTTTATTAAGATTAATGACAAATAATAACACACATAATTTTGGTAAATAAAAATATCCATTCCAGACACTGCAAGATTTGAATACATGGTATATATGGATGGGGTTGAATATTATTAACTGTACTGTTTATGCATGTGATTATAAATATGTTTGTTTATGTGTGTGTGTGTGTGAATGTACTGTCACGAGAAATTTTTATGTGTGTATGTACTGTCACGACCATTATTTTCTGGTCAGGATTTGCTCCTTCCTTCCCCTACCATGGACAGAAGGAGGAGAGGGATCGGAGATTGTGGAGATCAAGGCCAAGAGATATACAAGGTCGGGACCATGGAGCTAGAATAGGAGGAGACGACCCGCGGTCAGAAAAGTGAGGTCAGGTCAGCCATATTGGTATTGGCAAGAAACTCGCCAGCCGCTCCTTAATTATTAATCTGGCCATGACCTATGTCACCCAAAAGGTGATTAATTCCTACACTCTGCAGACAATGAAATACATTGTCACTAAACAGTTTGGGTGAATACTACCACTAACTTCAGTGGTCAGGACAGAGTGATGAAATAACATATTATACAGTAAAGCAGTTCCTTTTTATGCAGTTATCAAAGTATGTCATGTGTATGTATAAATAATAATAATAATAATAATAATAAACGGTTTTATTGATGAGAGTGGCAGCCTGAAGCTGAAAATATACAGTGATGAATTGATGTACATATATAACTTAGTTTACTGGAAAGAAACATAAAATATATACAAGGAAACAAGGCAGTATATTGGATAGATTATGTGTTGTTGAGTAGGTGAACAATGGCTGGGATGGCACCGTTCTTATACCTATCAGTGCGGGCTCTTATTGGCTGTAGTATGTTGGAGTGACGGAGTGCACGAGGTGGACGAGGTATTGTAGGTGGAAGGAAGTGTCGGTGACGTGGATGTTGTAGTAGTCCCTGGCCGAATGAGAGTAGTGTCTGATGGTGGAGCTGACTGAGGGATAACATGTTGAGGGTGGAGAGAGCATCGTTGTACCCAGTGTACTCGCCACCCAGTATTATTTTACATGCTCTTTTTTGTACTCTCTCGAGTTGGAGTTTCTGGGTGGTATTAATTGAGGATGACCAGGCCGGTGAGCAGTAGGTCAATTTGGGTAGGATGAAGGAGCTATAAATTGTACTAAGCTCCAACATGGGTGTCCCAAGTGACCTCAGTCGTCTTAACATGTATAGACGGTACGAGGCTGACTTGACCGTGTTATTCACATGTACCTTCCAGTTGAGTTTATGGTCGATGGTGATACCTAGGAGTTTTGTGGACTGTACTAACTGGAGAGGATGGTCACCCATAGTTATTGATGGTGGTTGTACTTGGGTGGTGACGGTGTTGAAATGCATAACTACAGTCTTATCAAGGTTGATGGTGACCTTGTTGACTGTAGTCCATGCCTGCAGCAAGTCCAGGATACCTTGTAGTGGTGTATAGTCTGGTGAGGTGTTATCCACTGTAATCCCTACTGTACAGTCATCCACATACTTCCACCTGGCAGGGGTTTCGGTCAGGGCATCATTAATGAGGATTAAATAGCAAAGGGGGCCCATTTTGGTCCCTTGAGGGACGCCACAACTGAGGGGTTGTGACCCTGATACAGCACCCCTATACCTCACTACCTGTTGACGTCCAACCAGAAAATCACACAGCCATGATACCAGGTAGGGGGGTAATCCAAGTGCTATGGCTTTGTTGATAACTGTGAAGTGATCAACAAGGTCAAAAGCTTTCCTGAAGTCAACAAAGGCAACAGCCAGTGACGTCTTGCGTTTGTCTAAGCCATTATGCAAGAAATCCAAAAAGCTTACTAGACAATGAGAGGTGGATGACTTCCTCATGTTGCCAAACTGCCTTGGGTCAATTAAATTTTTGATGTTATCATATGCCATATTAAAAACAAAATCTTCACAAATTAAGCTGGGTATGGGGGTAATGGCAATAGGTCTGAGGTCACTAGGGGATTGTGGGGTGGGGATCTTAGGGATGGGAGTAACATATGCTGTCTTCCATTGAGTGGGACATTTACACTGACTTAAGGAAGCATTGATAATAGAGCAGAGGGGTGTGGCAAGTTCAATTGCAAACTCCTTGTAGATTTTTATTGGGAGGTCGACTGGGGTGGTGGATCTTTTAGATTTAAAATTAAGGAGTTTGTTGGCAATTTCAAAAGTTTGAACACTGGGAGGGGGGGAGGGAGAAGGCAGATAGGCAGGCAGGGTGGTGAGGTCAAGACTGGGGAGGGACTGACAAATATTGGCAAAGTGTGTGTGTGTGTGTGTGTGCGTGTGCTTGTGTATGTTTGTGTACAATCTGGGTGTGGTAAAATATGTTCACGTGTGAGGGAGGGTCACCAAACAAATTAATTTACGGTTGTGTTTGTGTGTTACTTAGGTAGGGACTCATTTATGAATTAGGAAGTTCATTAAGGGATTACGTTTGCGAGACCCATCACTAAGGTTGAAAATGTCATGGTTTTGAATATACAACAATAATTCAGCCGACTACATGATATTTACAGAGTAAGAGTTGGCATCCTTCTCAGTGTAACTGTAATTGGCATTACATGCATCATTATATACTGCATTAATCATTTTGCCTCCCTAGTTAGGACGATCGGTTATTTGGCCATGCCTATTATTCCAAGGAAATGCATACCATTGGATTCTGTTCCAATTTTAAGTGTGTCAAGCAAGTGTGTTAGAAATATTAAAAATAATGTTTCTCTTCAGGTAATCAATGACTCTGTTCTGAAAATTAGGATAATATCTGATTCTGTTAATGAAGAACCAGAGGAATACATGTATATTCCAAGTCAGTCTCACCTCTCAAAGTGTACAAATAAGATAGTTTTAAATATAGCAGGATTTGTTGTATATAAGTTAATGAAGTCCTTGTATTGTGAACCATACATTGTTGCCCTAAACTCAGACAAGACTGATAAACATATTCTTTCCTTGGTAAAACTTAAAGACAGAGTAAACTTGATGTATCCATCTGATGATGTAATTGATATATGAATTACATCAGAAAAACTGTTTAGGGAAAGAGGGTCCAGCACCACTTTGGAAAGGGTAGATTGTAGCAAAATAATAATATCAGTGTTAATATATTATGCCCACAAATACATATTTTCTACTTTAGCTGGCCACATGTACGACTGAAAATAACTTGCATTAGTTAATTAAGGCAGTTGCTGAATCATATTTGCAGGTGAAATATGTATATAAGGCCAACAAAATTACAAAGAAGTTGGCATCCAAAGTGAAAGTAAAGAGTCGACAGATATATACAAAACTTCAGTGGCCAGTAAGGTATAGAGTGATAGGTCAGCAATTTATAATTTTCGATATATATTATTGAAAAATGTGTGAATTGTATGTTATTAAAGAATACGAAATACATGTCATACCGTAATTAAAAATGAATAAACATCGTGAGGAATATGGGTAAACCGTATGGGTACTATGAGTGGTCAGCCTTTCTTGCCAATACTAGGCGTTGGCTTCTGAGGACCTGACTGGCTTCACTTTACCCAGACCCAAATGACCGCGCAGGCCGTCTCCTCCTATTCTAGCTCCATGGTCGGGACACTCGCGCTCCTCACCTCCCATCAGGGGGGTGAGTGAATCTGTAACGTAGGTAAAAGGGAAGTTGACTATTGGCTGTATATCAGTGAAGGTCTCCCGCTCTGCTTTCAAATGGATATACAGTGTAGGGCGGTATTTCAAAATCATTAATAGGAATTAATGCCATGTGACTCTGTTCCCATGGGATAATTATCAGATTTTCCCTCACTCTCTTCTCTCTACACACCCACTCTCTCTCTCTCTCTGCAGATCCACACATACACAGTTTCTCTCTTTCTCTCTTGTTATTCTGCCTGTTTGATTCTCTTCTATTACTATTCTTACTTTTATTATTAATAGTATTTTAATTAACAGACACTTGTTAATAGCATATGACTTTTATTGTTATATATAGTGTGTCTGTATGAATTGTTTATATAATGTTTATGTGTCAATTTCTTCTAATGCATCTCTCTCTCTCTCTCCGAATTCCAAAAACAAAATATAATTATCTCTCAAGTTCTCAACAGATTTCCTGGCAAATATTTTTGTTCGCCCTCTAAGGTCTACTTCAATCTCTCGTTTTCCTTCTATGGTCTGTGACGTACTGGAAATATCCATCAATTAATCAATCAATTAAAAAAAAACTAAATAATGGCATGATAATGCGCGGCAATTGTTTGTGGTCGTCTGTCCGTCTATGCATAGATATACAATTGATCTCTGGGGCATATAATTTGGTTGACACGGAAACTTGACCCTGAGAATAAAAGTTGGATGTGAGACACCGACTTCAGAGACTGGTGTACCAAGTGAACTAAATACTCTATGGACAGTAATGTTCTCATTGCTTTACACAGCGGAGTGCATTAGACTTCTGTTTATCGTTGGGGTTATATAGAGAAATAGGATATCCAGATTTTCTATTGGATGCATAATTGTGAGATAATTATAGAAGTGCGAAAAGATGTATATTTCGTTATTACAAGATGATCTGATGGTTAAAAGAAGATATACGAGGTGTGACAAAAAATAAACCAGACTCAAATATGTTTCATTAAAAATTCCACATAGAAAATACATATTGTCGCCTTCAAAGTAAACTTTCCTATAGTTAATGTACTTCTGCATTCGCTTCTGCCACCTATGAAAGCACTCAACAAAGTCCTCCTTGAGATTCTTTAGCTACTTCGTTACAGTGGCCTTGATCTCTTCTACAAAGGGTCAGGGCTGGGTGAAGTTGAGGTCTTCCAGTTTTAAGTTTCTGGGTCGTATTGCAAAATCCAAGTCTCGTCTCCTGTGAAGACCTGTAATGAAGTATCGACAAAAATTTGACTCTATGCTCCTTCTGGTTGTCCGATAAAAAATTGCATACCATCTTGGCACACACTTTGTGCATCCCCAGCTCCAGCACCAAGATGGTCCGAACTAACTCCCTGTTTTAGTTCTTTCACTATCATCCACACCATCAATCTGCGATCACTCCGCACCAGCTGATTCACTCTGTCATTGTTCTCAGCCATCTTCGTTGTTGCAAGCTATCCTGACTTGGGGTCATCTTCCACCTCCTCACGGTCACTCTTGAAACATTAGTACCACTCGAAGACTCACGGTCGTGACATCGCATATTGACCATAAGCCTCTTGGAGAAGTTTGAGACACTTGGTTGGGCCCTTTCCCAACTTAACCAGGAATTTCAAATTGATTATTTGCTCCATGCTTGTGACACCTCCAGTTTCGTGACAAAGTATAACAACATCGCGAAAACAAAGAACAGAGTGTGAGAAGTGAACAATATTATAGTAGAATATTGATGAGATGTAGCGAAACACATTGACATAGAGGTTACCCGATTGGCATAGAGTCATAGGCATGGCTGCCACAGTTTTATTTCTTCTTTTTTTAAACCGAGAAACAGTATGCTCTCTAGTAAAATATAGAACATAAATCTCGTGAAACATATGACATCGGAACGTTGTTGATATTCATACTGAACAGAAAGCTGTCTCAACTGACATAATATCAAAATGCATTTATCCAAACAACGAGTGAATATATCGATAATATATCCTTGGCTTATACAACACAGAGTGGGAAGATTAGCAACGAAATACCTTCTCTCTGGTAAAGTTCCTATCAGTAGGGACACTGATAAAATCATGGTTTTATACTTACCATTCATGCAGAAGAGATTGCAGTCATTGTTAAGGGAACAGAAGGAAGCACAGGCTTGAAGTGTTAGCAGAATGAGTCCCTCCTTCTCCAGTTCGCATCTACTGATTTTTTCTGGCATCACTGGAACCACCTGTAGAACTAAGACCCCATATCTCTCATTCCTGGCTCATTGTGAAATAAATACATCAGAAAGGACAGAGTGATATGTCACACACACATTCATTTGCTCATTCAAGCTCACGATAGTTTTGCTTCCTCCACAAGTGTAAACATCAATTACAAAGTCACTTCAGTAACCTTTTGTGACAGGAGCCATCCCATGAACTGTCATGTTAAACACGAATTGACAGCCCTAACGTACACTCCTCCTCGTATAAAGCTTCCAGTTGTCTCTATTACACATACGTAATACGTACAGCTCCGGACAAATCAATGGTCCACACTAGAGACCCTATAGAAAGAGAGACTGGTCACCCAACAATTTTTGCTGCTCGATGATTGGTTGGTTTGACCGGCGCCATCTTCGTTCATCCACCAAAATAGTAGATATAGATCACCTACGGATTCGTCACAGAGAATATTTCGCCACATACTGAGGAATGTGATTAATTGCCTGATATTATATTGTTTTAGTTAATTAGGTACATTTTTATTAGAACAAATGAAGATTTTTGTTGTATAACAATCTTTACACACATATATATATATGACTGCTTCCGTAAAAACCGCCACTGGCGTCGAATGGCAATGGTGACGAATCCGTCTGGTAGCTGGTGCTAAATATGGTGTGTTATGGTTGTTTTAATGGTGCTTTTTTGGTAGAAAATATGGTTGGGTGTTCTGCATATGGATCTCAGAACAAAAATGGACCTCATATGCGTCTGTTTCGGTTCCCAAGAGATGCTGAGAGAAGAAAAATTTTAGAAAATAAGGTCCGAAGAGCGAACTGGTCAGCCAATGAAAATCATAGACTCAGCCAGGCTAATATATTCATTTTACTTGTAGTTTATCCATTAATACAATGATTCACCATACTTTAATATACACAGGAGGAGACAGCGTGAAGGAAAACTAATATTCTCATAAAATAATGACTGTGATGCTCTTAATTAATAGAATAATCAACCAGTATGTAAATTGTAGTAATGGAACTTTTGTAGTGAGATTATTATTGTATCATGATTTAAAAAACTGCATATGCAGCTTTTACTTGACTTAAATCTTGATACCTCGCAAGATGATAATATTATACGATAATTAAAGCAAAAATAATGACTGAAAATGGTTTAATGATTATTTCCAAATAATAAAAACAAATGTACGATCGATACCCTTAGCCGTACCCGGTATATTGTCATAATAATCAGCGTGGTTACGTGTCCTGCAGAGATGCTTAACTCACCGTAATATAAAAGTTAAAGTAATCTAATCTACTTAAACTGGTATATAGAATGATTTTTTTCCTCGTATAGAGAAATAACACATTGTTCACTATTACGTGACTCATTATGAAAGTGGATACAATGATGATAATTGGTACTTTTAATTAAGCATACAAATGAGATGTGATAATGCTACATGAATATTGTAACAAGTATCCACTTTTATTATGTTTTTAATCGCTGAACTATAAAATATGTAAACATTTGACGTTCGTCTGTCTAACCGACTCTAACGTCGTCTGCAAACTAACTCGCCCAATGACACCCATCTTTATATTCTTCGATATTAGCCTACATAATGTTTAGAGCTATATACCATATTGCTACATATTTATATCATAAAACGACATCACCTAGTGCAAACACAGAGTTAAAAATACTTAAAAGTCATCAATAATTGGCAAACAATTATAAACTGACTGGTGGTATCTAGCAACATGACGATCATGTCTATAGTAAATAGAGAGAGCGACAAAATTTCTCCGTGATCACCAAGATGGCGGCTGTCCAGTCTCTCTTTCTATAGGGTCTCTAGTCCACACCATATCCATCTGTGTCTTGGTTTGGGCCTCGTCGGATCTGGCAACAGTTGCGGTGGAGGGAGGGGGATATTAGTGGAAGAGAAGCAGAGAAATGTGGGCTGGGCCTGCTGTCACACCTCTCTATCACCTTTTCCTGGTGTTATTTGACCTTGTTGTTGCGCCAATAAATATCAATCTAATCCCTCGTGCTTGTAGTCCAGCCTAACTTTTTAAATAATTATATTTGTCAACAAATTCATTAAGCTATTTACCAAGATTTTTTCTTCTAAATATGCATTTCCTTAAAAATAATCAATTTTAAACTTGAATGGCGTTTTCAATAAACTTGGTATAATTTTATGCATAGGCTATAATTATATATTACAGTGTCTCTCAAGTAACTGGCAACCTTACATATCCTCCCTAATGTCTTATCCCTCTTTCGCTTGCCCTTCCCTCCTTTCTTACCGTTTATCTTTTCTTTGTCATATTTTTAACCTTCTCATTCGTTCTTAAAAAGTTTTAATGACATAGGCTTTTCTCCCTTATCACTTATAGTCCAATTATATGACTCGAAAAAAAGCCAGAAAACAGTGATAGATAGGTGAGACAACAAGCAGGAAGGAAATAGAAAGAAAAGAGGGATAGTTGAAGAACTAAAACCTAGTGGCTGGGGCCGAAAGGGCGCCAAAACCCTTAAAATATTGCCCACATCACTAATACAGGCAATACCCTCCTACGGGGTCAATATGTAGAGAATTTAGAAAACAACTAGAGATTTATGGGGAAAGATATATATATTATTAGAATGAAAGTGTTGGCAGATACACATTATTGACGGGATTATCCCAGCCACAGCATTTCGCCTTCATAAAACTGAAGGCCTATAGGTTTCATGCATTGCCATTTGCCAGTCTGTTGCTAGTCAGAATGTTAACTTGTTAAACCTATTTGCAGGAAAGAGAAATATATTGTATCTTTCTTTTTAAGTTACTTATAAGTATTTTTTTTTTATTAAAATCTGTCTCGATATACATTACCTTACTTTTATCTAGTTGCAGCATTACTGCACAGATCACCATATGACACAATACTGACCACAAGGACAGTAATGGTGATCAACGTGATGCTCATATATCTCTCTATAGGTTACTGAACCCAATGTCTTATGCTCCACTTAAGAATTATGTTCTCAGTATCACAATGATAGGCAAAAATAATGAAAACAATATAAAAAAATGATCTGTCATTATAGGACAAATATTCAACTGCCTCGGTGCTACGGTCTCTCTCTCTCTCTCTCACTCTTTTTTTTTTTTTTTTTTTCAAAAAGTGAGGTTAAATGAAATGGCAATTTCAGCTTTGGAGAGCTTATTATTAGTTTTCTCCAATTGTCTGACAATTTTCTTCTGGTAGGGGTTGATTTTCTGTAGTAGTTGGCCTAGGTTTGACGACGTTTCGGAGATATCAGTCTCCATCTTCTGGTCTGGGTAGAGTGACTGTAGCGTGTTTTCGGGGAATATATAGGGGACTGGTGGCACTAGGAGGGCGTAGCGGGGAGGGTTTAGTCTAGGTTGAGAGAGGCTGGTTGGTAGAAATAGTGGGAGGTAAGGTGAGGTAAGGTAGTTGGGGCGGGGCTTAGGTTTCTGGGGTGAGGTAAGGTAAGGTTAGGTGTGGGTGCGGGACTTAGGTTTGTGGGGTGAGGTAAGGTAAAGTGAGGTGTGGGTAAGGTGTTATGGGAAGTAGGGGGGAGGTAGACACAGGGTTGGGATGGTTAGAGGGAGCTGGTATGGATGATCTTAAGTTGTACGTATGTATAGACTGGTTGATAGGTGGTACACCCTGACACCCTCGGTGACACCCTGGGTCAAAACGTAACTGTCGCTAACAAAAAAAAATATATATATGGTTCCCGTGATCTTCACCGAGTCTCGGTATTTTAGTCAATAAACATGTCAAGCAGGGGGAAGAGAAACGAGTCAGTTTAATTTTAATTCACATTTAATGGCACAGTTGTATTACTTTAAATTTACAAAACAAAATATATTACATACCTATTAATTTGAATTATGAAAATATTAGCTACAGTGAATTATTAAATTTGTGAATTTACCCTTAATTATATTTAAAAATGAATTATAAACCTCTCCCCTGGCTAGAAACAAATAATTAATAAACCCACTTATACCTATAGGGACTATCTCTGTGTGAATTATTATTAGCACTTTCCTACAGGAGTAACTAATGGCACAGTCGAAAACATACTCCACAAATAATACTGAACACTTACACACTTAGAAATAGCGTCCAGTACACGACACTTCCCTTCTTAAAAATCGCCTGAGTAATATTCCTCAACTACGTCTGCAACGACTCAGAAGGTAAAGTGGTAAAGTAACGTGAGTCCTTCCGGTACACTATTCCTCGGACACACCAAATAAAAAAACTGTCACCACATGACTAACACAAACAGGGAGACAACCGATTACTTCTCACACCTGTTTTAACGGACTTAGACCGCCATGACACGGCTCACTTGAGCATACGCATAACCATAAATGTAGGGAAATACCAATAATAGCAGGGAGACACACTATATCTCGCTCACACCTGACTACCTAGTATACTTCTACACCTATGACACAGTTCAATGATTATTGTTCTTCTCGACCAGTCTGAAGACGGCAGGCTTTTACGCATTCAATGGCGACACCTTTCAGAGAGTAGGGCCGAGAACCAATAATTAATAATACACAATTATACATAAATCAAAACTTCTTCTTAGTTAACACTCACTGAACAACAAAAGCATATATATTCCTACGTCTTCACAGTATTTTATACCAATAATTCACTCGATTACTCACAGAAATGTTTAAATAGTTTGGAGCTCTACACAAACGTACAGTTGGGGAACAAAGTATCTGGACACCGTTGACGGCTTCTGGTAATAATGTCAGTGATAAACACATTAGGAATAGGCAATATTTATTCATTACTACATAATGATAACTGATATTGGATGATGTCGACCAACCACAGATAGTAAAATAAAAGTTATCCTTCAATTCATAAATACTTTCTCTCATTGATGTGTTTACTTTTGGGGATGTTGCCAGAAACCGCCAACAGTGTTCAGATCATGGAGGTATAATCTAAGAGGAGGCGGCATGAGCCGCTCGTCCTGTACACCCAAAGTGAAGCAAGGGGTGGGGCCTATTACCCTACCCCCCATTGACTCAAAACATTGCCTCGCCCGCTTTACTCCCATTATAATTATGGTCTTATTTTCTCATATATCCTATAATCATAGCCAGAAAGAGACTTGAATTTGTTCCATATATGATAACTACATAAAATTATCCAATTCTGTATATTATCAAAAGTACTTAAACCCATTAAATATAGCTGTTTCCAGCTACAGCATTACCTCTTCTCGCAAACTTTTCCTAGGAGTATGAATGAAAAAATGAATTGATTAATGAATGAATAGGTTATTTTATGCAAAAAGTATAGTAAAAGAGAAGGTGATAGCTTACACACCAATCCACAGACCGTATTATAACGTTACAGAGAAATAACAACAAGTACAGATGACCACACGTGAATCTGGTATGCCTCGCTACTTGCGAAATACCTACAACAGGAAGGAAAGTGAGCAAAAGTTATAGTTTGTTGACAAGCAGATAGTAATAATATTTTACTGTCTGCCTGTCAACAAACTACATCTTTTTTCACTTAAATTTCCCTTCGTTGTAGCCACGTCACAAGTAATGAACCATAGGCCTACCAGCTTCATGTGTGGGTAACTGTACAAATGCAAATAAAATTAATTATATAAAGATTTCTAGTATGAGACTGTGGAAGGCCTTGTGTCACTCTTTAAGTATAGTATAGTATATAAATAAGATTATAATTAAACAGTAAGATGTGTATAGTGAAGTGAAAATGTGTATAGTGTAGTGAAGATGTGTGTATGTGCTGTGAAGATGTGTGATCTGCAGTGAAAATGTAGCCTACATAGTGTAGTGAAGATGTGTATAATGTAGTGAAGATATGTATAGGGTAATGAAGATGTGGTGTGTTGTGTATAATTAAGGTAATGGAGATGTATGTGTAGTGAAGAAGTGTATAGTGTACTGAACATGTGAATAGGGTAGTGAAGATGTGTATATGGTAGGCCTACTGGAGATATGTGATGTGTAGTGTAACACCCAGAACTGTCATGTAATTGGGTTGACACTCAGGTGTGTTGTCTTGTATCAGCACATTTTACCACTTATAAGCCACATGTAATCTTACCATGATGGCTGCATGTTACTGCATAAAGTGTGTCATCACTTCCTCAGTTTCAGTTCACTCTGATTTACACAGAAACATTAATTTTACTCATCAGTCCCAGGCAGTAATTTCACAATTATAAAAACTCTTTCCGCACATTGGCTTAACTTAGACTACGGTTTTTTAACTTACACCTAAATTCTCAACAACCAAATAGTCTACATAGTAAACACAATTATAAATTAAATATCTTTAAAACATTATGAAATATGCTAAAACATTCATAATACAATCTCTCAACACTCGAGTTATCCTTCAGGCCAACCCTAACTTAGGCACAAATAGGTCCCCCCCATGGAGCCAGTTTATCTTTTATAACCCTGTCCATGCTATATATACGTCAGGTTATACATTAATAGTTAATATCACAACATTATAATAGCCTTGGCTTTATAGTTTTTGTGTGTACAGTATTAATATTCTACTGGATATGGGTACGTGTCGCGGTGTGCGAGGCAGGTGATGAAATTCACTTCGTTGATTTGTCAATTTCTGTCGTATATTTTTCTATATTACTCTCTTAACATACATATGAAATGTAGTAGAAAGACTCCTGTCTCTCTGGGTACACCCATATGCTGAACACGCCAGCATTATCTTAAAAAATGGCAAAGAATGTTGGTGAAATTGATGGTCCGACATGATCAGCTGTCCAATGTTTTGAGTCAATGGGGAGGACAGCCGACCAATAGAAAATTGGCTTCACCTCTGTGACATCATGCCGCCTCCTCTTAGATTATACCTCCATGCCAAATACGTAGAAACTGTGTTCTCGTCGTCCAGATACGGATTGGGCAGAAACAAAAGAAAGTTTGTAAACAAAGTCGTAAGAAAATGCTACAAATTTATTTACTTTTCCTTCACTTTTTTCATATTATGAAGGAAATTTGTGTCCTAAGTTGCATGTATTATACACCAAAAGATGCAGAATTAAGAAACGAATAAGATGAGACCAACTAGAAGTCTCTTGATATGATCTTTTGTTGAAGACTTGCGATTTTTATTACTTTATTCTCGATTTTCGGTGAAAAATTTACTATACTTGCTAGAGATAGGTTGCCAAAAAGGTGATTGATTAGCTATATTTCTGGAATGTCCATCAACCATTTCGCAACACTTCAGACATCCACCTTGCTGAAAGTGAACATGATATTTATTCACCTTTTTGGTACTCTCTGAAGTTCCAGCCTCAGCTCATGGAATAATAAAGTGTTTGTGTGCCTCTCATGTCAAGATGATCCTTGATTTTGGTTTTATGGTGTGCAGCCTGTGATTATCTTTAGGGCTCTATTCTGTATGGGTGTGAAGGGTGTTGGAGATGAGTCTCAGTATGGTTGGTGGTCTGTAGGTGTGGTAGCTGTGCGGCCCAGGCAGGATTTGCCTAATCCATCATTAATCGAATATAGTAATTGTTTGCGTATTGTGGTTTCTTTGTTGTGTCCAAATATTGAGCTGGCAAGTGATTTAGGGCTTTACATTTTTGCATGCATTTGTTTTTGATGGCCATTATGTTATTTGAATGTCATGGATGTGTTGTATATTATGCCAAGTATTTTGTATGTGTGTGTAAACTCAAGGTCAATATAGGTAGGCAATGCAGTGTTGATTGCAGCTTTTATTTTGTGAAAATAAACTCTTAGTATCAAACATAATGCTGTATACATTTTCTTATCCAAACAAAATTAACCCTTAATGTCCGGATTGCGGTCATAGACGCCCCCAAGAAGCGCCCGGATCGTGTCGTACGCCACTGCTATGTGGTGACCGGGGGGGATGAAGCACCGCTATTGCCAATGTCGGCATTTGCGAGCCCAATTTGGCGTTTTTTTTTTTACTTGGCAATACTTCACCACCAGCCCTACAAATCACCATCGTCAGTCAGTGTGTTACTGACTGTGAACATGGATGGATGTGGATTAGATTTCTTGTGCGTGTCCGATTCTGTGTTGCGCCATGCTTACTTACAACACTGAATGCCACCCGCGCGGGCCACGTTCAGTTGTCGTCAGAGACACCTACACGTACCCGAACACAATGCCGCTCACACGAGAAAGTACCCTTCATTTCTCACTTAATTTCTCGGCAACGGAGAGTTGTAGAGAGCTGGGGTTGGTTTTATTGGAAAGAGGAAGAGTTGATGGTGCTATCAAGACCAAATTTAAGTTGTTCAGTATCATAGTTTAGACGTACAGAGTAAGTGGAATAGAGCGATTTTGGAAAAATTGGCCAAAAGCGCCCGGACAGGCAGTAGGGAAAGTAAGACTAGCCCCGGACTGACAGATTGGCTATTCATAGTTATCCCGTCGTGGAGGGGTTAAGGTACAATATCACACAAAGTGTAAAAATATATATGCATTATATAGGGTTATTCAAAAGAAGTTTCTGCTAACATGGTAAAATGAGTATGAGCTTGCATTCATGAAAATAGATTACAGTTGAACATATTATGTGCTATTGCTTCTTAAACACTGTAAATAAGTTCTGTATATTATGTCTTAAATGCATATATACAGCGTATAATACACATTTAATAAATATTATAATATGTATATGAATCATCCTGTACATATGGTAGGTACAGTACTTGGTTCAGCACTCACATAATCAAAGAAAAATGCGCACATATAGGAATGATGGTTGTGAAAAAATGAGAATGGTCCAAAGATTGGAGAAGTCTTCTATTGTGTTTTAGGTCTTCAGCCATTATAGGTAACCATTATGGCAGGAGTTGTTGTTGAAGTTCCTCAAGCTGTCTGGCCGAGCAGCCCCGAGCTCTCGAGGAAGGCCATGGCCTGAACCGGGCTTTCCCAAAGTGCCCTCAGAGTGTATGTTGTGTTGTTGGCTAGTGTGGTTGTGTGCGTTGCAGTCTTCAACCACCCCCGAAGGCTGTCAAGGAAGGCAGCTATGGGTGCCAAACCATCACAACACCAGGGGGCACGAGTCCCTGGACATGGAGTAGGGCTCATCAGTCTAGAATAGTTGCAGTGGAAATGAGTTACTTGAGAGGTGCATGTTGACTTACAATTCGGGACGGAGAAAGTAATGAGAGTGTGTATAAGAGATGTGGTATGAGTGAGAAGGCAATTGGTAATGAGTGTGGTGTGGTTGTGAGTGAAGCATAATACATTGACACCCGTAGTTTTAAAACATTTGAGGGCCCTTACTGGAACTCTATGAACCCTCCAAATAATCCAGGCCACAGAACGTTTCAGTGTCTCGAATAGGGAATCTGTTGCCTGGAGTAGTTTAGAGGATTCATAAAGCTCCAGTAAGGGCCCTCAAATGTTTTAAAATTACGGGTGTAAGGTGGTTTGGATAAGCTTCCTCTCTCCCTTATGCTATTCCTTGGTTATTGTACCAGTAACATTTGTAAAGTACTAGTTATGTATCAATGAGACAACAAGAGGAGTGCCATTGTTAATTAAGGAAACTGAACTGCTCTAAACTATTGCATATAATTATCAGGGCATACATAGTTAGTAAAGGAAAAAAGTTTCCTTGAATTAAATATTGAATATCTATTTTTGCAAATGACTAAGTCTGGATTAAAGTATTTTTAGCTTTAACCTACTCTCAGCAAAGGAGGTCGAGGAGACGGGCGATACTGAAGGAAGACTCTCCGCTTGTGCTTCAACTAAATGGGACTGTATGCAACTACAGGCATCATTTTGGTCATCGAATGAACGTTCACAGTACACACACATAGTCCTGGAAGTAAAGAATTTAATGTAGTAACCTACCATGGTAAGAAACAGTTAAAAAAGGGAATACAGTATCTGGTACTTGACATATTAAACACACATGCTTTATTAACTAAATTTGCAATGTAGTACAAAAATTACCTCTCCCTATATAACGGTAAGGAAGTTATTGAATTAGTTAGACCTAACCTAATTATTTTATGGAATTTGTTGCTGTTCTGTAGCAGTGTCCGGCTAGGTCCCGGTTAGGTCATGGTAGTTTAACAAGGTTAGGGGCCATTGGTTGTTCTGGTTAGCTGCCGGTAGTTTGCTCCAGTTAGGCCCTGGTTACTTTTTTACGGTTATTTCCCAGTATTTTGCCCAGGATAGGTCCCAGAAGTCTGTTGCGGTCTAGGCAAAATCTACAAGAAACCATTGCATAGAAATATCAGGGCATACAGTACTTGATAGTACTGTTAAACTGTATTTTTGCAAATGATTGTAGATTACATTAGTTTGATCATGTAAATACGGTAATATTAATATATGGTTGCAATGACACACATTAAAAAAACAAAAAAACACTACAACCTCTATTCTCACCAAAGGAGGTAAAGGGGATGGTTGACAGTGGGGGAGGTGAATCCATCAGAGGCTCCATAACCTCTGTTTCACCTGTATGGGACTCCATACCCCTACACACATCCCTGGGGTCATCGAATGCTCTCGCAGTATACACACGTTGTTCTGGAAGTGAGGGATATAATGTAGTATCCTACTACTATGGTTGGAAACAGCTGAAAGGAAGAGAATAAACTGTCTGCATTTATTAATGTCCACCTATAATTTCCTAACATTTTAAACATTGCATGCCTATTTTTTCTTGTATTAATTTTATTTTTCAATTTGTGAGCAATGACTTTCTTTTTTTTTTACCCGAGTTGCCCGGACCTACTAATCAAATCAAGACCGATGCAGATTACGTGTACCTAACCAGGCAACTTACCAGAACCAAAGTTGTTATTAAAACACAATAACTGAGTTTTTGGCTAGGATCGCACAGTGTTACCACATCCAGCTAGATCCCAGAAATTTGCCCCAGTCACTTAATGATAGTTTACACCAGTTATTTCCCGTTAGTTTACCCAGGTTAGGTCCTGGTATTCTGCTGTGGTCTAGGTTAGGTCAGACAAATTTCCAAATTATGTTTGTAAAACGGGGCATCTCCGATAGAAACACCATAAATGAAAAGTGTGTGAAAATATTCAAAAATAGTGAGTAATGATACTAAAATATACAATATAGTGAACCCAGTTCTTCTGTAAATTTACCCCGAACTTATAGCCGACTTCTCAGGCCTGAACTGGGCGTAATACCTGGACTTGGGCTTTGGAAAGCTGCAATTTTGTATGTGCTATTATGAACTAAATTACTGCAATCACATTTGAAATACACATGAAGATGGACCTCTTATATCCTACAGTGATACTGTGTTTAAGTCAGAACCGGTGAAAGTCAAAGTCCATTCCTGTATAGGTTTGGTCATTTTTTCTATTATTTGTATTTCCTTTCCTCAACCAAAATCCCTTAATTAGTTTCCCAGCCTTTCCAAGATTATATTTTAAGATTGATTAAAAACGGAAAAAGTTGGTATGATTCTATAGTTTTACCAAGAACTGATTTCCAATAAAGTACAATACTTCCCTTCACCTTAATAATATTACATAATTATCAAGAATGGGTCACATAACCCCTAAGCAATCCATATAATCTCATATAAGTTAAATTAGATACGAGAACATAAAAAAAAAATAATAATAATTTATATCATTATCGTGATTCTCCAGGTTTAACAACTACTATTTTAGTAGAAATGGTAGACTAATAGGAACTCTACACCTGCTCTAATCTGCCATTGCTATACTTAAAGCCTTATTTATGTTGCTATTGCTATATTTTACAGCCTGTTGCACCTACAATTCATGTATTATTATACTATTAACTTACTTGTCATATCTTTAATGGCCACCATATTTACTGCTATACTTCTACCCTTTCCAAGCTGCCCCAATCGCTGCTTTTTGGCGAGCTTGGATGGATACGTGGTTGGTCTTGGTTTCAGTGGCTGGCAGCAGGGTCCAGCTTGGTGAATCGACGAATCATTTTGACCGACCAGAACAGTTCCGCTTGCTTTGGCTTGGTTTCACCCAAGCGAACTTCGTATCCGATTGACGACCAGATGACGTCTCAAGACTGTCAGTACGGCTCAGTTACATGCCAGGAGGCATGAGTGCATGAAGTGGGAGGATATGCTTAAGCTTTTGACACATGATTAATTAAGCTATTTATGAATAATTAATATTTTCTTGCATATCGTACATGATAAACATGAGTACGTTACATATATTATAACACAATATAGTCACAAGAACACACATGGCCATAAAAGATACAAGCTGTCTCCTAATGTACTGTACAGTCGGCGGCAAATGTCCTGTCTCCTCACTTGCTTCACCGAAGGAATGCAATGTTCATAAACTCGAGAATATTAGGTGATGAAAACGTGTGTATTTCTCGACTCCATTAAACACTGCATGTCTCGGTGAAGCAGGTGAGGCCACACGACTTTTGCCGCCGACTGTGTACTTGTGAAGAGTGAATGAACATCTGTAGGATGGGTACCTAGCTCAGAAGGACCACAACTCAAAACACACTCTTATATTGTCCTGACTATTCTACGTACATTTTTACGCTTTGCTTTCGTCATAAAATGTGTCTGAATTACATATTTCAACAGAATAATATGAAATATAATGTCACTGTCATTTTTGCGTACATAATTATATGGTAATTAACGGAAAATCGGAGTGCTGAAAATACATTTTTTCACACTGAAGGCTATTTCTAGACTGGGAAAACAAGGATGGGATCATTTAAGCACACACCCTCTATTGTGAGCCTGATAAGGTATGTCATGGTGTAACGTTGCTATTTTTATCCCCCTTACTTTACTGGAGGAGGATCAAAAAGCACGGCCTTTTACAATAAAAAAAAATGACACACCAGTGTATGATACTCTATCCTATACTTGATCAACCTGGTCTGGGAAAAAAAAGGACTGAGGACTGAACTTGCCTAGCGAATACCAAGAAAAAAAAATCATACAAAGGCAAGTCCAGTTCCTCGTCAGTAACGCTGCCACCACCAGACCACAGGTTGACCACAGGAACCAAGCTATCACACACTGGGTGGGTAACGTAGCTTGAACCCCAGGCACGTGTGTAAGTAACCCAGAATTACTCTAACGGGGGTTCGATCAATGTCTTAAATCAAGTCAAAAATGCCTAAGTATGGACACAGTCTATTCGTATTGTATACGGTAACGGAAAACTCCACTAATTATAATTTAATTTATTGTTCACATTCATTTTCATATAAAAAAAAAATATATATATATACTCCCTAACCTTCAATCCCCCCTCCCTTAATCCTACTCCCGCTGCCCCTAGAACTGGAATAATTCCGAGTTTCGCTAGGGAACAGCACTAAACAAACAGATAATAATAAAAAAAAACAATTTACTTACTCCCCCCCATCAATAAGAAAAAAAAAATACATCCACATATACATACAATAGTTATACAAAAAAAAAAACTATGGCCGAAACAATTGTGATAGTCTATGAATTTCTAAATATGCCAGCAATCTCAAGTATTTATATTATTAAGTTCTCAGTAGGTACACCAGTATTATTATTATTAATGCCTTGCCGGAATGTGCTATCTGGCTGTTCCCGGGGAAGATGATAAGAGACTCCATTAATAATCACTATTAAATGTATAATAAATATTTACCTCAATATTAACACTTAAAGTCACTTTGTAGCAGCTGTTTTAGTAGTTACCTGTTCCCGGGGAAGATGATAAGAGACTGACTGTGAATTCTCGCCACAATTCATTCTCGCCTCGCTCCCCCCCAGTCCCAGCTCCTACACGGACACAAACTAGTTCCTCCTGCTACATTTTTCTATTATATTTAGTATTCCTTCCTCCCTGATATATTCCTTAGTTACAACTAATGATTATTTAACCTATCTTAATACTTCAATCCATTATCTCTTATCCTCAGCCACATAGCATACAATTATTCCTAATATTGCTTACAAATATTGTTCCGCCAACGAAAACATCTCGTCCCTTTCTCGGGACTCCATCCCTCACTCAAATAATTTTCTAAGTTAGTTACCAGAAATAAATGCAGGTATTTTATGGAGAGTGAAGCTAGTAATTATACATTAAAAAAAACATCCTAAATACCATACATAATAAAATGGGGGTGTTACAATGGGTTTGCAAAAAAAAACCTGCGCGGTCGAGTTATGGCATCATCCGTGGCTTAAGCAGAGGATGGGCAGTGTCTGGCAGGCAAAGATTGTTAATAACAGCACGGTCCAATACACAGGTTTGTTTGGAGAGTGGTGGGTACGAGTAGAGGTGGGTTTAATGGTGGAATTACGCGACTATCCCATGTGCAGCCTGCCGGAACTGCCTGATAGTTTGGTGCCTGCTGGGAACTGCTCCTTCTGGTATCATTGCTAAAGAAGGGAGAGAACTACTCTCAGCAGGCAGTACCCGAGGGGCACTGTTCAATAGTGAGGACAGGCCTAATGGACCAGAAATGCATAAGGCGTTCGAGCGAGACCGTAAAAGATTCACGATGTAATGATTGTGTTCTCTTTTCACTTCTCAGGCAAGTGTAAGATGATATGCTCAGTATTGCCGGATTGTACTGCTGTCTCTATCTCCACAACAAGTGAAGGTAAGAGAATATCCCATTAAGGTGGTAATTCTTTTTTTGGTACATTGGAGTGCCATGATTCCTGTAAAGTAAGCTAGCAAACAGGACCAGAAGAGCAAAAATAATGGTGTTCTGTTGCTTAGAATAGTTTGGAGGATTAATTTGCTCCAGAATTACCAAGACCAAACTTTTCCCTTAATATAATACAATTTAAGGACTGAATATTATAATTAAGTGCATGGTGGATAAAGAATAACAAATGCCTACGAAAACATTTTGAACGTCTTCAATTAGTGTATAGTGAAAATGTAGGCAATGAACAACAGAACAGCTGCATGGTGGTTTTCAAGGAGTGTAAAATGAAGTGGTGGATTATGAATAACATATTAGCCTGGGAAAACATTTGGTGGTCTTCATTGAGAGTCTGTGTGTAATGTAAAATGAAGTAGTGTGTCCATCTGTTAATTCGTATACTATCAAGGGTCTAATGCATCTAACTTTGTTAATGTACAATCGTGGTCAATAATAATCATCCACATATGGGTATCTCAAACAATTTACTATCTAATGTTTTCACAATAACATATTATGATGTTATTGTTTTAAGTAGTGTGTAGCTGCTTGTATTAGATTAAAAGATGGAAGTTAATCTATTTATTGGAAAGTTTATCATCTAAGAAGCAGAGGGAACCTGTCAAACTCTTAAGTGAGTTACCCCTATATGGATGATTATATAAATTCTCTTTTGTAGCGTCTATAAATCTCTTTTTAAGGTTTAGGGAAGGCAAGAAGTAAAGACTACCGTGGTGATTAAGATTTGGTTTATTCGAAAATAATATTTAGGGCTTTATACCTATCGACTCACGGTGTTGGTCATTAATTAAGGCAGTCAGTGTTGTTACATCAACATATCTTCCCCCATCCTATAAGTTTGCTATCCTTGCTCTTACAGCCGGGTACCTACTTACTGCTGGGTGAACAGGGACATAGTTGGCTGGGAAAATTGTCCAACGATCTACTGACCCGGGAATCGAACCTGAGATCTTTCACGTGCTGGGCGAGTATGTTAACCATTACACCATTAGCGAATTTGCGATCCTGTCCGTGGGTGTGGACCTGGATCACAAACATACTAATTTTGACCAATCAGTGTTTAGCATCCATGGTGTTTACTCGGCGGTCTGTGATTGTGAGTGGTTTGTGGCAAGAGGTTAATGCCGAGTGTCATAATTATGTAGGTGCTTCTATATCTTTGTATATTATGTAATCAAATTATCAATACTAATACTATATCTATTCACAGATAAATTCAACTGCTGTCTGTCCTACCATGCTGAACCGTTCAAAACTCTCACACCGAAGAATGGAACAATAACCCTTATGCACTCACAACGTTTGTCAGGTAATAAGAGAGAGAGAGAATTACATAGAGTTACATAGAATCACAGACCACAACAGACCTTACGGTCCACACGGGGTGATCTGATTAGAAGGTTACTGGTAGAGAATGAATATCTCCCCAGTGATAGTCGTAGGTAAGGAGAGCAAAGTAGAAGGCTCTCTCCCCACCCTCCAATCCCTCCGGCCTAAGCCGTACTGGAAATAAAGTTAGGAGTCAGAACCTTGTGGAGTTGGTAGAGAAAACTCCACAAGGAAATTTTATAGGAGATAAAAAGTAGTTGAAATTTGGCTAACTTGCCACCTGTAATGGGCAAAAAATTATTCATTAGTAAACATCGAAAGTCGGGGATTAGATGCAAGGTGTTTATCAAGGCGACATTTGAAGCTATCTACTGTGTTACATTCTATTACGTTACGGGGAAGCCCATTCCATACGTTGACGACTCGGTTAAAAAAGAAATTCTTGGATTCGTGTGAATTAAAAGATTTACCTATGATTTTACAGCCATTACCTCTCGTGTAGTTTGATTGATCGATATTGAAATATTTGTTGCAGTCCATATTGTCTATGCCTTTGATTATTTTGAATACCTGGATTAAGTCGCCTCTCAATCTACGTTTTGTTTCGTAGACATGGTATCATTTTAGTAACTCTACGTTGGACTCGTTCCAATTTTACTATATCTTTCTGGTAGTACGGGCACCAGGCTTGGACACAATATTCCATAAGGGGATGGACCAAGGAATTATACAAAGTGAGTATTGTATCTTTAGACTTATACTCGAATGCTCTGCCAATAAAGCCGATAGTTTTATTTGCTTTCTTAATTACTTCCGTACATTGCTGACTGGGTTTTAGGTTACTTGATATTGTGACCCCTAAGTCTGTCTCTTGATCCACGCTTTTAATTTGATTACCATTTAACGAGTAGTTTGCAGTTACGTTACGATGTGTGTGAGAGAGAGAGAGAGAGAGAGAGAGAGAGAGAGAGAGAGAGAGAGAGAGATTTCGAAGTGTTGCAAATTTCTCTTTTTTCTCCTGAAATGACATGTTAAAAACTAAAAATAAGAAAGTCTTTTTATGATTGTGTTCACCTGTGACAAAAATGCTATCCACAGTCATGTCTAATTTTGTTCCAGATGCCTATACACATTGCATATAATAAAAGGGTATAAGTCATAGTAAGCTGAAGATGGATGATGGTAGAATGTGTTTATATACTGTACAGTATGTATGACTGTATGTGTTAACTATATTATATCTGTGTGTGTATGTATTGGATAACTATATATTATATTTGTATGTTTAAGTGTGTGTGTACAAATTCTATGTGTGTGTGTCTGCAACAAGATATGTATGTATGTATGAACAGTAGGTGTGGGTGGGTGGATTGGGAGCGAGCTAAGGCTGAATGGAGTAAAGTGGTCCTGGTTTGCAGATGATACTGTGTTACTCAGAGGGAGTTGCTGAAGGTGTGAGTGAGTTTCAGGGTGTATGTAAGAGAAAGAAACTAAAGGTGGATATTGATAAAATTAAAGGCAGAGGTTCAAGTGATCAACTTTGCAACACCTTATTGGTGAGAGTGTCTACAAAGAACATGTGTGAGATAACTTCGGGAGGTGAGAGGATGGAGGAAGTGAAGGAGTGTAAATGTTTAGGAATAGTGGTATGTAAATATTGGAGAGAGAGAGAGAGAGAGAGCGACCAGTGCTGGGTAGGCAGTCATAGGTTCTCTTGGGAGAATCATGAAGTGTGAGCACGAAGGTGAAAAGGGAACTGAGAAATAGGATAGCCCTACCATCACTGACCGAGCACAACAGTTTAGAATAGGCTACTATGCGTTTCAGCACCGGACAGACGCTGTTTTTTTCGCAAATATCTCCTAAATGAATCGTTATATAAGTATATATTTCAGCAAACTACATTTAAAATCCGGGCCTAATTTATGGCCGACATACCATATTTCTATATGTGTTATGCGACGAGTTTATTCGTGAAAAAAATCTCAAAGCTGGTCAGTCATATTGATGCATTCGAAGGAAAGAAGTGGTGTGGGGGGTGTTCCAGGTGTTGGTGGAGGGGTTACACGAGTACCCCAAACTCGTCCGATTCTCTATAACGTCTTAGATATGATGACTGGATTAGGCTTAATATCACTCATAAAATTCCTAACATAACACATATAGTAATATGGTATGTAAGCCATAAATTATATTAAAGATAGTGTGCTGAAATATTATTTTGATACAACGATTCGTTTAGGAGATATTTGCGAAGAACAGAGTCTGTCTGGCGTTGAAAAGCTGAGAGAAGCATGCGGTATGACAAGGTGAGATGGGGAAAGTGATCTTTTGAGTAAGAAGGCAGTTTGTGGTAAACGTGGAGTGATTGAGAGAGTGAAGTATATTGAGGAGGTTTGAACTTATGAAGAGAATGTGAGACGGAAGGTGTTTGATAATTCGAGAGTGAGGTGGAGGGACCTGGAATGAGAGGCAGACCACCAGTCAGGTGGGTGAACAGTGTGGAGGAGTACACGAGGTAGAGGAATGTGATGTAAGAGAGGGCTTGACCAAGTAAGGAGGGAGTGCTGAGAACTAGAAGACTCTCTGCCATTCCTCTGGTGGGGGGGGGGAGGGATTCCCGGAGGCATTTTTCAAAGTTTCTCACTATATCGTGAGAGGATATTGCAGGCAATCACAGTCCACCTTTTCCAGTTATAGGAACTCAAGCTTGCATAATAAAAGGCATAATGTTAACAGTTGTCATTGTTTACTGCTATAACATGCATTTAGTTTACTTTTATTAAATTGTTGGTATGTTTTTAAACAAGTCTTAATTATAATATAATAAAACCAGTAATTGAAAACACCTTTTCCCTGTAATTTGCACATTGGTTTCACTGACTACCAATACTAATACGAAGTCTTAATTAAATATATTCGTTACAAGCATCATGAGTAATCATATCTATAATTAACAGTTAGGCCTATCACTGTAAACTTCAGAAGATATGTTTGTAAACACGAAGGAATCCACAGTAAAATGTGACTTGTGTTTATAATCTTTATCATATTTTGTGATAACTTTTATAGCCACTACTAAATACTTTAAATGTAAAGACAATGCTCAATACTCACCGATACAAAATATAATGTATTCTTGGTCATTTCAATTTCATATTGGTATACAGTACTGCTATATAACAAAATTGAATATTTCTTTATCTTTTTACTTACGAAGTTCCTGACCACAAAAATAATAAGTGGCTGATAGATACAGATTGTAAGGTATGTAATGTATTAATTCAATAAGAAATACTATTTATTATGAATAATATATATATATATATATATATATATATATATATATATATATATATATATATATATATATATATATATATATATATATATATATATATATATATACCAGAATATCAAAACTTGAGCATAAAAGAAAAGTTAATTTTCGACAAAATAACACACAACCGAATTATGCTACGGTGATGTTTATCGATAGTCAGTTTTACCAATGTAATATTCAGGAAATAAGTGCTTTCTCTTACTGTTTTATGCTTCCTGCCTGGAGGGAGGCATCAGGGTGGGCCCGTATTCACAAAAGTAAAGTTCACTCTTAAATTAAAATTTTGTTCGTAAGCATTCATTCATGGCAAGGACTAGTACCCGACACTGCTTCGAAATCAAAACAACAGCTCATATAAATAGAATAACAAAACCATTCACTGCTTCGAAATGCACCTGAAACACTATGGTGAGATCAGAAACTTTAAGACTTTAAAACTTTAAGTCCGAACTTTAAGATGGATATGTGAATACTGGCCTACAGCTATAGATATATAATGTTAGCTATAGTGTGTGTGTAATTAATAATAATAATAATATACGGTTTATTAGTTAATGGCAGCTGATAGGCTGAAAATATACATATTACATTTAAAATTATAATAAAATGAGGATGAATGAATGGAACTTCAATGGATACATCTATATATATTAGATAAATAATGAATTGATTGCTGAACATAGGAAATCACAGAAATATATAAATACAATAGTACTATCGTGGACATATATTTCGAGCCCCCTTCCTGACTGAGACTTGATTTGAGTTGGTAACATTGTTGATCTCTCCTCCCCCCCCCCCCCTCTCACTCTCGCAAGTCCCGCCCCTTTCCTCCCTCCCTCCTTCTCCCTCAATGTTTCCTTCTTATGAAGTAAAGAATGTGAAGCTTCGTGAACCATTCGAGGATGATTGTTTATTGTATTAACATAATGTTTCATCATTTCAAAGACAGATGATATTAATATATATCTGATTACGTATTCTCAAATCTCATCAGTGCAGTTGCCATTAACTGAATAGGTAACGAGTATATAATACCTTCCTTCTCTTCCCAACTTTGTTGCTACCCTCTCCACTTCTCTGACCTCTCACCTACTGTATTCCCTAATCACCTTCCCACCTTCTTCACTCACTTCTTCCTCTGACATACAGTATATCACCCTTCACCCTTCATTTTGACACACCTAAAGAGGGCCCAAGGTGGTCCGAAACTTAGTTTATCCCCTGTTTCTAGTGTATACTCATAGAGAACAGAATTGGGTTTTACATTACATCATCATCATTCACGGGAATGTGAATTTCAAACTTAAGCTCACAGTTACGTGATTATTAAATGCGGACAGTAAACCTTCTATATTCTTTATATTTACATTGTATCTGATGACGTATTCCCATAAGTCAATGCAGTATCAGCCACTATTACACAACCCACCTTCTTAATTACACCCGCCTTATCTGATTACATAAGATTGTAGGTCGGCACTGCCACGGCAGTCTCCCCTTCTACAAGCTCAGTGTTTTCCAGTCTCATAGCTCAAACATGTCGATAACTTAAGGGGAAAATATATTTTTGCTAAATTGGAGCTATATGAAACCCTCAAACTATGCCAGGGAACAGATGACCTCAGTGTTTCTTACAGGGGATGTGTTTCGTGGCATAGTTTGGAGGATTTGCAGAGATCTAATTTACCAAAAAGATAGTCTTCCCTTAAATAATCAAGGCATTCCTTCGCAAACACTCAAGTCAAGTTTATTGTTAAATTGTTATACCATACTGACTGACCCAGTCAGCTTATTTCACAACTGCATAGTATACACGAATCATGCCAATGAGGCAATATTCCATCTTTTTGGTTATCTGACTTCATCTTATGTCATTCTTCCAACACTGTCGGCTTATCATTTGCAAGACTAACAGCAAGATGCAAAGACGGCAGCACGACTCTGTAGCTGTACGGGCTAGAATATAGGGAGTTGAGTTTTCTGTGGCCGTCCTGTTCTCGGACGATCTTGTAGATTTCCAGATTCCTGCCACCGGTTCAGCCAACGATACTTTGCCCTGCTTCGCTCCTGCCTACAATTCTAGCCCGTACAGATACATCGTCGTGTTACCGTCTTTGCATCTTGCTGCTAGTCTTGCAAATGATCAGCCAACAGTGTTGGAAGAATGACATAAGCTTCGATAAAGCTCACAAGGAATCTCTTGAAGCTTCATGTGTTTAAACGTTTATGATATTCGAGTTCTTGTATTATATTGAACTTTTCAGTTTCATTCCTTCTATATAAAAGCAGATGCTCATGATATCAGTAAAATATTGACATTCTACATTTGTAAGAAGTTGGATAAAGTTATGCTCTTTGTATACCAAGAGCATTTACCATCACTTTATATAAATATCCATTTACCATCACTGTAACTATATTTAAAACATATAATGTCACAAATCCATGGTGATTTAGGTGTTATTTAAGCTACAAAATATTCATGGTCGTAAAGAGATGAAGTCAGATAACCAAAAATATGGAATATTGCCTCATTGGCATGAATCGTGTATACTATGCAGTTGTGAAATAAGCTGACTGGGTCAGTCTGTATGGTATAACAAATTAAAAAAAAATTGTAGTATATTAGTATATAGTACTATACAGGGTGTCCGGAAATTTTTACCCGAAATTTTGGCATATGCATGCTTTATTAATTCTGAAAAGAAAATACTCTATTGATGTGATCTTTTTTTTTCTTAGTTTAGCGGTAATTGAGACATTTAATTAAGGGGGGGTGAGAATAGGGGACAGGCTTGGGGGGTTCGGGAATATGGGGACAGGCTTGGGGGGGGGGGGGTAGAAAGCCTGTCCCCCATTTCCTGCACCCCCGTAACCCCCCAAGCCTGTCCCCCTACTCCTGCAACCCCCCAAACAAACCCCCCCCCAAACCTGTCCCCCTATTCCTACACCCCTTTAAATGTGTGACATTTGAACGGGGGGGTTTGGGGGGTTGCAGGAGTAGGGGGACAGGCTTGGGGGGTTAGGGGGGTGCAGGAAATGGGGGACAGGCTTTCTACCCCCCCCCAAGCCTGTCCCCTATTCTTACCCCCCCTTAATTAAATGTCTCAATTACCGCTAAACTAAGAAAAAAAAAGATCACATCAATAAAGTATTTTCTTTTCAGAATTAATAAAGCATGCATATGCCAAAATTTCGGGAAAAAAAATCCGGACACCCTGTATACACTATGAGTATACACTAGCAACAGGGGATAAACAAAGTTTCGGCCCACCTTGGGCCCTATTTAGGAGTGTCAAAATGAAGGGTGGAGGGTGATGGATGAAATGAGTGAGGCAGGCGGGAAGGTGATTAGGGAATACAGTAAATGGGATGGTGAGGGAGATCAGAGAAGTGGAGAGGGTAACAACAAAGTTGGGAAGATTGATTGATGGATATTAGGCGCCGCAACATCGAGGTCCTATAGCACCAGAAAAAGGTGAAAGAGAGGTGTGACAGCAAGCAGGAAGGAAATAAAATGAAAAAAGGGACAGTTGAAGAATTGAAAGATGGAAACTATTTAGTCTGGTCTCTCACTGGCGACCTTCCTAGCATGGGAAACCCTCTCGCCCTGATATCGGGGCAGAGCAGGGGCCGGAGCCCCCTCTAGTCTAGCTCGCCAGGTCACAGAGACACACAAGCCCCCCCACATCGGCAAGGCGGTTCCCGTTAGGAGGGAAGTTGGGAAGAGAAGGAAGGTATTATACACTCGTTATTTATTCAGTTAATGACAACTGCACTGAGTTTTGAGAGTATACGTAATCAGATATGTATTAATATCATCTGACTTTGAAATGATGAAATAATATGTTAATAAACAATCATCCTCGAATGGTTCACGAAGCTTCACATTCTTTACTTCATAAGACGGGAAACATTGAGGGAGAAGGAGGGAGGGAGGAAAGGGGCGGGACTTGCGAGAGAGATAGGGGGGGGGGGGAGGAGAGATCAACAATGTTACCAACTCAAATCAAGTCTCTCAGTCAGAAAGGGGGCTCGAAATATATGTCCACGATAGTACATGTGTACGTGTCCTGGGAGGGGGAGTGGCGTCAGGTCAGGATTAGGATTAGTGGGGGATTATTATTGAGGTGCAGTGTAGGCCTGTGTGTGTGTGTGTGTGTGTGTGTGTGTATGTAATAATAATAATAATAATAATAAACGGTTTATTTAGGGGATGGCAGCCCGAAAGCTGAAAATATACATATTACAATATAATTGATTATGATAAAGGTATTTACATGATGAATGATAAAAATAAAATGTAGGCATTTACATGCATACATTGGTATGTGTTGTATGTACAGTACAACAAAATTAATGGAGGTGAGGGCAAGAGAAGGGTTAATGGTGGTGCTAAGTGGGAGGATTAAGGATTAGGGAGTGGTGCTAAGTGGAAGGATTTAGGATTAGGGTGTTGGTGAGACTGTCCTGGTCAATTTTGTATAGGTGTGTGTGTGTATGTGTGTGTGATTGTGTATGTGATTGTGTGTGTGTGTGTGTGATTGTGTGTGTGTGTGTGTGATTGTGTGTGTGTGTGTGATTGTGTGTGTGTGTGTGTGTGTGTTTGTGTGTGTATGTGTGTGTGTGTGTGTGCAAAAAAGGGGGGTTGACATTACATGTTGCTTATTATTTTGACTATTGATGGTATTGGGCTCTTTTTTAATCTGTCTGTTCTGGCCTTAATTGGGATGAGTCTGTTGTAGTGTCGAGCTTCACGTGTTGGTCTGGGGGCATCTGGTGGGAGCAGGTTTCTGTGTCTGGGATGTACAAGCAGTTTGGAAGCGAACTGCTTGAGGATATCCTGATGGTGGGTGGAGAGGGCTGGCAGGTTAAGTGTGGCAAGAGCATCCTCATAGCCAGCATAAGAGCCACCAAGAATAATCCTGCAAGCTCTCCTCTGTACTCTCTCCAGCTGTCGTTGTTGGGTTAGATTTATTGAGCTGGCCCAGGAGGGAGAAGAATAGGTGAGCTTTGGAAGGATAAATATTTCGTATATCCTCTTCAGCTCACTCTCTGGCATCCCCAGGGATCTCAGCCTTCTTAACATGTACAGCCTGTATGTAGCTGACCTGATGGTAGTGGCTACATGTTTTTTCCAGTTCAGCTTGTTGTCCACAATGATTCCTAACAGTTTGGTGGAGTCAACAAGCTGAATTTGGTGAGGCCCAAGTGTGACTGTAGGTGGGGTTATGTTACTCACAGAGGTGTTAATGTACATAACCACCGTCTTGTCATGGTTAATAGTCACGTTGTTGAGTGTAGTCTAGGTCTGAAGTCGGTCAAGGGTGTCTTGTAGGGGGGTATAGTCAGGGGAGGTGTTGTCTACAGTGATGCCTACTGTCGAGTTATCCACATATTTCCAGTGGAATGGAGTGTCTTCTAATGCATCATTGATTAGGATCAAGAAGCACAGAGGTCCCATTTTAGTGCCTTGTGGCACTCCACATTTAAGGTTTTGGAATGTGGATATGGAACCATGGTAGCGCACTGCTTGCCTCCTGTCACTGAGGAAGTCTGACAGCCATGCCACAAGGGAAGGATGTAGCCCCATTACAATGGCCTTGTTGATTATAATAGTATGATCAACAAGGTCAAATGCCTTCTTGAAGTCAATGAATACAAGTGTCAGGGAAGTCTTTCTCCTTTCAAGATTTGTGTATATAAAATTTAATAAACTAATAAGACAGTGAGTGGTGGAGGAGGTTTTGACATTTCCAAATTATTGTGAATCTATTAGGTGACTGAGTTGAGAGTAGGCCCAGGTAAAAACAAAGTCCTCGCAGATTAGGCTGGGGATTGGTGTAATGGCAACTGGCCTGAATTGATTGAGAGACTGTGGGGAGGATGTTTTGGGGATTGGAGTGACATATGATGTTTTCCAGTCTGCCGGACATTTATACTGATTTAATGAGGCATTGATTATCGAACAGAGTGGGGTGGCAAGTTCTACAGAGAATTCTTTATAAATTTTCATGGGTAAGTCTAGTGGGGTTGTTGCTCTGTTAGACTTGAAGCTGGAAAGCTTCCTGGCGACTTCATAATTGAAAACAGTTGCTGGGGGTGAGGGGGAGGGAAGGAAGGAAGGGAGACTGGTACGGTCAAGTTTAGGGAGTGTCTGACAGATGGTAGAGAAATGGTCATTAATCTGTTGAGCTGCATCCACACTGGGGATATGGGAGACACAGGGAATGGAAGAAGACTCATTACCTAAACCACAAAGATTCTTAATTTTAGAATACCACTGGCTGTTATTGGTTTGTTTCAGCTTGTGAATCTTTGTGGGGTAATAAGACTTCTTCGCCCCCCGTATCTCTCTTATCACTTTGTTCCTTAGGCTCTTGTACTGGTTGTTGTTAGTGTAGAAGGCCCTGTTGCGATTTAGGATTAATCTTTTAATCTGGGGAGTAATCCAAGGAACATCAGCTGGGTGGACTTTGGTTCTCTTGATAGGGAAGAAGTGGTGGTATGCTTGGGTGATGGAGGATAAATAGTTGTCCCATTTGGTATTGACATCGTCTACCGTAAGAACCTCCGTCCACGGGTAATGAACCAACCATTGTCCAAATTCCCGCATGGCTGAGTCTGGTGTTGGTCGGTATGTTCTGATGACGGGAGTCTGTTGATGTGAAGTTGTAGTCCCAGGTGACCAGAACACAGAGAGATGAGTGCTGCGAGCGACGGGTGGTAATGGCTCAGGTGGGAGGTACAGTTGATCCATGTCTGTCAAAATGAGGTCAAGGGTATGGTTGCTGTGGGTTGGGAAGTCAACTATTTGTGAGAGGTGCAGCTGTTCTTGTATCTCACTGGTGTCGAGTTCATTGAAGTCACCACAAACCACTAACTTGGCTGATGTATACCTAAATTTGAGTGAATCACACGTATCAATTATGTGGTTGATCAGAGTTGGTCCAGTGATTGAACGTGGTGGGTGGTAGGCAACACAGTAGATGATGGTGGCGGTGTGGCGAGGGTGGTGGTGGGGGATAGTCATGACCCAGAGTGCTTCAATTCCCTCCGGGACTTCCACACCCAGGTGAGAAGCGCACAGACGTTTCCGGGCAAACAGAGCTACCCCTCCTCCCCTCCTCTCTGTCCGAAGATGGTGAAAGAGGTCATAGTCTTGTATACCACATATTTCTGGTGTGATTTGCCAACACTCGGTTATGGCAACAATATCAGCACTAGTTTGGTCGACTGTTACAATAAGTTCATCCAATTTGTTGCATAATGAGGTGACGTTAGACAGGAGCAAGGATGGCAGTAGAAACCAAATGCGTGGTATTTCAAAATGTTTGTATGGTTTTGCTGAGTTTCTTGTGCATTGTTTTGATAGTTTTTATAGTGGTTATATGTTTGATAACATTCTTCCTCCTCTCCGGCCGCGATTTACGAATATATTAATTTCCTTTAAACGGGCTATAGTGTCTGAAGGTGGGTAACCAGCCCCCTTTCTACGTCGCAGTAGTGAGGTGGTAGAGTAGCGGGTTGACATGATTCAAATGTACACTATGTCTAGTCACTTTCCAATGTAATGTTCACTCTTATTTACACTTGCGATAAAATGTTGTTTCACTTGACTTGCACTTCATCAATGCGAACTGAATGATGATTTTAAAATAAAGATGATAAGGGCGAGATGGTGGTGAGTAGGTCAACAGAACTGACCTGGGCAGCTACAGGAGCGCCAAGAGACAGGTCTTCACCTCACGGTGTCTGACCTGATGTGTGTGTGTGTGTGTGTGAGAGAGTGTGTGTGTGTGTGTGTTATTCTTAGGAGTTATTTATTGTGTTAACTATGGTTGGTATGGCACTTTTCTTGTATCTGTCTGTGGTTGCTCTGATGGGTTTAATTTTGTTGTGGTGTCTTGTGGTGCGTCTGGGAGGTGGGTTTAATGGTGGTAATAGATGTCTATGTCTGGGGTGTGTGAGGAGTTTGGTCCCAAACTGTTTAACGATGTGCATGTGGTGGTGGGAGAGGGTGGTCAGGTTCAAGGTGGTCAGGGCAAGCTCGTAGCTGGTGTAAGTGTCGCTAAGTATGATCTTGCAGGCTCTTTTTTTAACTCTTTCTAAATGTCGGTGTTGTGTGAGAGTGAGTGATGGAGCCCAGGCTGGTGCTGAGTATGTGAGTTTGGGAAGAATGAATGTAGTATATATGGTCCTCAGCTCAGGTGGTGCCATGCCCAGGGATTTTAGTCTCCTTAGCATGTATAGTTTATAGGAAGCAGTTTTGATGGTGTTGCTGACATGCTGCTTCCAGTTAAGTTTGGAGTCGATGGTGATGCCAAGGAGTTTGGTAGAATCAACCACCCGTAGTTGATGTCCCCCTATTGTAACAGTTGGTGGTGGCACTCCAGTTACTGACGTGCTGAAGTGCATCACAATTGTCTTGTTGCTGTTGATGGTGACGTTATTGGTGGTTGTCCATGTCTGTACTCTGTCGAGAATATGCTGGAAAGGGGTGTAGTCTGGTGAGTCATTGTTGATGGTGATACCCACTGTTGAGTCATCAACGTACTTCCAACGGAATGGTGTTCCCATTAGAGCATCATTGATGAGCATCAGGAAGCACAGGGGCCCATTTTAGTGCCTTGTGGCACCCCACATGTCATTGGCTGGGGGGGCGATATACTGCCCTGATATCGTACAACTTGTCGCCTCTCACAAAGGAAGTTGACCAGGTTGGGATGAAGCACCATTTCTATTGCCTTGTTGATGACTATTGTGTGATCTAACAGGTCAAATGCCTTCCTAAAATCAATAAATACAGTTGCAATTGATGTTTTACGTTTATCTAAATTTTTGTGGATGAAGTCCAAGAAACTGACAAGGCAATGAGTGGTGGAAGATGTTTTTACATTGCCGAATTGCTGAGGATCAATAATTTTAGCTATGTCAGTGTCGGCCCAACTGAATATAAAGTCCTCACAGAGCAAACTAGGGATAGGGGTAATGGCAATGGGCCTAAGATCATTAAGGGATTGTGGGGAAGGGATTTTGGGGATGGGTGTAACATAAGAGGTTTTCCAATCAGTGGGACATTTACTTTGATGGATTGAGGCATTGATGATAGAGCAAAGGGGGGTGGCAAGTTCAGCTGCAAATTGCTGATATAGTTTGACAGGCAGGTCTGTAGGTGTGGTTGATCTGGTGGCTTTAAAGCTGATAAGCATATTATAAACCTGGTATTCCTGTATGGTTGGTAGGTGTGAGGAAGCTGGTAGGTAGGCAGGTAGGTGAGAGTGGTCAAGGCGAGGCAGGGTCTGACAGATATCAGAAAAGTGGTCGTTAATCTTGGCTGCCGCCTCCCCAGGGGTCAGGTTGTTAATGCAGGGCAAGGGAGATGACTGCTGCTTAATCCCACACAGGTCTTTCACTCTACTGTACCACTGGCTGATGTTGGCTTGTTTCAAGTGGTGAATTTTAGTAGGGTAGAAAGATTTCTTGATGGAGCGTATTTCCCTGATAAGCTTATTTTGTAGTGTTCTGTAATGGCTGCGGTCTGTATAAAATGCTTTGTCTCTTTGTAGTATCAGTCTTTACTCGGGGAGTAATCCATGGAGCGTCTGATGGGTATAGAGTCATCACTTTGGTAGGGAAGAACTGGTTGTAAGCACAGGTTGTAGTTTCAACATAGTTTTTCCACTTGTCATTAACATCCTCCACAGTGAGTACTTTCAGCCATGGATAGTGAATCACCCACTGTCCAAACTGACGAACTGATGAGTCAGTCAAGGGCCTGTACATTCTGGTAGTGGTGATCTGTGGCTGTGTGGTGGTGGGAGCAGGTGACCATAGGATTGACACGTGCTTACTACGTCCCATGGGGGGCAGGGGATGAGGTGGAAGATACTGCCCACCAAGGTCACTCAGGATTAAGTCTAGTGTGTGTCCCTCGTGTGTGGCAAAGTCAACCATTTGGGACAAGTTAAGTTGAGTTTGAATTTCACTAGTGTCTAGTTCCTTAAAATCTCCACACAAAATTACCTTGGCTGCTGGACATCTTGCTCTCATAGAGTCTGTGGTGTTGATGAGGTGTTCAACTAGGGTGTGTCCGGTTGGTGATCGATGCGGGTGGTAGGCTACACAGATAATAAGGGAGGCAGTATGGCGGGGATGGTCGGCAGGGTTAACTCTCACCCACAGGGCTTCGACTCCCTCGGGAACGTCTACCTCCAGGGGGGATGGACTTAATTTCCTCCTGCAAAACAGCACAACTCCTCCGCCTCGTCTGCCTATCCGGAGATGGTGGAACATTTCATAATTGTTTATCTGAGTCGTTTCTGGAGTGATTTGCCATGCCTCAGTAATCGCTACAATGTATGCCTCATATAATTTCACTGTTGTCATTACTTCGTCGAATTTGTTGTGCAGTGATGTAACATTGGAGAGAAGCAAAGAAGGCAGATTGTACCACAGTCGGGGAATTTCAAAGTGTTTATATGGCTTAACAGGTGTGAGTTTCCTTACTGGTATGGTGGTGTGTATGATGGGTATTGGCCTTTGACAATGTTTACCTCCTCTTCGGCTTTTTGAAAAGTCCAAGCGTTTTCAGTCGCATAATAATGTGAGGAGGAGGGTACACACATCTTTTCCTCAGCTTGTATAGGGCGGTGGTGGTGATAGTTGGCATTATCAGTCTACATTTCACTATATAGTTCACTGTTCACACCTATAAACAAGTTCTGTAGTTCAGTTCACTGCACGTTGTATTAAATATTCATATACAAGTTCTGTGGTTTGGTTCCTGCACGTTGGAGTAGAGTGGGGATGAGTAGTGAAATTTGGGGCCAATAGACTGACCCAGGCTGGTACAGAGCGCCGGTGACCTGTCCTCACCTCACGGTGTCAAGAGCAGGTGTGTGTGTGTGTGTGTGATTGCTTGATTTTTATTAAATGCTCAGACTTTATAAAAAGTATGGAGCACAGCTCCAACAAAATATTTTAACAATATTACTATAATAGTTGCCTAGACTTTTCTAAATAGTTTACATACATGAATTGCCACATTACCACTACCTAAACATATTTAATACAACTTTTACAAATACAGCCTAATTTTTTGTTGCAGTTACATTTCTTGTCTGCATTAATAAGATATATTTAAAATGCCTTGGTCTGTCTCTGTAATATCTTGGAATATATTTAGTTCTTAGTCTAACTATTTCTTCATTTTCACACATAAACAATACGTGATACTCGTCACCTAATACTCTTGAATTATATTTACCACAAACACGTTCTTCTCTTCTAATATTAATATATCTTCCCACGTTGATTGGCAGCCTGTTATTAGATGCACGTATCTTTGTCAACACAATGCGATTTGCCTTACTAAGTTTAACAAGATATTCTTCAAGGCAATAAATATACTTATAAATATTGTAACTGCTACAGATAGACTTTGACATCAAATTCGCATTCCATGTTGTGATTCATTGATCCTTCAGCCTTGTTTCTACTGCATTCGTAAACCAAGTGGGATTTACCACAGTCTGTGGTATACCACATATTATTATAAATACCACAATAATTACAAATTTTCTCTCATTTTTTTTTTTGTGGTTTTGCTGTTTGTGATATTGTTGTTTGTGGTTTGTATGTTCTGTTGTGGTTATGTGTGTGTGTGTTCGTGTGTTTGTGTGTGTTCAGTTGGAGAGTGCGGATTCGGATGTGGGTTCTTGCCTGGAGGCTGACTTGGCTATGTCGGAAGAGGATGAGTCTCTATATTGAGGATCACTGGCTGAGCTGCCTTCTCACAACCCTCCTCCCCTCTCCTCGGTCACTCTGCAGCTCAGGCTGCAGCCTTCCACCTCCTCAACCTCTACCAAGCGACTTGTTGATGCCTCGTCCGACTCCTTGCAGGATTCCAATGGTGTGGATTGTTAGCCTCTGGCTGCCAAGAGTGCGAAGGGTACTTCAGCTGTGCATGACGTAAAGTCATGGTCTAATGTACTGCAACATCTTCCAATGAGATGGCTTCGAAAAATAATCCGAAACTATAGCTGTTGGTGTGCAATTTTGGTTCATAAAATTAAATCAAATAGCTCGCTTTTATTCACCAGGTTGCAGTACATTAGACTATGACTTTACCTTATCTGCCTCAACCTGGTGTTTCATCTTTGTATACCAACTCCTTGCCCTAGTCCAACCTTCCTGCTTTTGCCCCGGGAAATGCCTATGTTAAGCTATCCTTCCCTGGAAACTCATCTACAGACACAAAGCTGCGTTGGTTGTCTGATGTCAATAGGGACTTCCAGCTGCAGCGTGAACTGGCTGAAGTCAAGAAGGCTGCTGTCACCTCCCGGTTGGTCTACATCTCTAGGAAGTGTCAGGACATTAGTGGTAGAGTCAAAGCTGGTGAATTTTTGTGTCTGGCTCTCATTCACGAAGACTCACCCAATAGGCCTCGTAAGTTCCCCAGCTACATCCTCACCCGTTTTCTTATTGATGTTGACCCGAAACTTGCCAAGGAATACCCTGGTGTGTACTCTGCCCGTCGGTTTTTCCATGATGGTTCCCCCATTAGCCGTATTGTTATTGTCTGGAGTCAACCTGATCCACCTCCAAACGAGATTTCCTTTGATTTCCTCCCTTGTCTTCCACCGTGTGAGGTGAAGAAACTTAATAATTACCATCCTTGGTGCTACAGGTGCTGGGGAGTTGGGCATAATATGCCCAACTCCCTAGCACCTGTACCGGATCAGTACCGGGAGATCAGTACCGGGAGATATTATCTCCCGGTACTGTTCTGCCAGGCCGAAATGTGCATGGTGTACCGCCAAACATGATTTCAAGACGTGTCCTGTCAGGGGTGAACGATCACGTCCTGCTACCTCCACCTCTGAATCTTCACCTCCTTAGGATACGTCTGGATGGAAGTGCCCACGATACCTTCAGCCAGGGGTTAGCGTGTGGCATGGATGTACTCGATGTCAGGTCCAGGCTCGTGCATCTACTATTGCTTCTCCTCCACCACCACCAACACCACCACCACCACCTCCACCACCACCACCACTTCCCCAGACAGATCCTCCTACCAGCCCTGCCTCGCCTCTGGACCTGTCCCTCCTCAAGTCTGTTGCTACCCTCATGGCATGATGTACGGCCCTCAAGAACTGCTCTTCTGCCCTTCAAGCCAGGATTAATGGGCTGGTTGCCGTTCAGGCTGCCAATTACTCCAAACTCTCCACCTTGGTCGAGGCTCAGCAGGCCATCATCTCAACTGTCACTACCTTTCCCGAAAAGATGGATACTGTTGAATCTCGTCTAAGAAAACTTTTCGAGTCAGTCCCTTCTCCTGGTTGATCACCCTCCCCAGCATTCTGATTTGGGTGATGATCCTGGCTCTATTAATCGTAATGGTGTTCGTCTCCTTTCATATATCCACAAGCATCATCTGACACGCTGGGACACTGGTGGTGCCACCCATTGTCGGGGAGGTACTCTGGATTACACCCTCTCGTCTGGCCTGATAGCATCTCGGGTCCAGTGCTCCTCAGTGCCAGACTTATTCTCTGATCACATTGCTTTTCGGTTTCAATATTCTCTCCCTGCTGGGTCAAATGCTTCAGCCACTCGTTTGTGTATTGCTGTGCCCCCTAAATATTGCCTGACTTACATCTTATATATGGCCCATGTATTACCTACATTTGATATATCATCAGCTGAACAGTTGTACTCTGATCTTGTATCTGCTACTCATTACTTTTATAGGCTATATGTCTCCCAGCCACACCTCCAGCATCGCCATACTGCCCACTCCTGGACGCTTGATGCACGTATACAGGAGGCAAAGGAGGAGGCTGAACGAGATGACCTATTATTTCAAGCCAACCCAACTCTTGACCTGCTCCATCATTACCAGATGTCTAGGGATGCTTTAGTTGCCCTGCAAGAGTTCACGGTTCACGGACAGTATTAACCAGCAGACAAGTGTGGCTTCTATGTATCATTAATTCGTCGGGCTGTTAAAAAGACGCCAGCCACTGGTCCTCATCACACTCCTGCCGACTATGCCAAGCAACTTATCGATGCCTGGTCAGAACAGTCCACCCCAGCCAGTCTACCCATCCACATACAAGATGTACTCGCTTCCCGTGCTGCTATCCATCGGCTACATCTAATGTCTGCTCTGTTGCAAGATGATGATGATGATGAAGAGCAGATAACTGAGGAGGAGTTGCGCCGTGCTCTCTCCCGGGGTAAAGCTACTTCCCCTGGTGATGATGGTATTACTTATGCTGTGCTGTGCTTACTTCAACAAGTTCCTGGGAACCCCTACTTCAACTGTACAATCTTTGTTTTCGTGATGGTTGTGTACCACGAGCCTGGACCAGCAGCACAATAATACCCATCCCTAAGCCCGGCACTGCGAAGTTCAGGCCAATTTCCATTATTTCCTGTTTTTGTAAGGTTATGGAGAGAATCTTACTTAATCGTCTCATGTACAGACTGCAGGATCACCTTTCTCTATGGCTGTTTGATTTCCTTCCGCAGCGGAGCACACACCACTGCCTAGTCGACCTGTACTCTCACCTTTCCAGGGACCTTCGAAGTGCCTTCGATGTTGCTAATAGAGACGTCATTTTGGAACAACTGGTTGACTTTGGTATAAAGGGTAATCTACTAAGGTGGATTCGGGGCTACCTCAGTAACAGGACCTCCCGTGTACTGTAGAGGAAGAAAAAGAGAACATGCTACCATTCCTAGACACTGTAATAAGAAAAACGGAACAAGGCGTAAAATTCTCGGTATACCGAAAACCCACTAACAAAGATGACTTTATTCACTATTTATCTGCTCACAATGCTAGGATTAAGTCTGGGGTGGTGATAGGATTTTTTCTAAGAGCTTACAGGATATGTAGTAATGACAGCTTGGACCATGAAATTGAATATATAATAGAGGCATTTAAGAAATTAAAATACCCTGTAGGTTTGCTAGTTAAACTTAAAAACAAAGCACTTAAGATAATCGGACGGAAGAAAGATGAAACTAATATCAGCGAGAAAAACGAGAAAAGATTTATATGTGTACCTAATTCTAATATTGGCTCAGTAATAGATAGACAAATGAACAAGGTTGGTTTAAAAATTGCAACATCATCTGGAAAGAGAATCGGCGAACTAACCCAGGCAACCAAGGAAAAACGTGTCAATAATAACAGCGTGATATATAGTATACCATGTAATGGGTGTGACAAGGTGTATATAGGAGAAACAGGAAGAGGTATAAAGAAAAGATTATATGAACATAAAGCTGACGTAAGGAAACACAACACAGCTAATTCATTGGTACTACATATTGATGAATGCAATAATTTACCCGGATGGGAGGGTTCATCAATCATTCACAGTGGTTTGGAAAAGAAAATGAGGAAAGCATTAGAAGCAGCATACATTTGTACAAAGAATGTTCATAATCATAGGGAAGGATTTATGAAATGGTGTAGATACTCAGCCAATATAGCCCTGGAGTGTAAAAGAAAGGACGGGGTGAGGTGAGGTCAGGTGAGATGAGGTCAGGTGAGATTGAGTAGTGGCAGGTGCAGTGTAGGCCACCACCGGTATATATAGCTCTGGTACCCTCTTCCCTATGTCATTTCTCTCTGAAGATGGACTCTGTGTAGTCCGAAACGTAAGAGAAATAATAACTCGAAGCTCTATCCTGTGTTTACCTTCCACCCACACAACATACTTGTCAATATGAATCATTCATATATATATATATATATATATATATATATATATATATATATATATATATATATATATATATATATATATATATATATATATATATATATATATATATATATATATATATATATATATATATATATATAATAAACTTTTACATTCTTGTTGTGTTTTTTAATTGGTTGTACATGTGGCCTCGAAATTTTGTGGTATATTCCAATTTTGATCACATTGTATTATTATTATTATTATTATTATTATTATTATTATTATTATTATTATTATTATTATTATTATTATTATTATTATTATTATTATTATTATTATTATTATTATTATTATTATTTTTATTATTATTATTATTATTAAAAAAAATAACCACTTGAATATTTTTTTATTTTATTTTTTATTTTTCAGAAGTCAGAAGTCTTCTGCAGCCTCCAGAAGAAAAAGAAGAAGAAGAAGAAGAAGAAGAAGAAGAGAGAGAGAGAGAGAGAGAGTGAGAGAGAGAGAGAGAGAGAGAGACTGTGTGTGTGTCTGCATGTATGAGAGAGAGGTACTGTGTAAATGTGTGTGTTTATGGGACTATGTGTGTGTCAGAGAGAGAGTGTGTGTGAGTGTCAGAGAGAGAATGTGTGTGTGAGTGTGTGAGAGAGAGGTACTGGGTGAGTGTGTGTATGTGTATCAGAGAGAGACTGTGTGTGTGGCAGAGAGAGACTGTGTGTGTGGCAGAGAGAGACTGTGTGTGTGTGTAAGAGAGAGAGAGAGAGAGAGAGAGAGAGAGAGAGAGAGAGAGAGAGAGAAGCTGTGTGTGTAGAAAGTGATATTGATGTGTGTGAGAGAGTGACTGTGTAAGAGAGATTGCATTTATGTGTGTGAGAGAGAATGTGTGTGTCTGTGTATGTGAGAGAGGGAGATATATTGTTTGTGTGTGTGTGAGAGAGAGAGAGAGAAGCTGTGTGTGTAGAAAGTGATATTGATGTGTGTGAGAGAGTGACTGTGTAAGAGAGATTGCATTTATGTGTGTGTCTGTGTATGTGAGAGAGGGAGATATATTGTTTGTGTGTGTGTGCTTGAGAGAGAGAGAGAGAGAGAGACTGTGTGTATATTGGTGTGAGTATGTGTGTAAGAGAGAGAGAGAGACTGCATTTGTGTGAGAGATTAATGTGTGTGTGAGAGATTAATGTGTGTGTGAGAGAGATTAATGTGTGTGTGTGAGAGAGACTTTGTGAGTGAGAGATAGAGAAAAAGAGAGACTTAGTGTGTGTGTCTGAGAAAGATAGCAATGTGTGTGTGTGTGTGTAAAAATATGTATGATATTTTAAAAACAATTTGTGAATGAATTAATAATTATATAAAGAAAAAATAAAGATATAAAAATAACTTTATGTTTGTCGTTCCTCCTTTCCTTCAATTTCCTCTCTCTCTCTCTCTCTCTCTCTCTCTCTCTCTCTCTCTCTCTCTCTCTCTCTCTCTCTCTCTCTCTCTCTCTGTGCTTGCTGTCCAATAATAATAATAATAGTGTTTCAATATCCTTATCATAAAATCTATATTAATTAACTCATGAAATAAATGGGTTTAATATCTGTCAATATTTGATTAAGGTATAAAGAAATTAATAAATGTAAAGAAAAATAATAAATAATTTAGGTATTAAAAAAATTACAATAAAAAATAAATGATAAAATAAAATGAGTGTGTGTTAAAATCATACCATTATCACTTATGAATAAACCTATGAAAACTTGTTGGCAATATTGGAGCAACTTGATTCCTCCAAACTATTCCAGGCAACAGGGTAGATAGATACCATTATAATATTTATTAATTAATCCTGTTTCCTGACATATTTTGAAGGAATCAATGTACTCCAAAGTTACTACAAGGAACCTCAGATCTCTCTAGGGTAATTTTGGAGCAAACTGATTCCTCCAAACCATATTATGACGTCATTATAAAGGGAGAGAGAGAGAGAGAGAGAATGTATGTATGTATATATGTATGTATGTATGTACGAGAGAGAGAGAGAATGCATGTATGTATGTTTGATAGAGAGAGATTTGTGGCTCAAAATTTATCTTTTAATGGCAGTCCATAAAGGTGGTTACTGAGTTGACTACCCCTCCCCCCTCCCCCCATCTACTCTACCCATACCCCCTCCCTCACACTCATGTTCCTACCCTCCCTAACACCATACCCCACCTAACACCATGACGTCATGATTTGGTGGAGAATATAGTTCACGTTTTAAGTCATAATTAATCTATCATTAATTATTTTGAATTATTTATGATGTCATTAAATTCCCCCTAATTTTCCCTACATTTTGATATAATAATTTCTTTAATTATGTAACTAATTAACGATATTAACGAATATTATATATTTATAATTTCCAACCGTGACTAATTGGTACATTGGAGCGCTTTGAGTCCTCCAAGCTATCTCAGGCAACACAACTTAATGCAGGAATAACACAGTTTGGAGGAATCAGATTGCTCCACAATTACCCTATGGAAGTCTGGTTCCCTTATAGTACTTTGATTCCTCCAAATTATGTCAGGAAAGAGAATTAATTAATAAATATAATGGTATCAAGCCTGTTGTATGGAATAGTTTGCAGGAATCAAATTGGTCCAGTATTACCACAACCAACACCACAGCTTCGAATGAATCAACTTGGTGAATCATTTCAGAGGGAGTGTAGGGAGGGTGGGGTGTATTAGGAGGGTATGGGGGTGTAGGGGGGTTGCTTCGAAGCTGATTCACTCATTCGAAGCTGGTTCATTCGAAGCTACCGCCCTACACCTCTCCAACCACCCAACCCAAACCCCTCCCCTATACCCCCATACCCCCTTAATACACACCTCCCCCCTCTCTCTTCACCCCCTTTAAAATAGTTCATTAATTTGATTCATTCGAAGCTGTAGTGTTGGTTGTAGTAATACTGGACCAATTTGATTCCTCCAAACTATTCCATACAACAGGCTTGATACCATTATATTTATTAATTAATTCTCTTTCCTGGCATACCTAGGAGGAATCAAAGTACTATAAAGGAGTCCAGATATCCATAGGATGATTATCGAGCAATTGTTGTCCCTTCATTCCTTCTATTTCATCTCTCTCTCTCTCTCTCTCTCTCTCTCTCTCTCTCTCTCTCTCTCTCTCTCTCTCTCTCTCTAACACATACAAACATCTCTCACACACACATTATTTTTATATATTAAATTGATTTATCTTTATTTTTCTTTTCTTTACCTTAGTTGATATTTTTTATCATTATTTTAACCTGAATTATTTATCGTTGTATAATTTTTTATACCTTAATTATTTATTGATAAATATTAAACCCATTTATTTCATGGAATAATTAATATTTTTTTATATAATAATAATTTATATATAATTAATATATAAAAATAGATAAGTGTTTGTTGTCCCTTTTTTCCTTCTATTTCATCGCTCTCTCTCTCTCTCTCTCTCTCTCTCTCTCTCTCTCTCTCTCTCTCTCTCTCTCTCTCTCTCTCTCTCTCTCTCTCTCTCTACCTTCGTATTCTCTCTCTCTCCCTTCCCATATTCGTATTTTCTCTCTCCCTTTACACTTGGTATTTTCTCTCTCTCCTTCCTTCATGCTTGCTATCCAATAATAATAATAAATAAATAAATAGTAATGATGTGTTTCGCTGTCCTTAGTAAAAAAGAAATGTATAAATACTTATTAATTATCCCATGAAATAAATGGGTTTGGTGGCAATATTGGAGCAACTTTATTTCTCCAAACTATTCCAGGCAACAGGGTAGATAGATACCATTATAATATTAATTAATTAATCCTGTTTCCTGACATATTTTGAAGGAATCAATGTACTCCAAAGTTACTACAAGGAACTTCAGATCTCTCTAGGGTAATTTTGGAGCAAACTGATTCCTCCAAACCATATTATGACGTCATTACAAAGTGAGAGAGGGAGAGAGAGGTAATGGAGGGCGTGAGGGTAGGGGAAGGGTGTGGGGTGTAAAGAAGGGGGCATGTGTAGAGAAAGAGATAGAGATCAGTGTTGCCAGGTCTGCTTGACAAAAGATCTATAATATCCCTCCCTATTGGTACCTCTGATTCCCCATATTTAAGGAAAATTCCCCATACTTGGCATCACTTATAGAGAGAATGTTGGCTGAAAATTATGTTTGAATGGCAGTCCATAAAGGAGGTTACTGAGTTGACTTGCCCTCCCCCCTACCCCCCATCCACTCTACCCATACCCCGTCCCTCACACCCATGTCCCTACCCACCCCTAACACCATACCCCCTACCCCTCTCCCCTAACCCCTCCTTGATTATCTTACAATGATGTCATTATTTGGTGGAGAATATAGTTCACGTTTTGTTTCATAATTTATCTATTATTATATAATCAGTTTGCTCCACAATTACCCTATGGAAATCTGAGTTCCTTTATAGTGTTTTGATTCCTTCAAAGAGAATTATTTAATAAATAAATATATTGGTATCAATCCTGTTGTATGGAATAATTTGGAGGAATCCAATTGGTCCAGTATTACCACAACCAACACCACAGCTTCGAATGAATTAGCTTCGAATGATTCAACTTGGTAAACCATTCTAAAGGGGGTGTAGGGAGGGGGGGGGGGAGGTATTAAGTGTGGGATGGGGGTGTACGGGGGGGTTGCTTCGAAGCTGATTCACTCATTCGAAGCTACCATCCTTACACCTCTCCAACCACCCAACCCAAGCCCCTCCCTACCTCCCCATACCCCCTTAATATAACCCCCCCTCCCTACACCCCCTCTAAAATGGTTCATCAAGTAAATTCATTCGAAGTTAATTCATTCGAAGCTGTGGTGTTGGTTGTGGTATTACTGGACCAATTGGATTCCTCCAAACTATTCCATACAACAGGATTGATACCATTATATTTATTAATTAATTCTCTTTCCTGACATACTTTGGAGGAATCAAAGTACTATAAAGGAACCCAGATTTCCATAGGGTAATTGTGGAGCAAACTGATTCCTCCAATTTAAACTGTATTATTCCTGCATTAAGTTGTGTTGCCTGAGATACCTTGGAGAATCCAAAGTGCTCCAATGTACCAATTAGTCATGGTTAGAAATTATAAACAGAAAATATTCGCTCATTTCGTTAATTAATTACGTAACTAAAGAAATTATTATATCAAAATGTAGGGAAAATTACGGGGAATTTAATGATATAATAATTAATTCAAAATAACTAATAATGAATTAATTATGAACCAAAACGTGAACTACATTATCCACCAAACCATAACGTCATTATACGATAATCAAGGAGGGGGTTGGGGAGTGGTGTGGGGGTATGGTGTTAAGGGGGGCAGGGGCATGGGTGTGAGGGAGGGGGTATGTTGTTAGGGAGGGTAGCGGCATGGGTGTGAGGGAGGGGGTATGGTGTTAGGGGTGGGTAGGGGCATGGGTGTGAGGGAGGGGGTATGGGTAGAGTGGATGAGGGGTAGGGGGGAGGGCAAGTTAACTCAGTAACTCTCTTTATGGACTGCCATTAAAACATTAATTTTCAGCCCACATTCTCTGTATAAGTGATGCCAAGTATGGGGAATTTTCACTAGATATGGGGAATCAGAGGTAACAATGGGGATATTATAGAACTTTCATCAAGCACACCTGGCAACACTGCTCTCTCTCTCGACATATACACCCTCCTTTACACCCCACTCCCCTCCCTACTCCCCATACCTCTCCATTACCTCTCTCTCTCTACCACTACCCTTACTTCCCCTCCATTACCTCTCTCTCTTTCTTTATAATGACGTCATAATATGGTTTGGAGGAATCAGTTTGTTCCAAACTTACCCTAGAATTATCTGAGGTCCCTTGTAGTAACTTTGGAGTACATTGATTCCTCCAAAATATTTATCTACCCTGTTGCCTAGAACAGTTTGGAGGAATCAAGTTGCTCCAATATTGCCACCAAACCCATTTATTTCATGGGATAATTAATTAATATTAAACACATTTATTTCATGGGATAATTAATATTAAACCCATTTATTTCATGGAATAATTAATTAATATTAAACCCATTTATTTCATGGGATAATTAATATTAAACCCATTTATTTCATGGTATAATTAATTAATATTAAACCCATTTCTTTCATGGGATAATTAATATTGAATCCATTTATTTCATGGGATAATTAATAAATATTTTTTTATTTTTTTTTCTACTAAGGAAATTGAAACAAATTATTTATTGATTTAAACACGAAGGAAAGAGAGAGAGAGAGTTACAAGGAGTTACAAGGAAAAGAAGTACCCTAGGAGACCTTACGATCCATACAGAGAGGATACCTGTGGGTTTAGTTGTGCAAGTATGTGACCGTCCTTGAATGTGTCATGTGAAACCATCAAGGAACACTCACACAACGGCTTAAACACCTAGACGGTGGTTTAAGACTTTATATAATCTGGACTTGAACTGATCCACAGAGTTGCTGTTGACTACATCAGCAGGAAGCGCGTTCCAAGTACCGCAGATACTGTATGTAAAGAATTTACCACACCGATCACGGTTGTATCGCTTCAGTTCAAGTTTGTAGCCATGATTCCTGGTTGTGCCCTCACTGAGTTGGAAAATGTCACTGTAGTCTACATTGTCAAAGCCTCGTAGTATTTTAAACACTTCGATAAGCTGACCACGCAGTCTCCGAGTTTCCAAAGAGAACAGGTTGAGTTGTACCAACCGATCTTCATAGCTCTTGTGTCTAAGAGAAGGTATAAGTTTGGTTGCCCTGGCTTGCACTCGTTCCAATCTCGTAATATCCTTTCGGTAAGAGGGAGTCCAAAACTGGACTGCATACTCCAGATGCGGTCGGACAAGGGAATTGTACAGACAAAGTACTATCTCCTTGTTCCGGTATCCAAACTGTCGCTTTATGTACCCTAACATCCTTTGGGCTTTCTTCTCTGCCTCAATACACTGCTTTGAGAACTTGAGGTCGCTAGTGATAGTTACACTCAAGTCTTTCTCAGTATCAGTGCTTACGAGAGCATTGCCCTTAAGGGTATACTCTGTTCGGGGGTTTCTGTGGCCTATATGCATAACTTTGCATTTGTTCACGTTAAATGGCATTTGCCACGTGTCAGACCACTCCCCGATCTTCCTAAGATCTTCTTGTAAGCGGGTAGTATTTCCTTCTTTCGCGACATTCATACCAAGCTTAGTATCATCGGCGAATTTGGAAATCTTGGCAACCATGTAACCATCCATATCATTAACATAGATGATAAACAGTAGTGGTCCCAGAACAGAACCTTGGGGAACACCGCTAGTAACGGGAACACACTCTGAAGCCTGTCCATTCACTACTACCCGCTGCCGTCTGTAACTTAACCACTTCCCTATCCAATTTGCAACATTTCCGTCTATGCCCAGTACACGCACTTTCCGAAGGAGGCAGCGGTGGGGTACCTTATCAAAGGCTTTCTGAAAGTCTAAGTAGACAACATCGACTGCTTTATCCTGATCATGCTCACTGAAAACAAAATTGAAGAATTCCACCAGATTTGTGAGGCATGACCGGTGCTGCCGGAACCCATGCTGGGAACCCCTCAGTAGCAAATTTGATTCTAAGTGTTGCGTTATTTTATCCACCATGATGCTCTCCATGAGTTTACAGACTATCGAGGTTAAACTTATGGGTCTGTAGTTTGACGGTTGGCTAGCATCTCCCTTCTTGAAGATAGGAGTCACCTCTGCCTCATGCCAGTCTCTAGGAACGCATCCAGTCTGAAATACCCTGTTGAAGACCATGCACAGGTGTTGTGATACTTCACCATGCACTTCTTTCAACACTCTTGGTAAGAACCAATCCGGACCGGGGGACTTGTTTGCCTTTAATTCGATTATTTTTCTCTCAATTTCTTCTTGGGTGAAGACCATTGCATCCAACTTCTCACTGGAGAAGTCCAAAGGTTCGGGAATGAGACCACTCTCCTCAGAGAACACTGAAGAGAAGTACTCATTTAAGAGGTTAGCATTTTCTGCATCAGAGTGCATCAATGCTCCATCTTCATTCACCAAAGGACCAATCCTGCGTCGGATTGGTTTACGGCCATTCACATAACTGAAAAACTCCTTGGGGTTCTCTTTGCAGAGTCTAGCCACACGGACCTCCTCAGCACGCTTAGCCGCCCTTATTTTGGACTTCACTTTTCGATTTAATCGTTTATGACCGTCAAAGTCCCCAGATGTCTTCGCTCGACGGTATGCTGTTCTCCTCTCCCTTAGTAGGTTACGGATTTCCCGATTAAACCACTTCGGTTGAATGAACTTCTGACCTGTTCCCTTCAGAGGAATAAATCGCGACTGAAGCTCCATGAAGGAAGACAAGAATGATCTCCACAGATCATCAGCACTCTCTCCCTCCTCTAGTTCCATTTCAGCAATGCCTTCACGAAGACCTGCAAAGTTCGCTCTCCCCATGTCTAATTTTCTGTGCACCGGGGTCGCGATCTCCATAATAGGGATTTTAGCTAAAAATCTTATAACCTTGTGGTCGCTTCCACCTATTTCTTCATTTACAGAGAGGTCTTGAATGATGTCATCCTCAGATGTGAGGACCAAGTCGAGTATGTTAGCACCTCTTGTTGGCTCCCTTACCCACTGAGTGAGGAATTCATCATTTACAAACTCCAAGAGTGGTGTGTTCTCAGCAGAGGGCTCTCTGGTTTCCCAGTCAACATGTGTGTTGAAGTCCCCCATAAGGATGCACACCCTACCATCCACTATTTCACCCAGCAACTGGTATAGGTCCCTGTCCATCTCACTGAGTTGTCCAGGGGGTCTATAAAGCAGCAGGGTTCTGTATTTTGCAGTGCCTATTTCTAGGTCAACTCCAAGGAGCTCGTGGTTCGATGTGATGTTGCAGGTCATCGATTTGATGGAGTTCTTTACATACAACAGCACACCACCACCCCCTCTGTCTTCTCTATCTTTGTGGAAGAGTTGGTAGCCTGGAATCATGAATTCCCCTTCAAGATCTCTGTCTGAGGTTCTCAACCATGACTCCGTTATGGCCACCATTTCGGGTTCCTCTGTCGCAACGAGGGCCCGCAGTTCCAAAAACTTGTTTCGGATGGACCTGGCGTTGAACAATAGAACCTTTAGGGAACCCCTAACTGCAGGGCTCCCTATTCTCTTCCGTTTCCCGGTTTGGTTGCTGTCTTGGTAGTGCTGGGGATATCCTTCTTCAGGATCTCGGCGAATGTCTTCTCTGGGGTCACTCTAGCATAGCGACGAGGGCTCTCCTCCACGCTCGGTCGAGTGTTCCTGAGACATCGTCGGACGGCGTCTTCCATTAATTTGGAAAGGACTTCTTTCCCCTTTGGTGAGAGATGTGTGCCATCCCTCTGGTAGAGGTCGTCTCTACCAAAGAATGAGGTGTAGGGGTCCACAAAGAACACCCCCTCGGCAGTGCACAAATCAGCCAGGCGCTGATTTACTGCAATGTTCTTTGATAGAGCAGTCCCTGAAGGGCCTCTCCTTGGGAGCACGCCAACAACTACCCTTCTGCGGGTTTTTAACCCACAGTCATCTACTGCACCGAGCACATCCGAGAGGACTCCTTCAGTCATGCCTACTCTACCATTTCTCAGGTAGATGTCATTACCACTCACCATGAGTGCAATGACACCAGATCTGGGCGTTTGGATCCTCTCAGCTTCCTTTCGGAGGTCAGCATTGCCACAACCTGGTAGACAATTCACCTTCACAGAAGTGTGAAGGTCAGCTGCCATTAGGGGTTGCAGCCCTCGTGCCTGGGAATCACCTACAATGTGTATATCCACAGGCTTCTCCTTGGTAGGAACACGAGATGCCTTGTGAGGAACCCGAGAGTGTTTGAAATTCCTGCCGGGCTTGTCACTTCCGCCAGGTTGCTTCTTCTTTGTCTTCTTCAGTTTCTTTTCCTTCTTAGTTGCCTCACTTTCTTCTAATCCCTCCTCAACTATCTTCTTGGGGTTTTCTTCCTTCTCTATATTCCCCTCCACTTCTTCGTCACACTTTTCTGCAGAGTCTGTTCCATTATGCTTTTCTGCAGTCTCTTTTCCCTCTTCATTGTTGTTGTTATTGTTGTTGTTGTTCTTCTTCTTCACCGCCGTGGTGGAGCTCTCCGGTGAAGAAGCTCCTTGGACTGCCTCGTCTCTCACGTGACAGTCACACCTCTTGGACTCCATTCGGAGAACTTTTTCCTTTAGGGAATTGTTCTCCTTTGTGAGCAGTGCCATGTGCTCCATCAACCTCTCCTCGAGTTTGCAAAAGTCGCAGACACTTGAGGGGTCTAGGTCACTCGCACTCCTCCCGCTGAAGTCCTCACACCAGCGGTACACCTTGCATGTAGAACATGTAAATTTTCTTGCTGATGGACCAGTCATCTCGCTCTAATTCAATATAAGACCAATAATATAAAAGAAAGGGTAATGTGATTTAGTCTCGCATAAGTCTCATCCGCCTACTTCCAGAAGGTTTTCGGTCGTTCAGCCAACAGAAACCCTTATGAGCCAAGCACACCAACCCTAAGGTCTCCCCTGGGCCGGACGGCCCCAATCGTACCGCAGCTCCCAACTGAGCAGCACAAGAGCCCCAAATAAATGGGACTCTGATTTTTCGACAGGGGTGCTTGAAGTGTAACGTTGTCCTACTAATCCCTACTAATCCTCCATCTGCGGCCAAACTTAAAGCAAATAGTAAAGCTAAATGCCCACGATTTAATCCGAGATCTTTTACTGGCCTGGCAGCCAGCAAGGCATGAAAACTCTCTCACCAAAGAGCAATCGAGCCTTTAGGCACCTAAGAGAGAGAGAGAGAGAGAGAGAGAGAGAGAGAGAGAGAGAGAGAGAGAGAGAGAGAGAGAGAGAGAGAGGAAAAGGAGGGACGAATAATATATATATTTTTTTTTATTTATTCATTTACAAATTATTTTTATAATATATATATTTTTACACATACACATACACACACACGCACACACACACACACACATACACACAGTTTATCTTTTACATACACACACACACACACAGTTTATCTTTTACATACACACACACACAGTTTATCATTCTCAAACAGTTTATTCCTCTTTTTCACACACACACAGTCTCTCTCTATCTCACTTACATACAATCTCTCTCTATTCTTCTCACACACACACACAGTCTCTCTCTCACATACACATTAATCTCTCTCTATCTCTCACACACATACATTCTCTCTATCTCTCGCACACATACATTCTCTATCTTTCTTTCACACATACATTCTCTCTTTTTCTCACACACATACATTCTCTCTATATTTCTCTCACACACCGTATCTCTCTCTCACACACACATTAATATCTCTGATGCACACAGTCTCTCTTTCACACACACACATTGTCTCTCTCACACACACATTATTCTCACTGACACACAGTCTCTCTCTCTCACACACACACAGTCTCTTTCACACTCACACACACATTATTCTCACTGACACATACAGTCTCTCTCACATACACATTAATATCTCTCACATACACACACACACACACACATTAATCTCTCTCTGACACACGCACAGTCTCTCTCTCTCTTACACAGTCTCTTTCACACACACACAATATCTCTCACACACTAGTCTCTTTCACTCACACACAATATCTCTCTCTCACACACACACAGTTTCTCACATACACATTAATATCTCTCACATACACACACACACATTACTCTCTAGACTCTGACACACGCACACAGTCTCTCTCTCTCTCTCTCACACACACACAAATACAGTACATATATTCTCTCTCTCTCTCTCTCTCTCTCTCTCTCTCTCTCTCTCTCTCTCTCTCTCTCTCTCTCTCTCACACACAGTAATATATTAACATCAACAGTTTTATTTTTATCCTACATCCTTACAGTAATAGTATTATAAAACTATTTTGATGTTATTTTAATACATGAGAGAGAGAGAGGGAGGAAGGTGTGTGTGTGTGTGTGTGAGAGAGAGAGAGAGAGAGAGAGAGAGAATGTGTGTGTGTGTGTCTATGTCACACACCTTCTTGTCATCAATATGTAATGTGGTTATATCTCCTTTATATAACTTGGCTATAATGTCTATTACTTGTTTATCACACTTATAATATTTTAGGCTTTCTATCAGAGGTTTTCTATTTATGGAGTCAAATGCTTTCTTATAGTGTATTGTTGCTATAACCAATATACAGTAATCTAACATAAATATATTATCCTCCACTCTGGGTCCTGCTGTAAATCCTGATTGTAGTTCACACACTTCACCATTCTTGATAAAGTTGATTTATTGCATTCCAGATTTATTTAGTATCATTCTTGAATTTTGTAAATATATGTATGTAGTAGGTAGAACCTTTTTGAGTTGTTGACAATCTTGTTTAACATATTGGGATATTCTTTATAATGGTTTTCTGCGGTAGCACCAACTTTATAGTTTTTATTAAGGTTGTTTTTAGTTTTAATGGACTTAATAACAGCAGCTGTTATCCAAGGGTTTTGTAGTCTTTTTTTTCAGAAATATATTTAGTTCTTAACAGAAAGCAGTTAGTGTGAATTTCATTAACTTTGGCAAGGAATGTACAGAAATCTATGTTAACATCTTGCAAAGATAAGAGTGCATTCCAGTCAATATTATTGAGTTTATAGGAAAAAAGTTGGTTATATTTATGAGTCACAAATGTCTAAATTCAATTTTGGTAGATTTTTCATTTGTAAGTGGAATGGAATTATCAAGAATATTGATAGATGGTCAAATATGAGGTAGTTGTTGTTGAAGTTCCTGAAGCTGTCTGGCCGAGCAGCCCCGAGCTCCTGAGGAAGGCCATGGCCTGAACCAGGCTTTCCCACAATGTCCTCAGAGAGTGTATGTTGTGTTGTTGGTGAGTGTGATTGTGTGTATGTTGTGTTGTTGGTGAATGTGTTTGTGTACATTGCAGTTTTCAATAAAATGGGGTGCTGTGTTGCATCCCAGACAGGCATCCACAATGACTCCATCCAGCTTCTAATTTTTTTTTTTATGATCCAACACTGGACATAGGCTTCATGTAGCCCGTTACCATGGCCCAGGTCAACTGCTGCTCACACACACACGTCACGCCTTCCGAACTTGTACCCAGCCACAGAGAGAGGGAAGTGAGGGTTATTCCCAAATACTGCAGCTGTTATGGTACCAGCAAGGATGTTTTACGATGTTCGGTGGCCTTATAGTTAGTGCCTGACACTCAAATCGGAAGAGTAAATATTCTTAGGCCCTCACCTGAGAGGATCGATCTCCCGACCTCTAGGTTTTGAGTCCAGAACACTATGTCAGAAGGGCCGGGTGGTGGCCACACTGGACTACTTATTGAACATTCTTCATACAATTTCCCAAATAAGTGTCCCTGTAAGTATCCCTGAATAAGATAGCATTACATGCAGAGGTTGGAAGTTGGTAACCTTCTAGGAAAGTCATTGCTCCCATTCCAAAGTAAATATATACAAATAATATACATGCTTTTTTATGTATATCCACAAACTAAAATAGTCTCCAATAGAAAAATTGAAATGAAACGGGTGATTTTGATTCACAGAAAGTGTGAAAATCGAGGACGTAGATAATCTCAATATTTACCATAATTTCCTTCATATATTGGTTATTGTTTTACCAAGTCATTTGCCAGTGTGATGGTGAATTTTAACTACCACACTTGTACTGTTCACTGATGATTGTACCATGTTGGTTGCCTCCAAACTGACCCATTCCTACTTTTCGAGGGTCATGGATGGTGGTCCGGTCTTCTGTTACTGATCAGTTGAGGGAACAACACAAACATTACTTTTCTAGTTAACTTCCTCTACTCGAGTATTACCTCACAACCTTGTCACTCACCCTCTTGAAACGCCAATAACCAGCCGTGTGTGAGAACCTATGACCCTCTCTACATCAACACATGCTCTTCTATATGTTTTGCCTTCATTATTCACTCTCTCTCCTTTCACTAAGGGTGACTACAGTCCCAGTTGTCATTCCCACCCTATACGGTGTACTAAAGTCAATCACTTCAGTTTCTGCCATTTCAAATACTATTACCTTACTTTTACCAACATTCACCAACAGTTTTCTTTGTTTACACTGGGACTGAAACTCATCCACCACCTTCTGCAGCTCCCTATTACTCTCAGCCATCATCACAGTATCATCAGCAAGTAAGCTTGTCACCAAGGACCATTTTTTTCCCTTCAGCCTCAGCTTGGCACCCACCCAAACCATTCACTTTGACCTTCATATCCTTCAATGTCTCCCAGCAACCACCCACCAACACCATAAATTCTTAGCACAACTGCCATAGCTTTCCAATCAACCCTATCATATGCCCTTTTCTCCATCCATGAAGTCACATACAGCTTCCTACCCTTCCCAATATATTTCTCCAATGTTAATTTTATTGTAAAGATCTGGTGGACACATTCCTTTCTGAACCACACCTAACTTTATTCCCAGTTACTTCAGTCATCACTCAGTAAAAACCTTCCCATACACCTTTCCTGTCACACGAAGTCTTTTTCCACTATAGCTACCATACTCATCCCTAATCCCCATACCATTCCTTATACAGAGTCATAATTATGGCTCTACTCCAATCCTCTGGCACCACTCCCTGCCTCCAAGGCAATGTTAATGAATAGCACAAGTCTGGGAACACACACACACACACTAGCCTTTTAACACAGGGTCAGTAAATCCCTTAGTGTGAATGGTAATGAGTAACACAAGCCTGGGTTCTTTAACTCGTAGGAGCCGCAATTCCCTTACGCTGCTAGCCCCTGAACCGCAAAAACAGGGTGATTTTAAAAGTTTCGTTTACGTAAATTCTGTTATTACAGATTTGTAGAGCCTGATTTTACACACCAGAATCTGAAATAGAAAGTTTCGTAAGTCGATTGGTTTGAGTAGGGGAGTGCGTCAAAGTCAGAGAAAAAAAAGTTACCCCTAAAAAACCTAGGAAAACGTGAGATAGCGTATTTTATTACGCTAAAATATGATCAAATATGACCCTATATGACGAAATTATAGTTTTCAAGGTATAAATATACATATATAATAGCATACTGCAGGCTTACTCTGTACACATATAGTTATATAGTAACGTTATGTACATATAACATGTGCGTATTTGTGTGTATTGCCCAGTACGCATATAAACGAGGTGTGATATGACTTAGATAAGCTTCCCATGTGATTATAAAAGCATGGGAACTAGTGGAGGGAGGAAGTAGGAAGGATAGGAGAGGAGTCAGTGTGGGAGAGTAGAGAGGGGTGTTGGTGGGTGGTATGGTAGGGAGAGAGCAGGCATCAAAGAGGCCGCCTCCATCCCCACTCAGAGACAGAACGAAGTATTTATAGTCAGTCTACACTAGTAGCCCGAAATCTAACTAGTGTTACCAATGAAGTGGCTAGATATAGCCCAAGCAGTTTTTTTTTACAGTCTTTATATTACGTCAATCAGCTTCAAGGCCTGTGTTCGTGGTGACGTGATATTAAGTGTATAGGCTCTTAGGGGTTAAACACAGGGTGAGAATGATAATGAATAACAGAAGGCTGGGAACACATATACATTTTGTGGTAATCAATGAGGAACTGAGTGTAAAATGAAGACAGTGGTGGATTACAAGGATTTATTCATTTTATATTCAGAGTTTACAATATCAGCAACATCCACTCCACAAACACCACTACCTCTACACACACACAGGCTTCAGTCCTACATATACTATACATTTAATATTATGGACCCTGTGATCGTATATGAGAATTAGTGGCTTCTGATTCCTCCTGAGTACACCACAAAACAAACTCCTTTCATGTAGGTGGTGTTTCATAGCAGTAATTGAAGGACTCATTTACCTTCAATTTTCTGACTACATCATAGGGTCCCTTAACCCCTCCGCGACGGGATAACTATGGATAGCCATTTTGTCAGTCCGGGGCTAGTCTTACTTTCCCTACTGTGTGGCCGGGCGCTTTTGGCCGATTTTTCCAAAATCGCTCTATTCCACTTACTCTGTACGTCTAAACTACGATACTGAACAACTTAAATTTGGTCTTGTTAGCACCATCAACTCTTCCTCTTTCCAATAAAACCAACCTCAGCTCTCTACAACTCTCCGTTGCCGAGAAATTAAGTGAGGAATGAAGGGTACTTTCTCGTGTGAGCGCGGCTGTGTTCGCTTAGGTGGAGTGGCTCTGACGACAACTGAACGTGGCCCGCGCGGGTGGCAGTCAGTGTTGTAAGTAAGCATGGCGCAACACAGAATCGGACACGCACGAGAAATCTAATCCACATCCATCCATGTTTACAGTCAGTAACACACTGACTGACGATGGTGATTTGTAGGGATGGTGGTGAAGTATAGCCAAGTGAAAAAAAAACCGCCAAATTGGGCTCGCAAATGCCGACATTGGCAATAGCGGTGCTTCATCTCGCCCGGTCACCACATGGCAGGGGTGTAAGACACGACCCGGAGGCTTCCTGGGGCCATCTATGACCGCGGTCCGGACGTTAAGGGTTAAGATACCAACCTGTCACTACAAACAGCAGCTGTTATTTTAACATATATCAAGGCCACATTATATTATATTATATCATACTTCAGTTCTAATAATACATTTAATATTAAGACACCAACCAGTCACCAAACATTACTATCGTCTTTGTGTTGTGTGTGTGTTTCTTAAAACAAATGTACTAATTAATTTTGTTGCACATTTATTAAAGGGTGGTAAACAATGATAGCCTCCCCCACCCCCTGCTGGACAAATACTGTATTAGCTAGAAATATGATGGTGATATCATCTGTATGTATATTCAATTCTTCTTTGTTGGTATCAACATGTGTGCTGCTGTGTTAAATGACAGTTAAAAGAAGCACCATATGTGAAAGTGCTTTGAACCCAGCCAGAACCTTCTGAAGGACAACAACATTGACTTCTTTGGTAATGACGAGTGGCCCAGTAATTCTCCTGATCTGTGAAAATGTTGGATCTATCTTGAAGGACGAGGTTGAAAAAAGGATGTTGTCTGAACCTTTATCAACTCAATGTAGTCGTACCAAGATGGAGGAGCACATCAATGCTGTGCTTCAGGGAGTGGAGTTCAACATGGAGCTTTTGGAGTCACTATTGTCTTCCTACCCTGCTGGTCTTCAAGCTGTTCATGACGCCAATGGAGGCAACACTGAGGGTCCATTCCACAGAGGTTGGTATTGGTTTGTTAGCATGCAAACGAAAAAATCTTAGCCATGTAAATGACTTATGAGGGAATTATTTAATGAACTTGGTGAGTAAACTATGCAGTGATCATCATTATTTAACTGTTTTATAGAATTTGTGAATGTGGATACTCAGCTTTTGGGAAATAATGAAGTCTTACAGGTGTGGTTGGTTGGTAAGCTAACAAACTAATACCACTGTGGAATCAACACTGAATACTCACCTTTTCACCATACACCTACAATATAATGTACTACCTCTTGATATTTTCAGTTTTTTCCTATCATGCTTAGGGGGGAGGGGAACACTCATTGTTTGCCACCGTTTATGTTCAGTGTTTTATTTCACGTGTGAACTGTCTATCTATCTATCTCTCTATAGCTCTGATGCCTCATTCCCTCTGAGAACTCCCTCCAAGGGGGTGGCCATGGCAGAAGTGTTTCCAGTTTTCCCTGTTCCAACACTCCCTCTATTCCTTTCCACACCCTCGCAGACACCAACAATGCACAACCAGTCCATACTACACCTCCTTCCATTCCTTCCCACAACACACTCTTCCCTCCATCCCCACTCTCTTCCTACCCCCATCCTTTCACATGCGTCTCTGTTATGCCACACACATCTATTCTACTTTTTCTGCAACACTTCACTATCTCTCTCCTTTTCATTTCATGCACCATTCCATTCACATTGATCGCAACCACCTTGATGCATTTTTCCCCTTTCCTGCCCCCCAAAGGGACTACCAGAGACTCCTCCACGCCACTAGCCGCAGCCGTCCTTCCCCCTGATTGGGGAGCCGCTGGTGGCTGGCAAGGCTAACATAGTTTAAAAAACCAACACAGTATTAAAAAAAAAAAAAATTACACATAAACACTTAAAAATACATACGTTGTTAAAATATATACATTACAATTCTTTTTTAACCTATATGTGGGGAACCTAATATGCTCCCACACCGCCTCCCCCTTCAGCTTCACCTCCAGCCTTTTACAATAAAATAAATTAAAATTAGGGAGGTGTCACCCGAGGTTACCACATGGAGGCGGGGTGAGATTTACCTACCCATCCCGAGGAAGGATAGGTCACCGAGGTGTTTTGAAAACTTCCCAATGTTTGATGGTGGCCTGTGTGCAATGGCCGCACCTCTTAACCTCATTGGTTATGATATTGCCACTGCACAAATGTGTGAACAGTTTTGTGTAACATGAGTTGGGATTTGTCAGAAAACTTTTTACCACATTCATTACATTCAAAATCCTATACTTTTGAATGAACTTTTATATGTTGATTAAGGTTAGATTTCAGACCAAACTTTTTACCACATTCATCACATTCAAAGTTCCTCTCTCCTGTGTGTATAAGTATGTGTCGCTTAAATTCATCCTTTGTCACAAACTTTTTACCACATTCATCACATTCAAAGTTCTTCTCTCCTGTGTGTCTAAGTATGTGTTGCTTTAATTCACCCTTTGTCACAAACTTTTTACCACATTCATCACATTCAAAGTTCCTCTCTCCTGTGTGTATAAATATGTGTTGCTTTAATTCACCCTTTGTCACAAACCTTTTATCACATTCATCACATTCAAAGTTCCTCTCTCCTGTGTGTATAAATATGTGTTGCTTTAATTCACCCTTTGTCACAAACTTTTTACCACATTCATCACATTCAAAGTTCCTCTCTCCTGTGTGTATAAATATGTGTTGCTTTAATTTACCTTTTGTCACAAACTTTTTACCACATTCTTTACATTCAAAGTTCTTCACACCTGTGTGTATAAGTATGTGTTGCTTTAATTCACCCTTTGTCACAAACTTCTTACCACATTCATCACATTCAAAGTTCTTCTCTCCTGTGTGTATAAGTATGTGCTTCTTTAGATCACCCCTTGTCTGATACTTTTTACCACATTCTTCACATTCAAAGTTCCTCTCTCCTGTGTGAACAAAGCTGTGTCTCTTTAGGTGATATTTCCTATTAAACTCTTTACCACACTCATCACACATAAACTTTTTCTCACCAGTATGAGTCAACAAATGCTGAGTTAGATAGCATTTCCTACCAAACCTTCGACCACATTGTTGACAGACCAATTTGTTACACTTCTCTTCTCTGACAACATTGATGGTGTCACTTCCTTCCACCTCCATCACTAACACAGCTTTATTCTGCCACCAATATGACCACTTGGTTATTACTGTTGTCAGGGATGACAACCACACTGTTGCTGGTGTCAGGGCAGCCAACCACTCTGTTATGGTGTTAGTGTTGTCACACTCTTACTGGTGTTATCTGAAACAAAAGTATATTTTAATAGCAACCGGGAAGGAAATAGAAGGAAAAGAGGGAGAGTTAAAGAGCTGAAAGCTATGGGTGGGGCCTAAGGGGTACCAAAATCCTTACACCCTTAAACCCCGGCATATGCCAGGTTGCTAACATTTTCAAAGGTTATGGAATTTTCACCAATTTTTTGTACTCCAGACGTTAGTTACACTAGTTTATAGTAGGATGGGATGCTCAGACTGAGTACATGTGGGAGGTAGGAAGTATGGAAACAGCCGTCTAGTTGCAGTGGTATATGTATTGGCGAGTTGACAGTGAGTGAACATCAGTGGGGCTGGACAGCCGGCAGGTAGTCAAACAATAAGAGAAAGAGGCCTGCAGACAATCATCACAATAAATACATTTCCCCAGACACCTTGCATACATATATATATACATTAAATATACAACACAATACTATACAACAATTGAATATAAATGTAAGGGTCAAACATTCTCTATCTAAATCTGCCGGTTAAACACCCAAGTTCTAACAATAACTCCTTAATACTAGCAATTAATACAACTTATCACTGTCCACACATTAAATACATATTATATAATCAACCTTATCATTGATACACAAAGAACATATAAATGCTTACCCAAATTCACGAAGAAAGAATTAAGAATAGAGTGACAGACAGTAGGTGTTAATCTTAGCTGAGCTGCCAGTCGACTGAGACAAACATGGCGTCCAGACTCCAGAGTTGATGAACCTACCAAACATTATTGGAACCACCACTCATAACCAAGTAATTTAACACATGACATATTATAATTATATACAATTACACAATATGAAATTACACTTATTTTATATACAATCCTTGTTTCATTACACACTAATAAATTATGCCAATACATTAATCATTTACATGTCTCACTACAATAATAATTATGCCAATACATTAATAATTTACATACATATATTTCACCACAATAATAAATTATGCCAATACATTAATAATTTACATACACATATCTCACTACATACACACTGCTTTTTCTAGGGTAAAATTGAGGAATTATTGATCTTGTTAAGTCCGAGTGTTCTGGTGAATGGCTTAGCTGACGAGCGCCTACCCCCATTTTCTACTACCTCGCCATGGTCAGCACACGCACCAAAACACTAGCGCTCAACATACCTCATTCAACTCGTCATAATTCTGTAACCATTGTACCTACAGATTTCCTGTTGCTATCAATCGAAAGAGGAAGAGTTGCTCGTTCTGATGGTACTAAATTAATTCACTCATTCATTGTAGTGTAAGAGTAATAAGCATGCGAAAACTAGCTATTTTGCATGTTTTTCACCAAACTCCAAGTCCTTTAGGGGTTAAAGTATTGGCCACATCACTATAGACAATACCTCCCTACTGGAATATTTCTACAAAACACACACACCTATATGGAAGAGGTTTATTTTGTAGCATAGTCATGAGGAATCAGAAGCCGCATACATGATCACAGGGTCCTTAACCCCTACAGTCCGGCTGACGGTTTGTACCATCGGTACGTGTACTCCGGCTGACGGTGTATACTGTCATAGCCATCTTCCCGCCATGTAGCGCTATGTTGGGTGGATTTTTCATGTTAGCGGGCTAGTAAACAACATCACAATATCGATCAGCTACCCACTCAGTTTCCTTCTGATCGTCACGAAGGCTGAGTTATAAAATAAGTGCTTGCACGTGTCCGAATCTGTGCCCACGAGCACTGACGCACCAAATTTATTCATAAGAGTGTACAGTAAAGTCTTACATCTCGCCAATAAAAGGGACCAAACACACACACAGACGGCTGGTAAACTAGTGTACAGGTGGGTTCTACAGGCTGCTTATATATGGTGTGACTGAGGCCTATCCCTGTCAAGTGAAGTGAGGTGAAGTAAGGTGAGGCGAGGGCACACGATAGATAATCATAGTAATAAGAAAATACCTTAGTGAATATATAGACGTGACAGTGACACGATGATATTCCTACAACTGTACATATTATTTTTAGTGCTGTGATAGTGACACACGATAGATAATCGTAGTAATAAGAATATACTGTAGTGTATATATGAAGGTGTTTAGCGGCTAATTGTACACCGAGGCCACAGTCGTGCTACGCGCACAAACAAGTTGTTCTTCCCGCACAGAAATTGGTCTACTTCAACTTGCATTATCTCCATAACTACACATCGTAGAGCCCTCCAGATGGTACCATTCGAAAGAGGAAGAGTTGAAGGTAAGGAAGGAACAATCTTGAAGTAAGTACACTATATAGGTTAAGAATGAGAACGTTATGAAAATAGAGGAAATCGAGGAATTTTGTGGGTAGAGGCGAACGAAAAGCGGAAGGCAAATGTAGTGTCAGCCAGACAGTAGGGGTTAAGGGGGAAGTACAGTGTTGATAAATCTGGAGCAACTGATTACTCCAAACTATTCCAAGCAAGGCGCCATATGACCTTGCTGTTACAGTGCCTAATATCAATTCATCTATTCCAAGCAACAGGCCACCATTAATTTTAGGTATTTACTGAAAAAATTGCAGTTTTGTAGCAGTGTTGCCAGATCCGGCTAAGTCCTAGTATTTTGCCCCGGTCATTTCTGGTACTGTACCACGGTTATTTACCGGAAGTTTGCCCAGGTTAGGTCCTGGTAGTCTGCTGTGGTCTAGGTTAGGCTAGGTAAGGTCAAAATGCCCCATCTTGGAAATGGGGCAATTGCGGAGAAAATGACATAGAAGAAAATAATCTTTGAATGGTGTAAATAAGTGAGTAATGAAGGTAGTAAACCGTACGCGACAATGACAATTCTCTAAATATGTAACTAATTTTGTTCCTCAGCTCCTGTTTCCTGGCATAATACTTTGGAGAAATCAAGGCACTCCAATGTATCCAAAGTGTATTTTCCCCTTAATTATGCCTCCAAACTCTCCTCCTACCTCTTTGTATGTATAGAAGTTCATTTGAGTCTTGAAATACAAAGTATAAATGATGGTGATGGGTGACATTGAACCTGAGGCATGTGCATGTGAGGGCATGATCAAGATATCTTGCCCAATATCCAATAAAGAAATATTGAACTTGACTTTATTAGCCGTTCACACGAGCAGTAAGTTCAATATGATATTGAACTTGGGCAATATCACCCAAGATTTTTCAAAATAGCTCCAGAGGTATTTTGTTTGATATTGAATACTGATAAAGTAAACATTACCAGTGTCTCTTGGCCATATTTTAGCAGTGTTGTAATGCCATACAGAGCCTAGTTCAACCTTTTGATGTGAGATGGAGCAGCTATCGCCCAGTCACCGGTGTTATTGTTTGCTTAACGCCGAGCGGCAGATAAGATGAGCAGTAGAACCATGGAGGCTTGCCAGACGTATCATTATCCATGTTTTAATGGTTATTTTGGCATGAATTTTACAGACATATACACACACACAAAGTCTTATTTTATACTCTATGCTAAATACATGCACACAAACTCACACACACACAATAACACAATGTCTCATCAAACCCTATCCTCTATGAGGGGTCCCCATTTCAGGAGTCCGCAATTGTACATTTGGCGTGTGTTTTTAGCGGCTCTTCTTTATGGTTCTAACCGATAAATAGAATATTTGACATTTTAACACAATTTTTACTCAAGTTACGTCATAAAATCCTTTGCCGGTGGTGCTGATTCAGATTATACAGTTTTTGGTGTGAAACTCGGTTTTGTTAGCGGATTTATAGTAGATGTCGTAATTTTTACGTTGAGTTACGTCATATCAAAACCTGCACCTGGTGATGGTGATTCAGAATATAATTTATACAGTATGGGTTTTGGATGTAGATGTAACCATTTTTAAGTTATAAGAGGACAAACAGAGACAGTTTGCCATTTATAGTATAGATTGAGAATAAATTATTATAATGTCATAATATTATTCTTATATCTCAAGTATTGATATATTTCTATTAATAATGTTAATATTATACACAGCCTCTACAATGACTTATCACCAATGTAAACAAACATCTGGGAAATTAATCAGTAATAAAATGATCTTGGGTACCCTGTAGGAGTACTGTAATAATATAAAGGTATTAGTACAGAAGTACTCCGTTCACTATATTGTATATTTTAGTATCATTACCCACTATTTTGGACCATTCTAATGGTGTTGACAGATCAGGCTAGGTCCCAGTATTTTGTACAGGTCATATCCTGTACTTTACCATGGTTATTTCCAGGCAGTTTGACCAGGTTAAGTCCCTATAGTCTGCTCTGGTCTAGATTGGGTTAGGAAGGTCAGGTTATTTTTTTGAATATTTGAATATCTTGCAATATCTGCGGAGGAAATGTCATAGAAGAAAATAGTCTTAGAATGGTCTAAATAAGTGAGTAATGAAGGTAGAAAAATTGTACACAATAACGGAAATTCTTTCAATATTTACCAGATTTACTGAGCCTGTGTTAAATTTAATTATCTTATATGAAGGATATGATTGCTGTATTTGACTTGTTTTCCTTCTCTTTTCACTTGTATATATTATATAAGGATATATGTGTTAAGTTTTATTATTTTAGGTGTTTATCTAGACTATTGCCGCTTTGTAGCAGTGTTGCCACATCTGGCTAGTTCCCGGTAGTTTGCCGAGGTTAGGTTCTGGTAGTCTGCTGTGGTCTGGGTTAGGTTAGGTCAGGTTAGGTCTGACTTATTTGAAAATGCCCCATTTGAATATGACCTATCTTGGAAATGGGGCATTTCCGAAGATGACGCCATAGAAAAAAAGTGTTTGAGATACCTGCCTGTCTATCTAATCCATTATTAAGTCAATAATGTATCTATTATCTATCTATCTCTCTTTCTGTCTATCTTATGTGTTGTCTGTCTATCAAATTAGCATTGTTTCTCTATTCTTTATTCCTCCTTTTATTCCATTTTCTATCTTTTTTCTTTATATATTCCTCCTTTTATTCCATTTAATTCTCTCACTCCATATATTCCATTTTATCTTTATTTCTCCTTTTATTCCATTTTCTCTCTTTATTTCCTACTATTTAATCAGTTCTTTATTTATCTTTTTATTCAATTTTCTCCCTATTCCTCCATTCATTCAATTTTCTCTATAATCCTCTTTCTATTCTTTTTTCTCTATATTACTCCTTTTATTCCATTTCCTTTCTATTTCTCCTTCTGTCCAAGATTCTCTCCAGTCCTTCTTCCATTCCATTTTCTCTCTATTTATGCTATTAATTCATTTTCTCACTATTCCTCCTTTTATTTCATTTTTTCTCTCCTCTCTATGTTCGCTTTCAATAGCTGTACATTTATCATTTACATCTATGAGTTATCTCTCTCTCTGTCAGAAACATGTAATCATATTTCTGTATACACATGCACTTTTCTCAGTTTAAGCCAACACAAACACACACACACATACACACACACACACACACATGAGTACGCACTTCTTCTCTGTTCAACTTCCACCTGGCAATGATGATAATAATAGTAATGACATAATATAAGTATAATGATGACAACAATAATGATAATAATTATGATAAGAATTATAGTAATGTTGATTATTATCATTATTAATATCGTTGTTGTTGTTATTATTATTATTATTATTATTACTAGTTTTGTTGTTATTGCTATTAATATATTGTAGTTATTGTAATTATTGTTATTATCATAATTATTATTACTATTATTATTTTTTCACTCATATTAATTTTATGACTTTCGGGATCTTGCTAAGACCGGGCAGGGATCTTCATTGTGCGGCTCGCAATGACCTGGTTGGCGGCTCCAAAGAGAGAGAGAGAGAGAGAGAGAGAGAGAGAGAGAGAGAGAGAGAGAGAGAGAGAGAGAGAAAAAAAATCATCAGTGATCAGAGAAAAAGTCCAAAGTAACATATTGTTACTAGTCTTGTTCTATAAATCAGTGGTTATGGAAAAACACAAAATATATAATTTACTTCCTATGTAATTATATTTTTTTCTTCTTATCCATGTGGTTTATGGCTTATGCGGCTCTCACTCTGAATATGTCCTGAACTTTTGGCTCTCGTGAAAAAAATAGTGAATAACACTGTATAAGCTAAGGCATCATCTACTATACGTTTCAGCGACGGACAGACGCTGTTTTTCCCAAATATCTCCTAAATGAAACGTTATATAAATATTATATTTCAGCACACTACATTTAACATCCGAGCCTAATTTATGGCTTTACAGAAGTAAATTTTCTGTGAAAAGAAAACCAAAACTAAACTACATGAAGGAGTACTGCTGATAAACTGTTACTCAAGATAGGGGACAACAAAATGATGAAAAGTTATTCTAATATTCGTAAATTCATATTAACATTATTAATTATTTTCCAATGTCCAGATATCAACATTACACTACAAATGTCTCAGTGAAGTGTGAGACGTCTGTCCCCTCCAATAAAGATGTTGATCCTAGCCTCTCTGGTTGTTCACCGTCATCACTAACGCAAGCCGTAATTCTAATTCTCCGCCAATGAGATTGATAAAGATAATTAAAGATTCAGTAAAATCCTCTCGTTTCTATTCCTATTTCGGTCATGTAGGAGTTGTATTTAGAATGGCTGCATAATATTACACCGTGTTTACTAGTGGTTGAGTACATAGTATATATACAGTACTTCACAAAGTGCATTTACAGTGAAATAACTTATATTGTGTTAATATAAAAACAAATGTAAAAGCTTCATATAGTGATGAAATACATCAATTTGTACAACAGATAAAACAGAAAAAGGGTATGGAAATGAACATAATACAACTAATATTATGATCAAACTGCTTAAGTGTGTATGTCCGTGTGTATGTAGGAGTGTGTATCTGTGAGTGTGTGTGTGTGTGTGTTTGTGTACAAGTGTGCATTGCGTGTGTTCTGCATTGTGTGTATTCAGCATTTTTCCCGGCCCTCGAACCTCTGATTCACTACCTACCACCTACCTTCATAATTTGCCATATTACTACATTATTCTCCTTTATTTCATCACTAAGCATATCTATATATTTAGTATTGCTATGTGTTTTTCTTAATAAAGTAAGAAATTCCACTATCACCATACGTTTTGTAACAATCATTCCCCTATGTGTTATCCATCCATTGCCAAAGTTGTAAAGAATAGACAGTGTTGGCAACTCATCAGAAAGTAAATCAGCATCCTTTATAATCCCCCGGACCTTACTGGCTTTCACTTCTGGCTGTAACCTAAAGCACATTACTTCAGCTCATCACTTTACCTGAGGTGAGAGAAAGAGACTGGACCAAATAACAACATTATTGATTGCCTGTAGCCTGGAATATTTGGCGGTAATACAGTGTTGGTAAATCTGAATAACTGATTCCTCCAAACTATTCCAAGCAATAAGACACCATTATTTTTGTCAATCTGATCCTCTTTCCTGACATACACTCTGGAGGGAATCAAGGCACTACATTGTACCAAAAGTTACTGTTCCTTTAATTGTGTGTAATGAAATTGCCTTGCCTTGGTGTTAATCTCCATCACATTGGCTGTTAGGTCTGTGATGGGTTATAAAAAAAGCCATGCATAGAGTGACACTAACTACTTAGACTTCTTTTTCATTTCTGCTGTCGTTAAGGAAAGATTCTCATGTCGGTAACTTGTAAAGCTGTTGATTCCCCTGTATTATGCCAGAAAACAAACGCCCTCAATGGTACTAATAGGGGATCTGTTTGGAGGCAAAGTTTGGAGGAATTAGAGACCTTCCAATTTACAAACAGAAGAATCTCCCCTAAATGTATATATTGTTTTTTGTTGTTGTAAGCGAACATAAGAGAAATGAAGGTGAAACAGTAGATGTTATGGCCGTGTTAATAGACTCAATAATTATTATATTGGTGTCAATATATTTAAAGGTGAGTGATTAGATAAAGTAGTTATCCAGTACAGTAAATAGGAAGGTAATAATGAATTGAAGAGAACATATACCATGGTTGTCGACAAGGGGAATATATATATGTTTATATATGTAGTTATTTAGGTGTGGACTGGTAACATTTCACCAAGAAATGTAAATCGTTGAAAGTAGAAGCCATGGAGTTCCCCCCTACCCTGTGGCGAAGTTGTTGGAATCAATGGGAAATGCACTCCGAGATAATAACCATCTTGACCTACACATATAAACAACAATGGTCATACATAATCACAGGAACAGCTAGCAGTGCCATTTGCTGTTAGAAACTGAAGACTAACCTAACCTTACCTAACTTTCACTCAGAGGGCTATTATTATCTTCGTCAATTTTAAACTTATGGACCTGAAACTAAAAATATGAAAATGTAGGAAAAATTGTTGCTTATTGTGTTATTGAAAGAGAGTGATATATATATATATATATATATATATATATATATATATATATATATATATATATATATATATATATATATATATATATATATATATATATATATATATATATATATATATATATATATATATATATATATATATATATATATATCAGAGTTGGTTTTATCGTGAGCCTGGCATTTCTTGTATTTCGGTCGTTCTCAGTCTTTAAGCAATTACACTATTCATCTCAAACGTATTAATACAGACAGTAGAAATTAATAGGCAGCATATCTATGCCACTTAAAATACCAATTGGCATAGAACAACTTGTAGTAAACGAAAACAAAATTTGAACATTGGAAACCATGTCACTATGAAACATTGGAATGCCCTGGCCAGAGTGGTCGCACCATCTAAACAAAAACAAACACACGTGCGTGTTTTAGCAGCGTGAACTTGGTCCCACTGAGCACACTCAGCTCACTTCCAGCTGCACCAGTGGCCGCTCTAACCCGTCACTACTTCAAGAATAGGAATGGACTACGATAGCTGGACACTACAACAGCTGAAGGCTGAACTCGACTAAATTGCCATGACAGTCGCTTGGATAGTGGTATGCGAGAATCGCTGTATAGAATAACTATATACGTATATCACCGTGTCACTGTGTATACTTTGTTATAGTAAGTAGTACCACAGTATTTCATATATTTCTACGTCTGTAAATTCAATACAATTAAACTTGTGCTGTGTCGTATTAAAAATAATGATGACTCGACCTGTATTTGTCGATGCAAGCAGAGATAGAAGATTTACTTATATTGTTTTTTTTTTTTTCATGAAATCATCAATTGAAAGTAATAAAAACTGTATGCAGAACTTTGTAAAAAGTATGTTCATAAATGATGAATGCATTTGTATGCTCACTGAATTTTCAGTAACATAAAACTTGAAATACGTAAATAGTGGACATGGGGGGAGAGGCTCCCAAGTGACATCTGGTGGCTGAGCTTAGAAAATTCCCATTGTTGAATGAGATGAGACATTGTAATCTGAGATTTAGTCCAAGTTAGTGACATGTAATATGCTTCTTAGTGTTTCTCTGAGAACCATCAAATGTGTTAATTAATAAGGGCAGATTCACTTGTTGGTGACTAATAATTGGAAGGCTACTGATTCCTCCTAACTATGTCAGAAAACAGACACCCTCCGTGGTACTAATGCTGAATCGTGTCATTATTTGGATGAATTAGAGACCTTTCAATTCACCAACAATAGAATCTCCCCTTTAAGGACACAATAAACTTTCCCAACACCAAAATTACCTATCAAAGTCTAGACCCGGCATCCTATATTCGTCCATTTTTCAGCTTCATTTTATCCATAACTTAGGGGCCAATCCACGGTCGTTGTTAGTGCTTCTAAAGAAGGAAAACCAAAACAATCTTACAAGTATAAATGACTTATGGCCGAATTATGTAATGAATTTGGTGAGTAAACCATACAATGATCATTATCTAAATGTTGGATAGATTTTGTGAATGTGGATACTCAGCTTTAAAAAAAAAAATGAAGCATTACAAGTGTGGTTGGTTAGGAAGCTAACAAACGAATAACATATATATATATATATACCTACTGTATATCCTGTATTTATTATACAATATTAATTATTTCCTTCCTTGGTTGCAGGTTGTTAAGATAGACAAAGATCATCAAGACTCACAATGTTTATAATGCTTCTCACTGCCATCCTCCTGGCACTAGGTACTGCCAAGGTCAGTTCACACCAACAACACTTACCAGTTGAATATATATATATATATATATATATATATATATATATATATATATATTTTTTTTTTTTTTTTTTTTTCACTGTAAGGAATCTATACATTATTTGCATTACATTACATTACTCTTCAGTGGAAATACTGGTTTAACTTACATTCATGATCACGTTAGTGTGATTTTCCACCCAATATAAGCATTATTTGACCGCTACTCACTGTAAAGAAGAAATCTTTTCCCATGTTTCCACACTTGTATACAGTGTGTGTAAATGTCTGAATTATATTTTATACTTTTTACTTCATGCACTTGTGAAATAAAGACTTATTCAACAGTGATAGTCCTTGAAAGCGGCCGTTTACATTACTTCACAATGGTAATAGTCTGGTTGATTGCAAGGAACAGCAACTAACTTTAATCTATTGTACCCACACATTCTTCACACAAACATCTCCACAACTACTGTATATAGAAAACTATTCATGACCGTTCACGATGCTTAAATCAGTCTTAGACAAGATTCTCATATCACATCTAAAGTAACATTTTCTGACAAAGTTTTCACATGCAATTTGTTTTTTTTTGTTTTGTGTGTGTGTGTGTGTGTGTGTGTGTGTGTGTGTGTAAAACGTGTGGGTGTCTCACCAAGAACGTGGATGTGAAAGGTCCGCCCAATTGGAAAATGTGCCCGAGTTGGTCGTGTTCTGAAGCAGGCGGTACTTGCTACAATCCTGATTCAGCTCCGGACACATGTGACGACTTACTCGATATGAAATGCAAGGGCAATGGGAAACGTGACTGCAAGTGTTGTATAAGTAAGTACAGTATTCAAACGAATTTCGTCAGAGTGATTATTGTTGCACTAGTCGATCAATATAATTATAGTACAATATAATAAATACATTTAGATAGACAAACAGAAACTTTGGGAATATGTAGAACTGATGATCTTTGTTATTTTCATTCCCAAAGTCCAAAAATATTCCATGACGGGTTTACGAGTTATGGCCATAAAATAGCGACCATATTTATTTTTTTATGTTCCCCAATTTATTGTTTTAAATGGTAAAAATTAATTTGGTGAATTAATTATATATCATTATTATTACATGCAAGATGTAAAAGCTATTTACATAAATGTCTTCACTACTAAAATTAATTATATTTATGAAAAACAAACAAAAATTACTTGAACATGATAGAATTATTCCCATTCCACCTATGGTAAAAGTAATTGGTATATCCTAATTTGGGCCAAAATTAATCATCTACAGAATTTTCATGTGTTTCCAATGGCACTAAAATAACCTTTCTAACCCCAAAAAAGATATGGATACCAGGATAGTTCAGCCACAATCAAATAACCACCGACACTTTCCTTCCATCGTGCAAATAAATCAGTATCATATCAAAATATAATCATACAACAACACCTTATGTCAACTTGACTCTCTCAATTATTATAATGCTGTGCTGCAAAATCACACACGTGTTGTTCTTTATTATCAAGATATTTACTACGATGGAAGGAAAGTATCGGTGGTTATTTGATTATGGCTGTACTGTACATGACAAGTATAGTGTTAAGATGTCATAGTCAAGCAGTGGTTAATTCCAACACAAAGACACTCATTAATATTATATTGACTGATTCGGTACAAAGATTTATATGTAGCCAGATTTAAAAGACTTCTTGAAAGGTATGTCATTGAAGTTTGTTTAATTTCTTTTATTTTATAGAACAATATAAACATGAAATATGGAAACTTTAAATGTAATAGCATTATATGAACTGAGTATTCTACAGAGTATATTTTACTTTGATGTAGAAAATGTTTAAGGAATTAAATGAAATTATATTATATGAAAATCACTAAGTACAGACACGAGCCATAATAAATATTCAGATGTGTTTGGAATATCTAAGGACAGTCTATAAACGCACAATAAAACCTCCATTGGAATGACTTCCTTGGTGAATTAGACTGTTTAACCCTTAATGGCCGGATTGCGGTCATAGACGCCTCCAAGAAGCGCCCGGATCGTGTCGTACGCCACTGCTATGTGGTGACCGGGCGGGATGAAGCACCGCTATTGCCAATGTCGGCATTTGCGAGCCCAATTTGGCGGGTTTTTTTTTACTTGGCTATACTTCACCACCATCCCTACAAATCACCATCGTCAGTCAGTGTGTTACTGACTGTGAACATGGATGGATGTGGATTAGATTTCTCGTGCGTGTCCGATTCTGTGTTGCGTCATGCTTACTTACAACACTGACTGCCACCCGCGCGGGCCGCGTTCAGTTGTCGTCAGAGCCACCTACACATACCCGAACGCAGCCGCGCTCACCCAAGAAAGTACCCTTCATTCCTCACTTAATATCTCGGCAACGGAGAGTTGTAGAGAGCTGGGGTTGGTTTTATTGGAAAGTGGAAGAGTTGATGGTGCTAACAAGACCAAATTTAAGTTGTTCAGTATCGTAGTTTAGACGTACAGTGTAAGTGGAATAGAGCGATTTTGGAAAAATCGGCCAAAAGCGCCCGGTCAGGCAGTAGGGATAGTAAGACTAGCCCCGGACTGACAGATTGGCTATTCATAGTTATCCCGTCGCGGAGGGGTTAAAGCTTCAACCAAAGCTTTATACTTATTAGTGATCGTAACTGTACACAACATTAAAAAGACTTTACGCTGTTTACTGCCAGACACTTTCCATAAATGATAAGTTCCATACATGAATACAGTATGTTTTCTGCATATACATACAGACTGTGAGACCACTACAGCCTGCATGACAGCTAATGGCGAATGCACCCCCATGGGTACATGTGAAGAGAAAGAAATACCTGGTATCTGCTGTACTGACTCCTGCACGTTAGTTTCCAGTGTATTCCTCATTATATTATGTGTGTGTGTGTGTGTGTGTGTTTTACTTAAGGACCCTGTGATCGAGTATGTGAATTAGAAGCTTCTGATTCCTCCTAACTATGCTACGAAACAGGCTCCTTCCATAGAGGTGGGGTTTCGTGGCCATATTTGAAGGACTCATTAATTTCCAATTTTCTTACTACATCGCAAGGTTCCTTAACGAAAACATTATTAATCTTAAAGTTGCTGGAGGGAGATAAGTTCATAAAGTTCAATTTTCATAATTAAATAATTGTGTATATAATATATCTTTGAACCTAAAAAGGTTAGCTATTTCTCTACTGGTCAATGTATGTGTTGTTGTTTTTCTGTGTTCGGCTT
>JAWZYT010000217.1:510000-645000 GCA_034508575.1 Petrolisthes manimaculis
TAGGTTGGAGGAGGTGGTTAAGTTGGAACAACTTCTGAGCCAGATGGAGCCAGATTTGCTGATGTTTATAAGTGATAAGAGAGTAAAGACAGCTGAGGAAGCTGCAGTTTATGCTGATGATTACGTTTTAGTCAGGAAGCAATTTAAAGCCAGAGACAAAGGGCACAATAGACCCCTTCCAACCACCAATAATAAAACTCATGATAGCGATGTCTCCCCGAGTTCCAAACACACTCATGTCACTAGTCCCAGTCTACCAGGTATCTCACATGAACAAACACCTACACGCACCCCACACAAACCTTGGACACGAACTCTCACATGTACACATTGCCACAAAACAGGGCATACTGTAGACAGATGTTGGAGAAAGGCAGGAGTTGTTAGACCAACTAATTTTGTTTCTTGTGACAGAGCTATTGTCACAGTTTCTGAGCCCCGAAAGGATAGTAGGGATAACTCTGTTTTACCCACTTCTAAAGATGGAGTTCTTTCAGAAGGAGGGAAGGGTGCAGTGGATGCTGTTCCCATGTCTGACGTTACAGATGCAGTTGTCCAGTCGGTAGCTACGGATACTACGGCTGAGGATTGTTATGCTCCGTATCGGTCTGATGGGTTGGTCAAGCTGGGGGAATCCCAGTATCCTGTTAAGATACTCCGAGACACTGGTTCTACAATTACTCTGTGGGTAAGACCGAAACATGTTGAGGTGGGTTCCAAGAATTTTGTTTTGCTCAGGGGAGTTGGAGGCTCCCTGACAGTTCCTTTGGTGGAGTGTAGGGTGAGTTGTGATTTATTTAAGGGGACGGCACAGGTTGGAGTGGTGGAGTCATTGCCTGAGCCCGATGTGGACCTGATACTCGGGAATGATTTGGTTAGGGGTGAGGAAGTGAGTGCCCCAGTAATAACCAAGGATCCTGTACCTGCCGAAGTTGTGGAGGAAGAGGACCAAATGAACTTTCCCGTATGTGCCGTGACCCGATCGATGTCAAGGGTGGAGGAGAGCCGGCGTGTGGAAGCAGCACTTTTAACTCCTTCCGACCCACCGGTGGAGGACGTCGACGGCGATGGAGAATCACCGGATGACCTCTCTTTAACTAATTTTTTTTCAGATACCTCTAGTGAGCAGTTGTCTTTAGAGTGTGTCGATGTTGATAAATTTAAGAATTTGCAAGGTAGTGACCCAGGTATCCAAGAGTTAAGGAGCCTGGCAGTTGAAAATGTGGGGGAAGAGAAGGGATCATGTTTATATGAGAAGGATGGAGTTTTGTACAGGAGGTGGAGACTTCCTCATACTAGTGTGGATGAGGGATTGAGGGATGTACACCAGCTAGTTGTGCCGAGTGTGTGCAGGCAGGAACTAATTAGGCTAGCTCATGATATTCCTTTTGCTGCCCACCTAGGAGTAATGAAAACACTTGAACGGCTTAGGGCAGAATTTTACTGGCCTGCCATGAGGGCTGATGTGTACCAGCATGTGAGGAGTTGTCATACATGTCAGGTTGTGGGACGGCCTAACCAGAAACCATCTAAGTCTCCCCTAATTCCCATCCCTGCTATTGGACCACCTTTCTCAAAGCTAATCATAGACATAGTGGGTCCACTTCCTACTACTTCTACTGGATTTCAGTACCTTCATACCATATTAGACCCTTGTACTAGGTACCCTGAGGCAATTCCCCTCAGAACTATGAATGCTAAGGCTGTTGTGAAAGCATTGTTGGGGTTTTGTACAAAGTTTGGGTTACCTAAGGAGATACAGTCTGATAGGGGTTAAACTTTTTGTCTAACTTGTTCCAGCAGACGTTGGAAGAGTTAGGGGTTAAACATGTCAGAAACAGTGCTTACCATCCAGAGTCCCAGGGTGCCTTGGAGAGATACCATCAGACCCTGAAGAATATTATACGAAAGTACTGTTTGGAACACACCAAGGATTGGGACAAGGGAGTTCCCTTCCTACTGTTTGCAACGAGGGAAGTACCGCAGGAGAGCCTAGGTTTCTCTCCGAATGAACTCATCTTTGCACACCATGTTAGAGGTCCTTTGAGCATTATCAAGGAGGCATGGAGTAGTGACGTCGACACCAGCAAGAACCTTTTACAATATGTCCTGGAGTTCAAGACCCGTCTGAGTGACACTAGGGAAGAGTCGAAGAAGAATCTTGAGGAAGCCCAAGGGAAGATGAAACAGTGGTATGATCGGAAGGCCAGATGGAGGGAGTTCCAAGTTGGTGATGAAGTGTTGGTGCTTCTGCCACTTCAAGGTCAACCCCTGGCTGCCTAGTTTCAAGGTCCGTACGTGGTAGAGAAGAGGCTGGGTGAGACTGACTACCTTGTGAAGACGCCCAACCAGCGGAGATCTCATCAGTTGTGCCATGTAAATATGTTAAAGCAGTACTACCGCCCTTTGGAGACTCCAGTGACAACACAGCATGTTGTGGCTGTGGAAGAAGAAGCTGATGAAGTGGCAGATGTAACCTGTGAATTTCAAGAGTGTAGTTGGGTGGACAACGAGGAAGCAGAGACGACTCTTCGGGACAAGGTGTCACATTTACCTCCAGAGCAAGTGGCGCAGTTGTGGAAGCTGATGTCGAACTACGGCAAGGTGTTCGCCAGTGTTCCCGGAAGGACTGACTGGACTCAACACGACGTGGACGTGGGCGAGGCTACGCCAGTTAAGCTGCCACCCTACCGAGTCAGCCCACGCCATATCAAAGTGTTGCGGAAGGAGCTGAAGTATATGTTAGACCACAACTTGATAACACCGTGTGCTTTGAGTTCCCCTGTGACATTGCAGCCTAAGCCTGATGGTTCTGCTAGGTTCTGCATTGACTACAGGAAAGTAAACGCCTTGACGAAGACTGACACGTACCCGTTGCCACGCCTAGAGGACTGCATTGACCAAGTGGGAGCCTCTCGTTTTATCACCAAGATTGACCTGAAGCAGGGATTTAGGCAAGTACCTCTGACAGGACGAGCAAAGCAGATCTCGTGCTTTGTGGCCGATGGGCAAACGTACCAGTGTAATGTGATGCCGTATGGTATGAAGAATGCACCAGTCACCTTCCAACGGCTCATGAATGCTGTGACTGGCGGTATCAAGAATTGTGTTGTATACATCGATGACGTCGTGGTCTACACTGACACCTGGGACCACCACCTCCAAGTGCTTCAGCAGTTACTGTCTCGCTTACAGGATGCCAACCTAGTCATCAACGTCAAGAAAAGCGACTTTGTGTGTGCCCGTGTGCAGTACCTAGGGTATGTGGTAGGACATGGTTTGGTCTGCCCGCCTAGTTCGAAGGTGGAGGCCATACAAGGTTTCAAGAGGCCTCAGAACAGACGGGAACTCAGACGTTTCTTAGGATGTATTGGGTACTACAGGAGATTCTTGAAAAACTTCGCGACTGTAGTGGCACCTCTAACAGAGTTACTTAGAAAAGAGGTCAAGTATGAATGGACAAACGAGTGTGAGGAATGTTTTGAAAGTGCCAAGGACATACTCGTTCACTATCCCGTGATGACCGCATCTAACTTTGACAAGCCATTCGCACTAGCAGTTGACGCTAGCAATGTGGGAGCAGGAGCTGTGTTGATGCAGGAGGACGAGCAGGGGGTGGAGCATCCTGTCTCATATTTCAGTAAAAAGTTCTCCACCAGTCAGAAGAACTACTCAGTTATAGAGAAGGAACTCCTAGCCCTGATCCTCGCCCTGCAACACTTTGCTGTGTATGTACCTGCATTTGGACCTTTACTTAAGGTGTACACTGACCATCACCCTCTGAAGTACTTGAACAGTTTGGGGGCCAAGAACCAAAGGCTTACCTGTTGGAGTTTGTTCCTCCAACAGTATCATTTAGACGTATGTCATGTGAGAGGTGTAGATAATGTGATAGCAGATTGTCTATCTAGAAGTTGAATGTTTTTTATTTGAATTTTTGCATGTTGCACATAACCTTTGTAAACTTAAGAACGAATTTTACAGAGGAATATTCTTTCTTGGGTGGGGGCGTGTTACGTGTGCCTGAATTATTATTGATGTGTATGTATTGTTAGGCTATAACTTTTGACTGTAAGCTGTGAGTTGTGGTAGTGGAGGCCTACTGCTGGCAGCGGTGTCCGAAGATGGCTAGCCTGTTTCACTCCATTTTCTTTGTGTACGGGTGTTGTAAGGCCGAGAATGGCGTGGCCTGTTATATTTTCCAAATTCGTACACATACCTTCCCCTTTCTGGCTTTGCTGAGAGAACTGTCCGATTTCGTTCCTGCTGACTACCAGTAGTAGTTGAGTAATGAGAGCATGTGTGATGGGTGTTTAAGTCTATGTTAACGGAACAATTCGGAGACGTTCCTATGACTCTGTTGTCTAGCCATCTGTATATAAGCAGAGGATTGAGCAGCGTGGGTTAGATGCTGGCGAGACGTGGGACGACAAACTGTGTGTGTTTTTGTAAGTGATTTGAGTGTGTTAAGATTCGGGAGGAGACACGCAGACGTATCGGATAAGTATAATTGTATTTACTTCTACATATTTCTCACAATGAAATTGGGTCACATTCTCTTATATATTGGGGTAACTATTACTATTATCATTATTAATATTTGTGATTATTCATTATATTATTACTTGTATGTTGTGATGCATTAATGTTCCTTGTTATATATGCCAGTGTTGTGCTTACTTACCATTATTATTGATGGATTAATTATGTGCTTAAGTGTATTGCATTATTGAGGTGTGGTTATTGAAGTGATGATACAGTGTTAGTGATTTATTGAGTGATTATAGCAAGTGCATTATTTAATCTGGGAACTTTGTCTCATATTCAGTCATAGTTGGAAATCCTGATTTCATTAATATTTCTTTTAATGTTAATTGTTTGTCTTTGTGTTAGTTCATATTATTAATATATTATAGAAAGTCATAGTAGTTTCTCTATCATTTTTATTCATTATACCTGAACCTGGGTATATGTTTGGATGGTCTCTTAGGGTTGTGCTATCATTCTTTCATATAGGCTGGGTTTGTACTTTTACTTACATTTCATAACTCTGATAGTCAGATATATGCCACCCAAAGCTACTTTATCTTGTTGATAGCTAACGTCGGGGGCAATAATAGCCTAGCGACTAGTACAATATCTTATCTCTACCCTCCGTCCGTAACAATATATATATATACATATATATATATATATATATATATATATATATATATATATATATATATATATATATATATATATATATATATATATATATATATATATATATATATATAACTTTTCATTTTTGTTCTCTCCATCAGGGACTATTCCAGTCTGTTCACGCATTACTCCAGTCTGTTCACCCATTATTCCAATCTGTTCACCCATAATTCAAATTTGTTCACCCATAATTCCATTTTGTTCATCCACCTCCTTAGTGATATGCTTCTCACACTATACCTTACAGTTTCACTCCCATACACTTACTGTGTATTATCAACGTTTTACACAGTCCGTCCAAACTCAATACTAAATATCTTCCATTGATCCAAGCCCCCCTCGTCAAGCCAGATGCCTTTAGCACGGTCCCCATCCCACATCGTCAAGCCAGATGCCTTTAGCACGATCCCCATCCCACATCGTCAAGCCAGATGCCTTTAGCATGATCCGCATCCCACATCGTCAAGCCAGATGCCTTTAGCACGGTCCTCATCCCCCCTCGTCAAGCCAAACATCTTATTTATTCTTCCTAACATCTTTCCTACCTCGTATAATCTATATTTTACTTCTGTCCCTCTGACACCGCAAATACTTAATTAAAGCACACCACCTCCTTCAATATTAAAATATTACCGATTGACTGATATTGACGCCACAACAACGGGGTCATATAGCGCCGGGATAAGATGAGACAGCAAGTAGGAATGATATTAAGAAAAACGAGGGACAGTTAAAGCACTGACAGGGTGTGGCTGAGGCATAAGGGAAACCCAATTCCTTAAAGTACCATATTGCCCAAATCATTACAGGCAATACCCCCAACGGGAATTATGTAAAAGACCTTACACCTCTCATTAATACTAAATAATAAAGAGTTTTTAGCTCCGGCCTCAGCCGAGAGCTCAAGGTCTTATCGTAATTATTGTTGTTGTTCTTGGGGCGACAACTTCTAAAATGGTTCAAATGACTCACTCACTCACTCACTGACTCCCATCCATTTCCTTTTATTGACATTGAGGTTCACCCTCAATAAAAAGGGTTCATTTTCAAAATTTCAATATAACCATATGAATACGAAAATCCAAATAAAACATAATTAATATTTTTGAGACCATTACATATGGATATTATATTATTTCACTTGAATCATTAAGAGCCGGAGCTTTTGAAGGATTTTCCTTCATGTTCTTGTTAATCTGAGATAACACACAAATGTCTGAAGGGAGTCGAAAGGTGTCGATATAATGGGTCCACACATATTCCTGTAACTGAATTAGAGTGAAACAAATGAAAATTATATTTAGAGTAAGAGCTTGGAGAGGGGATGGAGTGTACAAAACGAAGCCGAACACAGAAAAACAACAACACATACATTGACCAGTAGAGAAATAGCTAACCTTTTTAGGTTCAAAGATATATTATATACACAATTATTTAATTATGAAAATTAAACTTTATGAACTTATCTCCCTCCAGCAACCTTAAGATTAATAATGTTTTCGTTAAGGAACCTTGCGATGTAGTAAGAGTGAGAGGTTGTATCTCATGTAGTTGAAGGTAACGAGTTCCTGTGTATTCGTGTGTTTGTGTTTGTGTTATTTATTATATGCATTTATACTTTCTTATTGGTTGTTTAGATATTTTCACTTTTATATATTCATGCTAGTTATTCTACCTGCACTATTTGTGATATGTTATTCTTTGTTTTGTAGGATCACTGTACAAGATTTGTGACGAATAAAGCCTAGAGAAAAGGCAGAGTTTAATACAACAATTTATTCGTCACAAATATATCGAGATGGATCGTCTTCTGAAACCGGAGAGGTTGGACGCTGATCCTGGCTCATCAACGGCTGCTCAGGAATGGAGGCATTGGTTCAAGACTTTTGAAAATTTCGTGGGAGCTCTTCCATCAGATAATCTAGACAAGCTTGGTCTTCTCATCAACTTTGTGTCGCCAAAGATCTATGAGACTATATCTGAGTGTAGTAATTATAGTGATGCTATCAGTGTTTTAAAATCGCAGTACGTCAAACCAACAAACGAAGTGTTTGCACGTCATCGCCTGGCAACTCGCCGTCAACAGTTGGGCGAGTCCCTGGATGAGTACTTTCAGGTTTTAAGAAATTTAAGTAAAGATTGTAATTTTAAGGCGGTGACAGCCACTCAATATTGTGAAGAGTTCATTAGAGACTCTTTTATCAGTGGCCTGCAGTCACCAGTGATAAGACAACGTTTGTTGAAAAATAAAACTCTAGACTTAACAACTATGTTCGATCAGGCTAGAGCATTAGAGTCTGCACAAAAAGACTCTGAAGTTTATGGTGCTACTCAGCTGCAACGAGTAGTGAGTGTGGCAGCTTCTAGCCAGGAAACTTTAGAGGAGCCGGCTGTTGTGACTGCAGCTGTCGGATCTAAGTGCTTTTTCTGTGGTTACTCACGGCATCCACGCTTGAAGTGTCCCGCAAGAGAATCGGTGTGCCATAAATGTCATAAGAAGGGCCACTTCGCTAAGGTGTGCCGTGCCGCCTCCACAACAACAACAAGTGCGAGTGTTTCTAGAGACTATGCTACCTTAGCAGCAGTTATATCAGCGATTACTCCAAAGTCGCTATCTTCAGCAGTTGTGAGAGTTATGATTAAGGGAACCGAAGTAGATGGCCTAATTGATAGTGGCAGCTCGAAAAGTTTTATTCATCCCGATGTAGTTCAGCGCCTCTCCTTAGCCACCCAGAGTTTATCGGAAAAAGTAGCCATGGCATCGACAAACCTCTCTACTAATACGATGGGGTTTTGCCAGGTAAATCTCAAAGTTAGTGGCCAGGAATATCACGGTGTACGTCTAACAGTTTTACCACAACTGTGCTCGGAGGTCATCCTTGGCCAGGATTTCCAACGATTACATGGCAGTGTCACTCTGGAATATGGAGGTGAACTACCTCCCCTTGTTGTCTGTGGATTGAGCATTTTAAAGGTAGACCCACCAAGGCTATTCGCTAATCTTACGGCAGATTGTCATCCCTTCTCTTCCAAGTCACGCCGCTATTCTTATGATGACCGTATGTTTATTGAGAAGGAAACTCAGAGGCTGCTAAAGGAAGGAATCATCGAACCGAGTAATTCACCATGGCGTGCACAGGTTGTAGTAGTAAAGGGTGACTGTAAGAAGCCACGATTAGCCATTGATTACTCAGAGACCATTAACAAATTCACACTTCTCGATGGATATCCTTTGCCTCGAATAGACGACACTGTGAATAAGATTGCGAAGTATCAAGTGTTTAGTACTATTGATTTAAGAAGTGCCTATCACCAGGTGCCAATCCGAGACGAAGAAAAACCATACACCGCTTTTGAGGCTAGTGGAGGATTGTACCAATTTACCAGAGTTCCTTTTGGAGTCACCAACGGTGTGGCCTGTTTCCAAAGGATTATGGACACTTTTATTCAGGAAGAGCAACTTGAGGGCACATATGCTTATTTAGACAATGTGACTATTTGTGGTAAATCGCAAAAGGACCATGATAATAATCTAGAGAAATTCCTTAACGCTGCTAGCAGGAAAAACATCAGCTACAATGAAGAGAAATGCATTTTTGCAACAAAGAAACTTGGCATTCTTGGTTATGTGGTGGGAGGGGGTGAGATATGCCCAGACCCTGAGCGACTACGCCCTCTGCGCGAATTACCGGTACCCCGAGATAAGAAGTCTCTTCGTCGTGCTCTTGGTCTGTTTGCCTACTACTCCCCATGGATTTATAATTACTCAAGCAAAGTAAGCCCTCTGAGTAGTACCACTTCATTTCCGGTGACAAAGGAAGCGGAAACAGCCTTTCACACCCTCAAGCAGGACATTGAAAAATCTGTAGTTCGAGTTATCGACGAGAGTCGGCCTTTTGAAGTGGAGACGGATGCATCGGATGTGGCCGTTGAAGCAGTTCTCTCGCAGGCTGGTCGTCCGGTAGCCTTCTTCTCGAGAACATTTCAAGGTCCGGAAAAGTGTTATGCCGCAGTCGAGAAGGAAGCCCAAGCAATTATTGAGGCTGTTCGCCATTGGAGTCACTATCTGACAGGAAGACACTTCACAGTGAGGACAGACCAGAAATCCGTAAGTTTTATGTTCGACAAGAAGCATAAAAGTAAGATAAAAAATTACAAAATAATGCGCTGGAGGATGGAATTATCCTGCTACGATTTTGATATATTATATAGGCCCGAACCAGAGAACATTTCTCCAGATACTTTTTCCCGGCCTTTCTGTGGGGCCATGGGTGATGGCCAACAGAGATTAGTAACTCTCCATGAAGCCCTGTGTCACCCAGGAGTGACAAGGTTGTACCACTTTGTTAGGTCTAAGAATATGCCTTACTCTATTGAAGAAGTACGACAAGTGATCCGTTCTTGTAAAGTTTGCGCAGAATGCAAGCCAAATTTCCATCAGCCTGAAAAGACTCACCTCATAAAGTCGACCCAGCCGTTTGAACGACTGAATGTTGATTTCAAGGGACCATTGCCCAGCTCAGACAAGAACAAATATTTTCTCACTGTTGTGGACGAGTATTCCCGGTTTCCTTTTGTGTTCCCCTGTGCTGGTATGACTGCTTCAACTGTTATAAGTTGCCTGTCTCAGTTGTTCTCAATCTTTGGCATGCCATCGTATATACATTCAGATAGAGGTCCATCTTTCATGAGTGCAGAACTTCAAGAGTTTCTGACAAGTAAAGGTATATCGTGCAGCAGAACAACTAGTTACAATCCCCAAGGTAACGGACAAGTGGAAAGGTATAATGGTATTATATGGAAAGCAATTACAATGGCATTGAAATCTAGAGGTTTAGACGTCCAGTACTGGCAGGTAGTTCTGCCTGATGCACTCCACTCAATTCGGTCACTATTGTGCACGGCCACTAATGTCACCCCACATGAAAGGCTTATGGGTTACATGCGTCGTTCTGCTACTGGAACTTCAGTGCCAACATGGTTATGTCATCCGAAGACTGTCCTTCTAAAACGTCACGTACGGGCAAACAAGACGGATCCTCTAGTTGAAGAAGTGGAGCTACTCCAAGCGAATCCACATTACGCTCACATTCGCCGCGCTAGTGGCGACATAACCACAGTATCTTCTCGGCACCTAGCTCCAGTTGAGATCCCCATTATTGAGGAGTCTCGGAATACCCCAGTGGAAACAGGAGAAAATGTAAATAAACCTCTGGATGCTACCCCAAGTGAAGTTACTGAACCTGTTCAGCGAGTTGATCCATGTGAAGAAGCCCCAATGTTAAGAAGGTCAGGACGTATTCGGAATCCTCCTGTCCGTTATGAGTAACGAAAATTCTGAGGAGGGGGAGAATGTTGTAATATTGTATTGTATATTTGTATTGTCTCGTATTGTTAAGAGGAGTCGACCAATGACTCAAGTGGGTGAGTCGACCCACCTTGATAAGGAACCTGAAAACATTTCCAGTTCCCTCAGCGATCAGTAGTTGAGGCAGTACACACTCAGCATTAGGAGTGAGAGGTTGTATCTCATGTAGTTGAAGGTAACGAGTTCCTGTGTATTCTTGTGTTTGTGTTTGTGTTATTTATTATATGCATTTATACTTTCTTATTGGTTGTTTAGATATTTTCTCTTTTATATATTCATGCTAGTTATTCTACCTGCACTATTTGTGATATGTTATTCTTTGTTTTGTAGGATCACTGTACAAGATTTGTGACGAATAAAGCCGAGAGAAAAGGCAGAGTTTAATACAACAGTGATGTTGATCTTGGAGGCGGGAGTGAGTGGACGTGTGAAGAGTGCTCCAGGATTGTGACTGTTTTTTCCTGCTTTTTCAACTGACTACACTTCACTTCAACATCATTTCGCTTGCCTAAGTATATGGTGGTGGGTAATTCGAGGTAAGACTGTCAGACCATTATCCTGTGTTGATATAAGTACCGTGATTGTGGTGATCAGTGTACAAGCGAGTGACAAGGTTAACAAGATGGCGGACAAGGTAAACAAGGTGGCGGACAAGCTGACCAACAAAGTAATGGCGGACGTAAACAAAAACAACACTAAGAGAAGGAAACAACTGGATATATGCGGCCACTGCCAGGTTCGAGTCAAGGATGGAGTTCAATGTGGTTGCTGTAAGTTTTGGGTACATTTTGAGTGCGAAAACATCCCAAACGAGGAGGCAGCCATGTGGAGAAAAATCGGGAAGAGTGCGAAATTCTATTGCTCAGTGAGGAGTTGTGAACAAGTTGCTGATGAGTTTGTGAATGCCATAGGCCCATTGAGAGACCAGGTTGTTGATAATACCTCCAGAATAGACGAACTCGAGAGGAAATTCGGTAATCAACAGAAAAAAATCAGTAACCAGGAGGTAGGCATTAGGGCAATAATTGAACAGGAGGTGGAAAAAGCCATTGATCATGCAGCAGAGGACATAACAAAGGCCCAGGAAAAAATCAAGACTGATATGAGAGAGGAAGTGCAAGCAGTCATCCAGGACCAACAGGAATCTGTTGTCACTGTGGCAGCGGACAATGGTAAATTAAGGGACGAGTTGAGAGGAGAAATAAAGGAAACCTTGGAAGATGAAAAGGACCGGCTATACAGGGCCAATAATTTAATCTTGGCCGATGTTCCAGAACCCGACACTGATGACATGGAAGTAGGCAAACAAGGGGATCTAGCTGCTGTCACCGATCTCTTTACTAAGCACATGAAGATTGACGCAACTGACTTCAAGATAGTGGATACCACCAGGCTCTGGAGGAAAGACGTCGACAATCATCAAACAAACAAGCCACAACCAAGACTCCTAAAGGTCAGATTTGAGTCAAAAGAGATGGTCGGTCTAGTGGCGAGGGCATCCGCAAACCTTGCCCAAACAGACAACGAGACTGCCAAGGAAGTGAGAATCTTCAGAGATAAATCAAAAAGGGAAAGAGACGAAAGGAAAAGACTGATTGAACTAGTGGTAAGCAAGAATAACGATGAAACCAACAAGGAGTACAAATGGATCATTGACTATACAACCAAAAAGGTGATTAGAGTGAAGAAAGACAACAAAAAGCAGCCCTTTCGACAACGAAAATACAGGTAGACCCAGAAGAAAACACCCTCAACAGACTTTCAAGTGCCTTTACACCAACCTAGACGGCATCAACAACAAGACTGCGGAAATGGAAGAAATAATTAACAAAACAAAACCAGACCTTATTTTCTTAGCTGAGACAAAGTGTGACCAGGACATGTTGAGTGCAAATTTCTTTGACTTAAATAAGTATACTTTAATCAGAAAAGATAGAGAAATGCAGAATGCTCCTGGAGGAGGAGTTGCATTATTAGTTAAGAAAGAGCTTGTAGTAGACGAAACATCTGTGAACGGTCTTAATAACCATATGGCGAAAGAATCGGTCTGGTGTGAAATAAAGAATAAGGAGGGAAAGAACTTAGTCATCGGAACAGTGTACAGAACCCCTACCTCCCCAAACGATAACAATGACAGACTTTGTGACCTTATCAGACAAAGTGGAGAGTACGCAAACGACAAACAGATCCTTGTCTGTGGTGACTTTAATTTTGACAATATTGTCTGGGAAAGCAATACAGTAGTGGTTGGATCTCAGGGACACGGACAGGCACACAATTTCTTGGATGCTATCAATGACAACTTTTGGACCCAGAATGTCGAAGAATGGACTCATCTACGTGATACAGAGAACCCCTCAAGACTGGATCTCGTATTTACAAAAACTGACTGCGAAATTGACGAAATAGAATACCTGCCGCCATTGGGACATTGCAAACATGCTGTACTCATCTTCACATTAAAAACAGACACTGTGCCGGAAAAACGAGATGACGTGGGAAACAAACTCAACTACCACAAAGCGGACAAGGAGAAGCTACAGGAAAAATTTAGCAGGGTGGATTGGACGAGTCTTCTCCGCGACAAATCATCAGATGATATATGGACCATTTTTAAGGGCAAATACGACGAGATTGTGAAGGAGTGCGTCCCCCTCTGCAGGAAGAAAAAAGAAGCATATGCCCCCAAATGGATGAACCGACGACTAAGAATGATGATAGGAAGGAAAAAAGAAGCATGGAAAAAGTACAGAGCTCGAAGAACTGCTGGTAGACGGGAACAATACAACGATATAAGGAATGAGGTAACCAAAGAAGTGAGAACAGCAAAGTATGAATATGAAAGGAGAGTAGCATTGGACTCGAAAACAACTGCTAAACACTTCTGGGCCTACGTGCGTTCGAAAACCACAGTGAAAGACTCAATTAGCAAACTGAAGACCACCACTGGAGAGATTACTGAAAACGACAAGGAAATAGCCCAAGAAATGAACAAAGCCTTCAATGGGGTGTACGTGAAAGAGGACGCAAGCACACCAGTACCAATACCGGACGCCACATTTCAGGGACCCAAACTTGATGACCTAGTGATCAGGCGAGAGGATATAAGGAAAAGACTCCAGGAGCTGAATGCCAACAAGGCACTGGGACCTGATGGGATATCCCCAGTTATACTGAAGGCATCTGCAGACACCCTATGTGACCCATTGTCTGAAATTTTTAGAAAATCAACCCAGACAGGTGCAGTGCCGAGGGACTGGAGATGTGCCAATATCTCCCCGATCTTTAAGAAAGGTTGTAGAACTGATCCTCTCAACTACAGGCTGGTGTCATTAACAAGCATAGTGTCTAAGGTACTAGAAGGGATCATCAGACAGGAAGTTGTTAAGCACCTGACCAGAAACCACCTCATCAGCGATTCGCAGCATGGATTCAGAAACAACAGAAGCTGTCTTACAAACATGCTATGCTACCTGGACGACCTGGTGAATGGTGCGGACGACGGGCACTGCATTGACATCAACTACCTGGACTGTGAAAAGGCCTTTGATAGAGTTCCCCATCATAGATTGAGAGCCAAACTTGAAGCGATGGGCATAGGAGGGAACATTCTTCAGTGGATATTGAACTTCCTCAAAGACAGGCTCCACAGGGTCAACATAAGAAACTCTTCCTCAGACAGCTTACCAGTGTATAGTGGAGTACCCCAGGGATCAGTACTGGGACCAGTGCTTTTCCTTATATATATAAATGACCTTGTGGCAGACCTCGAATCTTCAGCCAGCTTATTCGCCGACGATGCCAAAATCTATAAGATCATTGAGACGGAAGGGGATACAGAAGCACTACAAAGGGACATGAGTAGACTGGACGAGTGGAGCAGAAAATGGCTTCTGAACTTCAACGCTGGCAAGTGCAAAACAATGCACGTCGGACGCAACAACCTACAAGCAGACTACCACCTGAATGGGACACCACTACAGAAGACCACGGAGGAGAAGGATCTGGGTATTTTGGTTTCGTGTGACCTCAAGCCTTCACAGCATGTGGCTAAGGTTGCTGCAAAGGCAAACGGCCGGCTGGGAATAATCAAAAGAAACTTCATACGAGACCGAGAGATCCTGGTACCTCTCTACTTGTCACTGGTACGCCCGGTCATGGACTACGGTGTACAAAGTTGGTCCCCCTATCTGGTTAAGGACATTCAGGCTCTGGAGAAGGTACAACGACGTGCAACGAAACTGGTACCGGAGTTATCACACCTGCCGTACGAGGAGAGATGTCAGCGCCTGGGTCTCCAGACACTCAGTGACCGGAGGAAAAGAGGTGACATGATCCAGACGTACAAGTTGCTGCACGGCTTTGATGATGTCCCTTATACCAGATTTTTCAGGCTGAATACAAACAACCTCCGAGGCATCTCACTGAAGCTGGCAAAACCAAATCACTGGAAAACACGACTTAAAGGAAACTGGTTTGCTATCCGGGTGATCGACAACTGGAACGCACTCCCGGATAGAATAGTAACTGCGCCTACAATAGCCACATTTAAATCACGGTACGATAGATATATGGGTATAGAAAATATTTTGGCTGACATGTCTTAAGAGGTGGGGACCACACAAGAGATCTCTTATATCCCCACTATCAATTCATAGGTAAGCATTCATAGGTAAGCAAGTGAGTACAGATCATTTTTTATATTTTACACGTAGCACAAGTCAACACATTTTTTCTTCTGATGTGTTATACCTTATTTTTTTATGCAGTATTACTGTAGCCATTTTTTACACCGATTTCCATTAAAAGTTAGCCAGTTTTATCCAGTTTCTGCAGCACATTTAGCCAGAATAGAGCACGCGCACCTGGCATAAACCACATGGAACAAATATATATAGGAAGTAAATTATATATTGTTGTGGGTTTCCATAACCACTGCTTTATATAACAAGACTAGTAACAATATGTTACTTTGGACTTTTTCTCTGATCACTGATGATTTTCTCTCTCTCTCTCTCTCTCTCTCTCTCTCTCTCTCTCTCTCTCTCTCTCTCTCTCTCTCTCTCTCTCTCTCTCTCTCTCTCTCTCTCTCTCTCTCTCTCTCTCTCTCTCTCTCTCTCTCTCTCTCTCTCTCTCTCTCTCTCTCTCTCTCTCTCTCTCTCTCTCTCTCTCTCTCTCTCTTTGGAGCCGCCAACCAGGTCATTGCGAGCCGCACAATGAAGATCCCTGCCCGGTCTTAGCAAGATCCAGAAAGTCATAAAATTAATAAGAGTGAAAAAATAATAATAGTAATAATAATTATGATAATAACAATAATAACAATAACTACAATATATTAATAGCAATAACAACAAAAATTTAATAATAATAATAATAATAATAATAATAACAACAACGATATTAATAATGATAATAATCAACATTACTATAATTCTTATCATAATTATTATCATTATTGTTGTCATCATTATACTTATATTATGTCATTACTATTATTATCATCATTGCCAGGTGGAAGTTGAACAGAGAAGAAGTGCGTACTCATGTGTGTGTGTGTGTGTGTGTGTGTGTGTGTGTTGGCTTAAACTGAGAAAAGTGCATGTGTATACAGAAATATGATTACATGTTTCTGACAGAGAGAGAGATAACTCATAGATGTAAATGATAAATGTACAGCTATTGAAAGCGAACATAGAGAGGAGAGAAAAAATGAAATAAAAGGAGGAATAGTGAGAAAATGAATTAATAGCATAAATAGAGAGAAAATGGAATGGAAGAAGGACTGGAGAGAATCTTAGACAGAAGGAGAAATAGAAAGGAAATGGAATAAAAGGAGTAATATAGAGAAAAAAGAATAGAAAGAGGATTATAGAGAAAATGGAATGAAATGAGGAATAGGGAGAACATGGAATAAAAAGGTAAATAAAGAAATGATTAAATAGTAAGAAATAAAGAGAGAAAATGGAATAAAAGGTGAAATAAAGATAAAATGGAAAATATGGAGTAAGAGAATTAAATGGAATAAAAGGAGGAATATATAAAGAAAAAATATAGAAAATGGACTAAAAGGAGGAATAAGGAATAGAGACTTCATCTTATGTCATTCTTCCTTATGTCATTCTTCCAACACTGTCGGCTTATTATTTGCAAGACAAACAGCAAGATGCAAAGACGACAGCACGACTCTGTAGCTGTACGGGCTAGAATTGTAGGCAGGAGCGAAGCAGGGCAAAGTATCGGTACTATTGATAGGGAGTTGAGTTTTCTGTGGCCGTCCTGTTCTCGGACGATCTTGTAGATTTCCAGATTCCTGCCACCGGTTCAGCCAACGATACTTTGCCCGGCTTCGCTCCTGCCTACAATTCTAGCCCGTACAGTTACAGCGTCGTGTTACCGTCTTTGCATCTTGCTGCTAGTCTTGCAAATGATAAGTCAACAGTGTTGGAAGAATGACATAAGTTTTGATGAAGCTCACAAGGAATCTCTTGAAGCTTCATGTGTTTAAACGTTTATCTTATTACGGTTCATGTATTATATTGAACTATTCATTTTCATTCCTCCTGTATAAAAGCAGATGCTCATGATATCAGTAAAATATTGACATTCTACATTTATAAAAAGTTGGATAAAGTTATGCTCTTTGTATACAAAGAGCATTTACCATCTTTTTATATAAATATCCATTTACCATCACTGTAACTATATTTAAGACATATAATGTCACAAATCCATAGTGATTTAGGTGTAATTTAAGCTACAAAATATTCATGGTCGTAAAGAGATGAAGTCAGATAACCAAAAATATGGAATATTTCCTCATTGGCATGAATCGTGTATACTATGCAGTTGTGAAATAAGCTGACTGGGTCAGTCTGTATGGTATAACAAATTAATTATATTAACAAATATTAGTATATACACTATGAGTATACACTAGCAACCGGGAATAAACAAAGTTTCGGCCCACCTTGGGCCCTATTTACGAGTAGGTGTGTCAAAATGAAGGGTGGAGGGTGATATACTGTATGTCAGAGGAAGAAGTAAGTGAGGCAGGCGGGAAGTTGATTAGGGAATACAGTAAATGGGAGGGTGAGGGAGATCAGAGGAGTGGAGAGGGTAACAACAAAGTTGTGAGGAGAAGGAAGGTATAATATACTCGTTACATATTCAGTTAATGACAACTGCATTGAGTTTTAAGACTACGTAATCAGATATGTATTAATATCATCTGACTTTGAAATGATGAAATAATATGTTAATAAACAATCATCATCGAAGGGTTCACGAAGCTTCACATTTTTTACTTCATAGGACGGGAAACATTGAGGGAGAAGGAGGGAGGGAGGAAAGGGGCGGGACTTGTGAGAGAGGGAGAGGGAGAGAGGGGGGGGGGGGGGCAGGTGAGATCAACAATGTTACCAACTCAAATCAAGTCTCTCGGTCAGGAAGGGGGCTCGAAATATATGTCCACGATAGTACATTGGACCTAGTCGAATGTGGTAACACTGTGCGGCCCTAGCCAAGAACACAGTCCTTCTATAATAATACCAAAGAACATGAGAATCTTGTATGTGTACTTAGTGTGGTATGTATTTTATGTGAAACTTCTTAACTTAAATATGTTTTACTTTCATTATTATACTTTCAGACAAGACGCTTTATTTCACACAATCTGCAGCAAGTAGAAGGAAGGTAGTGAGGAATTTTAACGACCTGCCCATACTCTTCAATTTGTACCATAGCAATCCTGTTGGAGGGCACAGTGGCTAGAATGCTACTTATGAGAACATCTCCAAGGTGTACTATAGGAGGAACATGACCCAGGACATCCAGCATTATGTATGTAGTTGTACACATGCATGTGTGTGTGTGTTTCTTGTGTAGACCATAACATGACACAAATACATTGATAAGTGTATATGTATTGAGTGGGATTCTTGTAAAGTGTTCATTCAATATTGAATGCATTACTCTCTAATCCCAATGCTGTATTGCTCTCCAGTAATTTTAACATGTTTTCCAGAGTTTTACTTGCAGTCAGTACCAGAGGCCTCAGATATATGTCCCATTAATGTTAAGGAACACTTAAGAGTTACTTGGAGTAACTTAGATCTAATTGGTGTGTAATATATTAACATATTTCATCTTTGTTGGTTCACTGAGCTTCTTTTGCTGTTGGTCATAATTACACAGTTATGTATTCTTAAGCAAACAATTCCTGTTAGTCCATCCAACCTAACCCCTAAGTTACAATTAACAACTTTTATGATATTCTTTTATGCTGTAAATGTAGCATGCCAAAGTGTTCAGGAAAATGTATAATTCAGTGTTTGTTCTGTAACCGGCTGTTTCATTTAAACTGTAATAAGACTCCTTGCCTTGTGACCTTTTCATTTGTAGTGATGGTACACAAGAAGTAGAGTTCTTTTAAATGCACAGTACAGTAGTTCAAGTTCAAGTTAAGAGGTCCCGCAGAGGGCTGCTCATGGGCAGCATAATATGCGGGGGTTGTGCGGAGGATTCAGGAATCCAGGTCAGGATTAGGAAGGGCGTTAGGATGAGGGTGGATTGGGTCAGAGACTGTGTGGGCTTAGGATTAGGATTGGGGAGGTAATGATTGGTGATCCTATTTCGAAACATGTAGTTTGCTATCAGCCCTTTTATCTGAGGCCAGTTTGGAAGAATCCTGCTAACATAATCTTTACATTTTTAAGGGCAGCTGAGAGAGACGAGAGCTGGGAATATTCTCATCTGTGTTCTCCCATGATGAGAAAGATGAAGAGTGATAAACTCTGGTAGGTGCTTTGTTTGGGTAAAAACTTATATCACTGAGTATATTGTCAGCCTTCTGAAAAGTACTTGCAAAAAAGTACTATATAGCCAATCCTTTGACATTGTTTATAAATTGTAAAAAAAATGCATTTCATTACTAAAGATGAATAATTTTATGGCAAGAACAATAAATGAGGATTTCTTGACCTGGGGTTCATGAGGATTATATATTAATTAGTTAACATATATCCACTATACAACCAATAGGCTGTATAAATAATGAACATCTCAGTGACTCTAAAATGTATAAGAACCAATGAATTTTAGGAGTAATTCATTTTGCATGTTTACAGATCCATTGCAGTGGACCACTACATCGCTGTGATGCAGTGGCCAAAGTACCCTGACAGAATGAGTTGTGGTGGTGGTGGAAGGCACCATCACACAAAATGGTAGGGGGAAAATAAAGTGTGGTCCAAAACAAATTGACGACATTGTGCTTCGGTTTGGCCATATAATCGATTTTTAATAATCTTAAACTTATAAGAATAAACTTAAAAGATACACACATCATTTAGGTAAATTTGCCTTGCTTCTGCATTGTCACACTTGATTTTGACAAATATTTGTTGTTAATTTAACAAATGCCATATTTAATATTTGATTAAAATGTTTACAGTACTACTAAGAAATGTTGATTGGTTTTGTCCATATTTTCTAAAATCAATCTCTCTATCTGTAGCTCCGACACCTCGTTCGATCCAGGAGACTCTTCTGCCCTGTTCCAACACTCCCTTGCTCCATCCCCCCTCACACTTCTCTCTCTCATATACTCTTCCACTCTGTTCTGCCATCTAACTGGTGGTCTGCCTCTCACACCATGTCCCACAACTTAACTTCCATACACCTTTACAAAGTCCTCACCTCCTCCATCCTCTCACCCTCTAAAGTTATCTCACATTCCATCCCAGTTGGTACAGTCACTCTGTAGGGTGTAGCAAAGTCAATTACTTCTGTTTTGGTCCTCTTAAATACCATCACCTTACTCTTACCAACATTTGCCAGTTTTACCTTCAGTTTTCTTCGCTTACACACAAACTGAAAGTCATCCACCACCCTCTGTAACTCCCTTTCACTCTCGACCAGCAGCACAGTGTCATCCGCAAATACTCTTGCAACCAATCTACTCCATTCAACCTCAGTTTTGCACCCAGGCCCTCCACCTATGCCTTCATCTCACTCATAAAATTATCCATAAAGATATTGAACAGCCATGATGGAATGACACACCACTCCCTGCCTCAATCCTACACTGATATCATAGTTCTCACTAAAATCACCTTCGACCCTCACACAAGCTTTTGCCTCAATCCCCTCCAGCAAGCGTCCACCAACACCGTAAATTCTTAATACATCTGTCATAGCTCTCCTATCGACCCTATCGTATGCCTTCTCCAAGTCCATGAAGGCAGCATACAACTTCTTACCCTTCCTAATATATTTCTCCACTGTTGATTTTAATGCAAATATTTGGTCCACACATCCTCTAGCAGCTAGCCTTTCTGAACCCTCCCTAGCTTTATTCTCTGTTACTTACTTTAGTCTCTCAGTAAGAACCTTCGCATACACCTTCTCCGGTACACTAAGAAGGCTTATTCCCCTATAGCTACCACACTCCTTACTTCTAAAATAGTTTGATTTATTTAACCCACAATTATAATAAATTATACTGTACCAGCTGTCATAAAATGTATGTCTTTTTAGTCATATACAATATTAACAATTTATTATAGGAAATAAAGTTCTTTATACTGTACTGTCTTGATGTTTTGCAAGACCCTATGTTATTATATTTATGCTGTATGTGATATTTTTGTCACTAATATAATTTTATAATCCTATCATAGAGTCTTTGTCTGAACTCTGCAAATTCTCTACATTCTCTGTCACACTACTTAAGAGTTTTCTGTTTGAAACTAATTTATTGGCCAGCATTTAACTTCATACAGCTCAGATATCACCCATAGATTTCATACACTGCTAGAGTGACATGACCCATTAGGGCCTGCTGATGCTAATCTTATTACTATATACAAGAATATAATATTTAATGTCACTGTAGTGTACCCACCGTGGCTCCACTCCAATTAGGAGATTTACCTGACCTGACATTCCTTTAGTAAGCAGATAATTGTATAATTACCACAGGTCATTATTAGATTGACCTGACCTCCCTCCAGTATAGCTCGCTTTTATTCACCAGGTTGCAGTACATTAGACCATGACTTAACTAGCTACCTGGCCCAGCGATGCCGAGTGCAGTGTACGGGTGTTATAACACAACAAAAAAGACAAAAGGAACTGGAAAGAGATATTACTCTTTTCCTTATTCCATAAATTCCATTAAATATCTGGGAGAGAAGGGAGTTTTGGAGAGTGATAACTGGAAAGTGACATATAATTTTATTTCTCTTATCAATGATTGGTTTGATATCATAAACTCTTGTCTTATGTATGGTGATATACCAACACGCCATGCATTTGACATTGATATGGAGAGTCACTTAAACATCCTCAATGCTGTTACACAACGAATGACATCTATGAGAGTCAAGAGTCCTAAAACAAGGTGTCTTTATAAATTTCAAAAGGGTGTCATATTATCCAGTCAGTCAGTCATAGATAGGACTGTATAATATGCTAAAAGCTACAAACAACATTGAATATATAATGACACGAAGGCTTAATCAGGACTGCCTGGAACATTTCTTTGGATGCATTAGGCAAATATATGGTCCTCATGATCACCCCAATGCTGATAAATTTAAGTATAGGCTTAGGACATTGTTGTTAGGTAGAAACGATTCTCTAGTCAGTGAAAAAAACAATACCACTTTAGTGGCTAGTGATCATGATAGCACCGGCATGACAGTAGTAAGTGAAGGTAGATTAGATATGGAATGTGTAAACCAAGACAGAGAGCTGGCATTAGAAATATGTCTGACAAACCTTATGTTTAAAGATTTTGATGTAGGAGAGGATGAAGTATATGTAGATGAGGAGCAAAGATTGTGTATTGTCAATTAAATGCATGGAAAAAGCAGCAGTGATATAATTGGAAAAAGCATCAGTGATATAATTGAAGAAGAGGCATTATCATATATTGGTGGGTACATAGTAAGGAAATTCAGCCTAAAATACACTCATTTAGGAAATAAGTTATCAGGTAATGATAATACCAGAAGAAACTGGACAAATCTTGTTAACAGAGGTGACCTGCATGCACCCTCTGACGAGTTCTTTTTTCAGCTACTAGTAATGAGAGAAATTTTCAAATCAATACATGGGGAAACTCTCAGAGACGGAAAATAATGTGTAAAGACTTTTTGTTTAGAATTGGAAAAGGCAAAGTTAATTTACCTCTTAAGGTAATTCAATTCTTTTCTACAATTTCTATCTACTTTAGGATTAGACATCTAAACAAATTGATTGCAGTCAGGAACAAAATAAACTCGTCTAGCAGGGAAAGTGCAAGAAAAATATTGAAAATTACCACCTAAATATATCTATGCATACTTAACAATGAGTACAGAATCATAGTGCAAAAAGTAACTTATTTAAAACTTGGATAAAAATGTGCCACCTGTAGTTGTACAGTTTAAACTAAGTTCTACTGATAATTAATTATAGATATGTATGTATATTATATTAAAATGTGAGATGTATATATAGATGTGTAAGTTATTATTTCTACCCTGTATTGTATTCCAGCAGCTCAACAGTGTGTGTGAAGTAAATGAGATGTAAATATAGTTATATTATAATTATCTAACTCATACTCTGGTATTTTTAACTATCATCCAAAATATATACAGATGTGTATGTGTATATTAATGGCATACGCATTATGTTATTTGCAATAGGCTATTATAAGTAGAATGCAGAAAAGAAACGAAAATAAGTCATGTATAAATGTGGATATATAGGGATTTGTATGGTGCGATAGTGGGTAGAGCATGAGGGAGTGGGCTACATGACGTCACATGCGCAGAGGAGGCAGAAACTGGTAGGCTGTCTGGCTGACCTGTCTGTTTAGATCTTGGGAGCAGCACTCATCATGCCCTCCTCGTACAGCGACTACTTATTTATGACATTTTTTCCTTACTCGGGATATTCCATGCGCTGTTTTTGGTGCCAATCTCTTGCAAATCATATCGAGTTTGCTATTTGATACATAAATATTGACATAGTAAACGAAATGCGAAATTGGAAAATAAATTACTGCCGGAGCATTTTCCCATAATAAAATACATAGGGAGAGACGTCTTATCATAACAAATTTCGTGTGTTTTGTGTACTATGGCGCGGTATGACATGTTGGGCACACACGCATGCGCAGTGAGACTTTCCCGAGACAGGCCGTCTCCTACTGCTACACCGGTGCTCCCAATGTGTCACCCAACGTCTTGGAAGCTCTCGTCACTCACCCTCGACATGTTGTCCTTGACTTCTGTAACTTCTCCATCTTCTCCTCGCTGTCTGCACAAGTCACTATCTTCTCAGGGGAACTCCCGGGTCTGGGCACCAAAATGAAGGGTTTCCTAATCCCACATCGTGCAGTAACGATAACTTAAAGAAGAAGAGTCGAAGGATGACAACCAAACGCCATGTCTCCCGCTTGAACTCTGTTTATTTTCTAACACACAAGTCTTCAGCAACACAATAACAACATACAAAATATTTACATCATTTGCCAAACATACACCCCAAATTATTATATCAACTGGGCTATGTCACCTGTTCATAAATACATACTGATGAGATCTTAATCTACTTACTAAATCTAATTACTAAATAAAGGGAAGTATATATCTGAAATATTATTGGAACCTCAGAATGAAATCTGAATTTATCCGGTTACTATTGTAGACACATAATAAACACTAATACAATTCGAAATTCAACAATATACGAAATCACAAACAAGTTAGTAGACATGGACACCCTACATTGCTACAAGTATACGATCCACTAGAGGCAGCCACAACTTAAAATACTATACATACCAGACGAGCACTGATATATTTAGGCACTCATTCTTTCCCCTCAGCATCCAAGAGTGGAATAATCTCTCATCTCACATAGTTATAATATATAATAGCCCCACTCTTGACACGTTTAAAAATAGGATCACCAATAATTATCTCGTCAATCCTAATCCTCAACACAGTCCCACAGAACCACCATTCGCGGTTGTCCTTTCGCCTGTCCTCCCTTGAACCCTGACTTCCACATCTCTCCATCGAAGGAGATAGTGAAACTTTGGTGCGTAGCTGTATGCAAGATGAGATCCTCAAACATATAAATTATATAATCAACACACAATTTACTTTGAGAAACAATTAAATGCAGATAAACTAATATTGTAAACTAAAGTCTGTTCAAAATTTGTGTTCCACTATAGCCTCTATCTATCTAGCTATTTGTACCTGTCTATCTATCGCTATTTCTATCTATCTATTTCTATCTATTTAACTATATCTATTTATATATCGATCTATCTAACTATCGCTCTATCTATCTATCTAGCTATTTCTATCTATCTAAGCATAAGAGACCAAAAGGAACAAAAGTTTTGAACAGGGTATAGTATACCGGCACTATACTGAATACATCTGAAGCTTAATCAACTCGGGTAAATAAGTAAACACAAATGCACCGCATCAGTTTCTTAGAAGTTATTCAATTACCGGTATATAAACATTGATAATGTAATATATTTATACTAAGCACCCAGCTGAGTTCCTAGATAAATCATTAATTTGAAATATACTGTATACTATAATCATGTTCAAAGAACAATTTCTGGACTACCATATCTTACCGTGGTCGGTCTTCCAAGTTGCCTGACTTCTCCCAACGTGTTAACCAGCGCTGAACGGTCTGTCTGGTCAACCCAAGGTCTCTTGCAATCTCGGAGATGCTATGGTCAGCATAATGCGCCCTCGTTCCACCGCACGACGTTGCCTGCTGGACTCCATCCTGGTTTGTGTGAGACTGGCTCAGAACTCCCTCATCAACTTAGATGAAGTGATATGGTGAATAAAGAGCAGTAACTTGTGATACAAACCTCCATTAAACTTGCCACGTTGAAAACATTCTCATAACAAGCCTGGCTAAGATATCACATTTAATCTAAAGCTTCTTATCTTACAGCCACACAAGGTGTTATGCATTATTAATTTGTTTCTTCATTCCCTGAATATGACCAAATCATTTGAACAACACACCAAGCAGCAATTGGAGCTTCATTCTCCATTCTCTCCCCATCCCACACCATCATTCGGCCTCCCTCACCCACCTTCCCTTCTCTCTCGAGCCCCTCCCTCCATGCCCCTCTTACTGTATTGTAACCTGCCGCGCAGTAAGAGAGCCAGCCTGAGGCAGAGGGTATAGGAGGGTGGATGACTATTTATGTCCACGACTGTACAGTACGCACAGAAACACAGACACAGCCACTCTCATAATCCAACCCTACCTCAACACACTTAATGCCTGGTGCACAACAAACAGACTTAAAATAGCACCCACCAAGTCAACTGTCACCCTTCGCACCAACTGGAACACAGAACACCGCTACACACCACACCTCATCATAAACAACACACCTATACCACACACACACACAAAAAAAAAAAAAAAAATACTTGGCATAACATACAATACATCCGTGACATTCAAACATATCACGACCATCAAAAACAAATGCATACAAAGACTTAAAGCCCTCAGATCACTTGCCAGCACAACATTTGGACACAACAAAGAATCCACAATCACAGTATACAAACAATATATTCGATCAGTGATGGACTATGCAAGCCCTGCCTGGGCGTCAAACCTCGCTAAGACTCATCACAACACCTTATAGACCATACAGAACAGAGCCCTAAAGACAATCACTGGCTGCACAGCTACCACACCAACAGACCACCTACACTATGAAACCAAAATCCTCAAAATAAAGGATCATCTTGACATGAGAGGCACACAAACACTTGTTGCAGCCTCCACAAACCCACACCATCCACTACACTACATGGCACAACACCCACACATGCCAAGGAACATTAAAACAACACCTATAGAACACGATACCACATACAAATGCTATCATCTCTTACATCATGCCCACCCAAAACCAATCTCCAGAAACATATCCATACTCAAATCACTCATCAGTCCATCCAAACACTCAAAATCAATACACAGGTACATGCACGACCTCCTGACATCCCATCCATCTGAATCCTGCCTTCCCCGTGAGGACAGAGTCCACCTGGCCAGGCTGTGATGTGGCCACCACCCGGCCCTTCTGACATATCAGAAGAGGCTGGATGAAGCCATTGCGGATGCCTGTCCAGGATGCAACACAGCACCCCATTCTATTAAACACATTATTGAAGACTGCAATACACACAACCACACTCGCCAACAACACAACATACACTCTCTGAGGGCACTGTGGGAAAGCCCGGTTCAGGCCATGACCTTCCTCAGGAGCTCGGGACTGCTCGGCCAGACAGCTTCAACAACAACAACAACAATACACTTGTAGAGAACAACATTAACCCTGTGTCATAATTATACATCACAACAAAACCATTTAACTCTGTGACAGGTCTACACCACAATACACTTACAATAACAAATACTACCACTGTAAATGTAATGCCATACAAAAATACACCATATATTTATACTAGCTGCTCCGCCGCCCTTCGGGCGGCTAGGAGCCGCTAGCTCCTGCGGAGGGCTGGCGGCCTACGGCCGCCCTTCGGGCGGTGGATGCTATATGGAAGGAGCTTATTTGTTTCTTGGCATAGACAGGAGTAATCAGGCAGAAGCCTCCAATTTTCATACACGATCAAAGAGTTCTAAATAAACAAAGGATATAATAATACAACACTGATATGTAGCAAATGCAAACTGCACTACCACCACTACTACATCAACCACTACCACCTCCACTACTACATCAACCACCACTACTACTACATCAACCACCACTACTACTACATCAACCACTACCACCACTACTACAAACAATCACCACCACTACCACCACCACCACCACCACTACATCAACCACTACCACCTCCACTACTACCACCATCACCTATTCCCGCACCCCCAACCCCCCCACCCCAAGCCTTGCCTTACCTAGTGTATGTGTGTGTTTGTGTGTGTGTGTGTGTAAGGTAGGGATGTGTGTGTTTGTATTTATGTGTATGTGTGTGTATGGGGCATGCTTAGGGTATGTGACGGTAGGGGACAGGCTTTTTACCCCCCCCCCCAGCCTGTCCCCTATTCCAGCACCCCGCAAACCCCCCCACCCCAAGCCTGTCCCTTATTCCCGCATATATAGTCTATCTCTCTCACATACAGTCTCTCTCTCTCTCTCTCTCTCTCTCTCTCTCTCTCTCTCTCTCTCTCTCTCTCTCTCACACACACACACACACACAGTCTCTCTCTCTATCTCTCTCTCACAGTCTAGCTAGCTATCTATCTCTACCTCTCACACACACTATATCTATTTTTCACTCTTTCTCTCCCCCCCCCATACACACACACACTATCTCTCTCTCACACACAATATAACCAAACCCAGTATTACCTCTCTCGCTCTCACACACACACACCCCTCTCTCTCTCTCTCTGAAATTAAAAATAGAGATAGAGAGAGAGAGCCTGTGAGGGGAGAGAGAGAGAGCATGTGAGAGAGAGCATGTGTGTGTGTGAGAGAGAGAGAGAGAGAGAGAGAGAGAGAGAGAGAGAGAGAGAGAGAGAGAGATAGAGATAGAGAGAGAGAAAGCTTGTGCGTGTCACTAATCCAGGGGTTCGAATCCCCCTCAAAACATTAACATTTTTTGAAAAACATGAAAAAACATTTTTTTTATAGTTCCAAAACACTCCCCAAGTATTAGCGATCACACCCATGTAAAAATTTTCACTCTAGGACGAAGGATCTTGGCGTGCTAGGACGAAGGATCTTGGCGTGCATAGAGGACACACACACACACAGAATTTCGGCTTTATGTATATAGATTAATTTCCAAGTTAAAAATGTGAATATTTTCCAGGACAAACATAACTTTTCCAACATGCAGTTTTTCATGTGATTCTAACATCTATTTATTGAAGAAATGTCTTATTTTAGCAACACCCCATCACCCCAACATAATAGATATCCAGATCTGCTTCGAAGGTCCTCATATAATATATCAAAAGAACACTGGTATGTATAAATATGTGTGACAGACTAAACGTTGTAATGTGTACAGTACAGTACAGTACAGTATCACCTTTTTTCTGGCGCTATAGGACCTCGATGTTGCGGCGCTTAATATTCATCAATAATAATAATAATAATACAGTACCGTACTCTCGGTGATACAGGTGAGGTAACAGGACTTCTGCCACTGTCTGTACAGTCACAAGCCATGAGAGAGAGAGAGAGAGAGAGAGAGAGAGAGAGAGGAGAGAGAGAGAGAGAGAGAGAGAGCAAACATGAAGAAGAAAATAGAAGCAGGCAAAAATTAAGGAAATAAAATTAATGAAGGGACAGCAAACCAGACTTGGCTACTTATTATGGCTCGTAATGTTTTATGGATGTTGAGTTGATAATTATGGGTATAGGAAAATGTTGAAGTGTTTGTGTTTCATGGCAAGTGTAGTTCTGTGACGGTGTGTTTGAGAGAGAGAGAAAGAGAGTACCGGCACTACCCACGTCATCACCATAATTAAATTTGATGGAAAAAAAAGGGAAAATATTTAAATCCAAACTCCATTTTGAGTGACTCGGAGTGCTACAGCTTCCTTCAAACTGTGCCAAGGAACAGACTACCTCACTGAATACCAAGAGGTGTTCTTCTGTTACGTGCCACAGTTTGGAGAAAGCAGTTTATCCCTGCATATTATATACTCCCACAGGAGCAGTGCTTGTGCTTGCTGTCACGTGACTTACACTTATTAGAGCACTTCAAACATAACAACTATACTTCGCTGACCCTTATAAAGCACGCACGCATTCTTGCCAGCTGGCCTGCCCTCCCTGCCTGCCTCTCTACCTGCCTGCCTCTCTACCTGCCTGCCTGCCTCTCTACCTGCCTTCCTTCTATGTCCTTCATGTTGGAATGTTGTCCCTCCTTTCTTCCTACTTCCTTTGTGTGCTCTCTCTCTCTCTCTCTCTCTCTCTCTCTCTCTCTCTCTCTCTCTCTCTCTCTCTCTCTCTCTCTTAGTGTATAATACATACACATTCTCTAACACACACACTCTTTCTTTCTTTCTCTTTCTCTCTCTCTCTCTCACACACACACACGACTTCCACTAAGAAAAATCAGTATCGGTTCAACCTTCCCACTGACAAGGAATAGTCAAACGAGTGTCTTAAAAAATAGTCAGACGAATGTCTTAAATAATAGTCAGACGAGTGTCTTAAGAAATAGTAAAACGAGTGTATTAAGAAATAGTCACGAGAGAGACTAAATAAATACTTAAGACAGAAAACTAAAAAAAATAAAAAGGGTGAAAAGGGATTGAAGGCAGAGATTATTAAACGAATGTCTTGAGAACGAGTCCAAGGGAGAAAAATTATCACTGGATATAAAAGGGAACATGAAGGAGAGTGAGAGAGAAATAATACCGTCTCCTACCAATTCATTAGTGGAGGTATTTAGACGACAGAATATACAGGTAATAATAATAATAATAATAATATAAGGTTTATTTACATTGTGTGTGTGCGTGTGTGTATGTATGTGTGTGTGTGTGTGTGTGTGTGTGTGTGTGTGTGTGTGTGTGTGTGTGTGTGTGTGACAAACTCTTAAATGTTTCATGTTTTCCATTTAACGAACATGTCATTTCCATACTTCATTCATGACTCGACAAATGTGGCGACAAAACTTTTGCCGCCGACTGTACAGTAAGTTATTTTGACTGGTATCATTTCTCTCTCTCTCTCTCTCTCTCTCTCTCTCTCTCTCTCTCTCTCTCTCTCTCTCTCTCTCTCTCTCTCTCTCTCTCTCTCTCTCTCTCTCTCATATCAAACCTTTTTAAACCGGAATAGATTTTCTTGTCACGAAATGCACTAATTTCCCGCAGCGACTTTTTGTCCAATATATATTTTTGTGTTTCAGTGAAGAAAGATAACAATGAGAGAGTGAGAGAGAGAGAGAGAGAGAGAGTGTGTGTGTATGTGTGTGTGTGTGTGAGAGAGATAGAGAGTGTGTGTGTGTGTGTGTGTGTGTGTGTGTGTGAGAGAGAGAGAGAGAGAGAGAGAGAGAGAGAGAGTGTGTGTGTGTGTGTGTGTATGGGAGTGTGTGTGTGAGAGAGAGTGTGTGTGTGAGAGAGAGAGAGTGTGTGTGTGTGTGTGTGTGTGAGAGAGAGAAAGAGAGAGTGCTTGTTTACTAACCTCCCGCATCTCATGTAAACGAGAAAATATATTTTGTGTGTGTGATGAGCTTCTCTTTAGTTTATAACCTCTCTCTCTCTCTTTCTCTCTCTCTCTCTCTCTCTCAATCCTATTATATACAATCTTCTCTCCGGGGGGGGGTGGACAGGGGAGGGGGGGGGGGGGGGGGGGGGGGGGGCGATCTCCTGGGAACAGAGGGGGGGGGGGGTATCGTGGGTCTGTGGAGGGGGGGGGTGTCAGGGGGGTGGAGGGGGGTGGTAGGGTCAGCTCTATCTTGAGGAGGGGGGACAGGGAGGATGCCGCGAGGAGGGAGGGGGGGTTCCGGGTAGATGGGTGGTGTCAGGGGAGGCTCTCGAGAGGAAGGGGAGGGGGTAGGGAAGGTAGCATGGGGGCAGGGGGTGTCAGGATGGGGTATCCTGGAGGAGATGGTGGAGTTGCATATGGGGGTCAGGGACACACACCGTGGTGGGGATATAATATATATATATATATGTGTGTGTGTGTGTGTGTGTGTGTGTGTGTGTGTGTGTGGACTAATTCATATTATACTCTCTTCGATTTTTCTGTCAATATTTTGTTATTAATATCAGTAAAGGTTTAGGTGAGATACACTCAAATTATTTTCCCATGTTTTATTTCCTTGTTTGCTGTCCCTCCTTTCCATTCCTTTTATTTCCTTCCTTTGTGTTTGTCGCTGTCTCTTTTCTCCTATTCCTTCCATTTCCTTCCTTCTTAATTAATTGTTTACTTGCTCTCCTCATTTTCATCTTGTATTTCCTTCCTTCCTTCGTGTTTGTTTACTGTGCCGCCTCTATCACCTTAATTCCGCCTCGTGCTACAGGGTCTTCCAGGTGTAGGACGGTCTTCTTTCATCATACCAATCAACTTCACAATCTCTCTTTAATACATGACCAATACACTTTACACACGACAAGCAAAGTTTTTTTTTTATAATACTGAAACACGCAAGCAGCACTCTCACTCTCCTTCCCATGTCACTTCTTCCATCCACTCTCCTTCCCATGTCACTTCTTCCATCCACTCTCCTTCCCATGTCACTTCTTCCATCCACTCTCCTTCCCATGTCACTTCTTCCATCCACTCTCCTTCCCATGTCACTTCTTCCATCCACTCTCCTTCCCATGTCACTTCTTCCATCCACTCTCCTTCCCATGTCACTTCTTCCATCCACTCTCCTTCCCATGTCACTTCTTCCATCCACTCTCCTTCCCATGGCACTTCTTCCATCCACTTTCCCTCCTTTCCTTCCTGCTACTTCTTATTATTATCCCTCCTACCCTTCTGTTTCTTCCTTCATACTCTTTTGCTGTATCTCTCTTCCTTTTATTTCCTTCCTTTGTGCTTGCTTCTTTACTTTCCCTCCTTTCCTGATTTTATTTGATTCATGTTTGCAGTCCATTTTACACCCAATTTCTCTCATTACACACCCAATTTCTATACTTTTTACACTAATTTTTACCCAATTTTCACCAATGTTCACCCACTTTCACAAATTTCACAAACTTTACATTAAGTTACACCCAAATCTTGATCAATTTACATTCAATGTGTGTACAGTTAAGAGCACTAATAAGTATACAGCTCTGGTTGAAGCTTTGAACTGTTCACCAATTCACCAACGAATTAATTCTAATAGAGATCTTATTGTCCCTTTTTTACTGTCTCTCTAGGTATCCGAAGCACACCTGGATACTTATTAGTGCTTGTGATTGTACACCCAATTTATACTAAGTTTCACCACATTCACGCCCATTTCACACTTGGTTGTAACTTTTTTCTCATACAATATTCACGAAATTACATTCATTATTCAATCAATATTCACCCAATGTTTAGCAATTTATATCCAGTTTATATCATAATTTTCCCCATTTTCCACCAATGTTTACCAATTTATTAGACCCAATGTTCACCCAATCTTGAAACTTTTTCTCTGCCAGGCTCGGTTAGAAGATCTACAGCAGCATGTGAAGCGTATCGAAGCAGCGAGTAATACATTGGAGCTTCGAATCAAAGGCTTCAAATTACAACACCACCTCATAACCCAATCCACTGAAGATTTGCAAAAGAAACTCGAAACTTTGAACCGCTCTCACAAGGCTGTATCAAAACGGTAGTCATTTATTCTCTCTCTCTCTCTCTCTCTCTCTCTCTCTCTCTCTCTCTCTCTCTCTCTCTCTCTCTCTCTCTCTCTCTCTCTCTCTCTCTCTCTCTCTCTCTCTCTTTCTTTTTTAGTGTATAAATAATATTTTATGAATAATAGTGTATATTTATACAAATTTTGTCTGAATGTATGAAAATGTAAATAAAAATTGTTTCAAATATATATTGGTGTTTGTGTTATATATTATTAATATGTCAATTAGTGGATGAATATAGGGTTTGGTATTTTGTAGAGTCGGCGGCAAAAGTCCTGTCGCCTCGCTTGCTTCACCGTGGCATGCGATGTTCAAAGACTCGAGTTTCTTAGGCGTATAAAACGTGCATATTTCTCGAGCCCATTAACACTGCCTGTCTCGGTGAAGCAGGTGTGGCGACAGGACTTATGCCGCCGGCTGTACAGCCACGCACCAAAGTTTCTGTACCCCTTCAGTCGAAGTCAGAGTCAGAGAGAGCAGAGAGGGTAGGTAAACGGACGGTAGCCACCACAGTGTTGTCAACTTTAGCCAAGATAGTATTCCCGAACCATGAGTTGTAAGCTTCATTTGAAGCATTCACTGGTGAGAGGGAGAGTCAGAAAGGGGGATAAGTGGAAGGTATCGTTCTCAATCTCCACATCCTGTCTGCTTAAATATGTGTTTTATTATTTTGACAAACTTAAAAATAGTGTAGTTCTACTTTGTTTTCAATCAATCAATCAATCGATTCCTGTGGCACCCAAGGGGATGCATAGAGCCTCGATGAACTCACGCCACCACCAATTATCTTGCGCTAATTCCTCCAAGTCACTCCAACATTCCACACCAGCCTCTCGCGTCATTGTGCGCACCCACGTTTCACTTGGCCTACCTCTTCCACTTTTTCCTCTCATTTGCCAGCCTGGTGTTCCCCTCACAATCTCTCCCTCCTTTCTGTAGACGTGCCCTAGCCATTTCCATCGTGACAATCTAATCTATTGGTTGTACATACCTCTATTATTTCTCTAAGTCTTTCATTACAAACCCTATGCCACCACTTTACTCCTAAAATCCTTCGTAGGACTTTGTTTTTAAATACAAGAAATTTCTTATCCGTTGTCACCGTACTATACCATGATTCATGTCCATAGACTAAAATAGGTCTGACCATGGTTTTATAAATTTTGATTTTGGTATGGATCGAAAAATTATTGCTATTCCAAATCGCTTTCAACATTCCCATTGCTTGATTTGCCTTCTTTAATCTTTCTTCAAACTCTTCAATTAAAGAACCATTTCTAGACAAAACAGTACCAAGATAGTTGAATCTTTCCACTTGCTCCACAACCTTTCCCTCAACCAAGCAATCTCGCGCATTTACAATATTTATATTCATAATTTTAGTCTTAGAACAATTTATTTCCAATCCAACTTTCTTTCCCTCTCTCACTAAGCAATCCAATACTCTCTGTGTCTTATCTACACCCTCATTTATAAGCACAATGTCATCTGCGTAATCCAGATCCACCAGCTTACGCTCGTCCTTCCATATAATCCCAGCGTTTGTTTCCTCGGCTACTTTTCTCATCACATAGTCTATAACCATAATAAACAATAAGGGAGACAAGATTCCACCTTGAATTACACCAGACTTGACTTCAAAGGCATCACTCAAAGACCCATCAACCATAACTTTCCAGAAGGTACCCTCATGCAGGTCTTCCACCAGCTTCACCAACCACTCTGGTATACCGTAATGCCTCAAGACTTTCTTCATCATCCCTCTAGAGACACTATCAAAAGCCTTTTGAAAATCAACAAAACACAAACTCAAACTAGCCTTCATCTCATTTGCCTGTTGCATCAAGTGCCTCACGACAAAAATCTGGTCACTGCAACCACGTCCTTTCGTAAACCCTGATTGTTCTTCCCGCAGGAGACCACGTATCACAGGTTCCATTCTATTTAGCAAGACTCTACAAAAGACTTTCAAGGCTATCGGTTATTATAATCATCATATGTTGTCGCGCCAAAACTGTAGGGCTGTGTCATTTGCTTCCTTTTTATGACTCTGGTATAAGAATGGCTTTGTGCGTTGTGTAACAATTGATCTCCGAAGATTAACATGGGCACCACGGGAATTTTTGCTACTTGCCCCCAATTATTGATAAAAATTAATAATATAATTGAAGACCTATGCACATAATATGGTGTGAGAATACTGCGATTTCCTTTATGCCATATACACAAACAAACATAACTCGTGTGTATTCCATCACAAAGAGTATAATATCGTACCTACAGTATAATATCCCGCTTGTTTCTTAAGGTTTGGCTGCCCCTGATAACTGTAGACTTCTCAAATACTTAACTTGGAGTAAACCTCACATTCTTCTTTGACGTGATGAAGCAACAGCTGTATGAACTTTATTATCTCCCAGTATTTTTTTTTTTTTTCATTTTACAACACATGTAAGGCCACATGGCATTGATTATACTTTGATATTGTTAAACATTTATTATTCAAATAATTGTCAACCCACATAACTTAGCATCCGAGACGCTGGCTGCAAGGACCACAACCAGTCTCTCCGATTACTGCTAATTACTGAATCGACCCACGCCCCTCCACTATTCCCACTTCCCAAAGTGTTAGTGAATTAATGTTATTGAGGTCCAGGGGGGATGGACAAGATATTAAACCCATATTGTAATATAAAGTGCTATGTGGTGGTTTGTTCTGGTGTAAGAAAGACTTACTTACTTCCAAACATATGAGTCGATATGGTAGGGTGGCTGGCGACTGGTTTGTCTTTGTTGTCTCTTCGGAGTTTGATTTTAATTATTAGGCTTTCTATAACTATTATGGTTTGAGAAGATACAACAAGGTTAAAGTAGTTTACTCACTTTTTATTTATAACACGAGTTAGTATACAGAGTCACAATATGTAGCTTGCACGGGTTTCAGCTAGGCTAGGAAGCTAACTTTAAAGAGAGATAACACGCTAGAGTAGCCTGTGATCGGGTCGGTTATCTGTAGCTAACTGAGAGCTATAGGAGCGCAACTAGGGCGCATCCCTTGTGTATCATAATATTATGCTGGCGTGTTACTGGTTCCCAAGCGTAGGTCAGCAGTATTGGAGCATCATGTGACGGGTGTAAGTCTGAGAGTCTAAGTGACTCATACAAGTAAGTATTAAGTAAGTTATTATAAGTAGCCCTCTAATGAAGGTGAAACCGGAACAATGCTCGGCCACTACCATCCTTCGCCCTCGAAGGAACATTTATAATAATTTACATGTTGTTATATAAGGGTATTATTATCTTCTGGCATATCTTTCCAGGTTGATTATTAATATTTTCCCTATTAAACTTAAGATTTAAATATATAGATATTATTATTATTGGAATACATGCAGTCTGTAGATGTACTTTATTATTTCTACAGATAATAATTAATATTACATGTCCAATATACATTATGGATAATACATCCTATCTAAATGTGTAGTGGTGTGTAATTAGCCTATACATTTGTATCCTCATTACCTTGTGACACTTGTCTTTGCCGTTCGCGAGCTAATAATTGTTGGTACCAAGCGTACACCTTCCGTATACACCAGCTAAATACAATAGTACAACAATTAACATTAGTGCAGGTATGATGTGTAGAGGTAATACAACTTCTCTTAAGAGATGTAAAGGTAACAAATTATTCAACTTTGAGGTAAACTCTGAGTCTATTAAAAATTGAAGGATCTTTTATTTTATCTAAAAAAAAATTATGTTATCTATAGAGATGTTTTCTACAAGGTTAACTCTGACATTAACTCTGTAGAAAGTGTGGACACAAAAAAGCTTTATGGTGATGAGTAGGTAAGTTAAGAAAAATGTTCATTTCTAATCTCACAATGACCCTGAGCCATATAATAACCATCCACCCAAACGTGTTGGACTTACCATTGCTAAATAATATCACATTTATTCTCTGTTTGTGTAGTAGTAGTGGTTAGTACTGAAGTGCTCATGGTAGGAAATATTACTGACAGTTTTGAAAGTACAGTAAGATGTGGGAAGAGTTGAGTCTGGCATTATGAATGAAAGGTCACACTGTGCCTGGTTTGCTAAATTCTAAGTAAACATATAACCAGGACATACAGTACATGCAAGTGTAAGTATGATGTGCGACAGTCATCCAATGAATGTTTGTCCAAAGTGTCTATGGCAGTATAATCTTCAGATGAGACTATGTATGACTTGTCTACAACCAGCAGGGTATTAATTACTCTTAATTGGAAATGGTCGTAATTCCCAAATATTAATTGACGTTTTTGACTTATAAGGAATATTTAAGACTTTTCCTCTATGTTCAACCAAAGTACCTGGCCAGAGTACTTGGGCTGTAACTTCTTTTTGTTGGGCAAGTGAAACAAGTGCTATACCCAGCAAAAACTGTAATAGAATCTTGTCTCAGTTAGAATGAGTCCAATGATAGAGTAGTAATATTCCACGTCAGATAGGGTAAATATAGGGTTAAGCTTTTAAGTTTTTATAGCTATTTCCACTGCTGCCTGCGACTGCCATAGAAGTAACAACTTCGAGTTTACTCTACCCAATCCAGTATCTACCAAGTCACTTATGACTACTTCGTTTAAATAATTAAGTTTCTTAACAGCTATGTCAATGGCTGCTATGTACTCACTAATTAATTGAATGAGTTCAATGTTAGGTATTATTCCAATTAATTCGTTTAGCACAGAAGATAGTTGGTTAGATAGTTCGTTCAATTATTTCATGGGTTTGTGTCGTAGGTGTTGCCGAGCTTCTTAAGTTCGAATGACAATTCTTTTCTGTTGCCCTAGGGCAGTAATTACCCCCCCCCCCCCTAGTTTCTTACCTAAGACAGTGACATCATCGGCCAGAGCTTCTTAAGTTTGAATGACAATTCTATTCTGTTGTCCTAGGGCAGTAATTACCCCCCCCTGGTTTCTTACCCAAGACAGTGACATCATCGGCCAAAGCTTCTTAAGTTTGAATGACAATTCTTTTCTGTTGTCCTAGGGCAGTAGTTACCTCCCCTAGTTTCTTACCTAAGACAATGACATCATCGGCCATTGCTGTCCCAACAACTGGTTACTCAACAAACCCATAAAATTAAAAAAAAAGGCCACGTCTCTGACGACGAGCATGAGCAGTTTCTATATGTCTGTGTAAGTCTGATACATGTTGTCCAAGGTTTAAAATTATCTCTGGCATTTCTAGCAATCCGTGAACTTCCAGTTGTACGGTAACTAAATCTTCCACTATCAAGACTTTTACTCTATTTTCAACCAAAGCACCTGAAGCGCACCTGGCTTCAGTACTTGGGCTGTAACTGCTGTTTGTTCGGCAAGTGTAACACGCGCTATACCTAGCAAAAACAGTAATAGAACCTTAGTTTTTGTCTGTGTGTGTGTTTGAAGACAGATATGTGGGAGTGGAGGTTAGTATTTCTTGTGCTTGTGCTGTTTATATTTTAGATGGTTCATTTAAGTTTATCTGTTTACTCCTATCTACATGCATTATTTCTACCTTCCCCGTTTTTATACATTTTATTTTTATTTTATTTCTATTTCCATGGTGATGTCGATTATTTCATACGGACCAACAAACTTTGGAGTTAACTTTGATACTCTTTCTGGGGATTTTATCATGACATTTTCCCCTACAGTAATATCTATCTTCACAGCTTGAGTATGTTGTTTGATCAACATCTCCTGCCTACTACCTTTTAGGTGATTCCTGACTTCCTTATGGATGTTATTAAACACTTGTAGTCATCCATATTATATGCTGGAGGAAAATTTCCAGTAATGATTTAATATGGAAGTCGTTTGTCTGTTAAATAGAATCTGTTGAGGGGACTTGCCCACTGATGAGTTTATGGAACCTTTAATGGAGGCAGCTGTAAAGAATTCCAGTCTTCCCATGATCCGTGCATAGGATTAGCCATTTGTCGCAAAACTTCAAGTATCTTGCGATTGCTTGCTGGATTATATGCTGTAATAAAAGTTTGCTTTATATGATATTGATCACATATGTTGCGTAACAATTATTAGTAATTTCTTTACCATTGTCGGTTAGTATCACCCTAGGTGTGGTGTACTGACAAATTAAATTCGTTACCTTCGTTAAATTCGCTTGTGTGGTAAGCTTAGTATATTTATACCAGTTACATCCCATGTTTTTCAGGTATTGGGTAATTTAAAATTGGAGCTGGGCCCATTGTATTACCTTTATGAGCATGACATGATTCACAATTCTTAATATGTTTCTGGTTTGTGGATGATTATGCATTAATGTTAGTACAGTCTTAATTAGTGTATCAGGGACTACTACTTGTGAAGAAATGTTAGTCTGTTTCTCAAGTTTCCTGAACAAAGTGTCATCTATTACCTCAAACTGTGTTAGTGGAATGGGTAACTCCGGTAGATTAGTTTCTTCGTCCCCTGGAACCAAAGCATAAAATTAATGACCCTTGCCCAAAATTTATCTTTCTTTTGTTCAGTTCTAACAAGTTCCACATTGAAGTCTACATCACTGTTAGTGGGAATGACAGCAGCAGCTGATATATTGCGAGATAAGGCATCTGCAACTTTATTAAAACGCCCCGGAAGATATTTAATTATAGGCTGAAACTCTGAGATACCATCTGGCTAACTGACCTGTCAATTTTTTTTTTTTTTTTTTTACTATGAATACGGTGATAGGATACCCTAGAATTATTTCCCTGAAGGTCTTTAAGGCCCAAACCACCGCTATAGCTTCCAAATTCGAGAGGCTATATTTCTTCTCTGTATCCTTCACCACCCGACTGGGATATACACAAGCCCTGCAACATCCTTCTTTGGTATGCTGCATAAGGACAGGGCGTAAACCATCGTTTGATGCTTCAGTACAGAGAGAAAACGGAAGGTTCTGGGTAACTTAAGATAGGAGTAGAATGTAAGCTAAGTTTAACTGATCAAGCTATCCTACTCTGTTTGTGACCACTTAATTCGATATCTTTCTTCAGGAGTCTTATTAGTGGGTTGGCTATTTTAGCAAAATTCATTATGAATGACTTGTTATATGAACCTAATCCAAGGAAACTCCTTATTTACTTTACTGTAGTAGGTTGAGAAAATTCCTTTACTGCTTTAATCTTGGAATCCAAAGTGTGAATTCCTTTACTATTTACTTTATGACCCAAAAAACTCTATTTCAGCCTTAACCTTTAATCCAACATCCTGCAGTCGCTGAAAAACTCTATCCAGTTCTGAAGGTGTGAATTTACATCAGGCTGACAATAATTAAGTCATCTGGGTATGCAGGTTTGGATTGGTCATTTAATTCTATTTGCCAATATCCACTAAGTCAAGACTAGTAAAGACTCAGTTATTTTCCCCAATCTCCCTGAGGATATCTTTAATTAAGCACAGGTAATGGGCACCTATCCTTGACAGTTTTCTCATTTATCTTCCTAAAATCTATAACAGGACGGAAATCGCCTGTGTTCTTAGTTACTAAAAATAATGGGCTGTTATAAGGACTGTTTGAAGGTTCAATTATTCCTTCTTTTGACATATCATCCACCATTTTATTCATTATTTGCCTCTGACTATGAGGTAATCTATAAGTTTTAACATATACTGGATCTGTGTCAGTTAATTTTATATGATGTTTTACTAGTGTTGTTTTCCCCAACCGCTCACCAGGTAAGGCAACAGCCGACCTGTGATTTGCTAATGTGTGTAAAAGCTGAGTGCGAGGTGAAGGAAAATCATTTACTTTTACATGCTCTCTTAATTCATTAGTAGTTTTCGTAAATTGCAATTCATCAACAATGTGTATGTTGGCTAAGGGAGGAGATTCTTTTTCCACTCTATGGGTTTAATATACACAAGAAAGTCACTTATATAAGTACCTGGTTTAATGTTCACTGCCAGATTAACCTTGTTAAAAATTAGAGCTTCAATGAAGTTGTCTTCTTGTATCAGAGAAATTATGGACATACCGACATTAATTATTCTACATGTTTCACTTAAGGATATGGTTTGATTTCCTTCAATCATCCCCTTTCACTTGTACCTTAATGATAGCAAACCCTTTACTTAGTAATTGAGTCGTACTTTTGACTGTGCCTGCCAGTAGAATGTGTGAGTCACATTCTCCCTTGAGTGCCCCAGCACCCACAGCTGGCTGGTGACTGATGACTCAGAGGTCAACATGTCAACATGGGTACAGCCGACCTTGAAAGATAATTAACTGTAGTGAGATTGCAATGTCAAGGTTATGTTCGATTAATTCTTTTAACTCAATAGACCATCAGTTGGTAAACTGAAGTTTTCACAGTTATAGAAGGTACATTCTAGTCTATGACTACTTAATGAAAGTGTGATAGGAAATTGTACTATTCCTTTAGTGACTAGTCTACTACCAGATAAGGTAGTTAAATGTTTAAATCTGATGGCTGGATAGTCCATCGTTACTGCGGGTTTTCCCTTAACAGCCGTTTAAATGTTACTTCAGAAAGTAAAGGAGGCACAAGCTCCTGTATCTACAGCTAGAGAAACATTTGTATTCCCCATGTTACAAGGAAGTGAAAGAATATCCACTTTAACCAAAGCAGCAACAAGTATATTTATTTATTATGTAATTAATGTGAAGTGTTTTGTTTGTTAAAATCTTCACCTGTTTTTGCACATTTGTTATTGACTTCATACTTGGCATTCAACGTTACTCTACATTTATCTGTGTTATGTGTCACACTGTTATGAATAATGCAAAACTGATTACTTGGCTTGTTGTCACTTTCACTTACTACATTATTATTATTATTATCCTTACTTTTGGCATTTGAGAGATTATTCTTATTAAAGTAACATTTTTCTAGGCTGTGTCCATATTTCCTACAGATCATACAATAAGGCTTCTTCTTCGCGCTCTGTGGTGTGAAGTTTGTAGTGTGTGGTGTGTGTGAAGTGCTTGGTTGAGTGTTTGTGTGTGTGTTTACAGCTACAGGTAGGGCTCTAGGTACATTTACTTGTTTGTTCAACCACACTGACCCCCACAAGAGTTGTTTAGCATTGCTAGTGGTCGAACCTACTAACGCTAGAGTCCTACTTAATTTGACTGTTACACAATTACTCACTATACTTCTAACCATTCTGTGTACCCCTGCTAGTGGACTGCCTAACTGCCCCCTACCGATAACATCTATGAGGCTTTCACAACACAGAAGAAAATAATTAAATAAGATATCTGGATGGGTGAGTGCAGTTACGGTCAGTAATGTCCTAGCAATGAAGTCTGGTTTACTATGTCCACTTATGAAGCTTATGTTGTCATTAGTAGTCTGTAGTAACTGGAATATGCACATGAAAATTACAACCTTAAGAAAAAAATGGACAATATAAGTTACAATGTCCCAAGTGACTGATTTCACTGCATGAGTTTGGGATGAACCGTTAGTAATAGTAGATGAAGTGTTATTATTAGTTGTCATTGTTGTTGTTGTAGAGTTATTATTCGTTGCCAAGGTGTATGATGAAGTGTTAATTGTTATTTTGTTGATGAAGTGTTAGTTTGTGAAGCCGTAGAATAAGTACGTTCTGATCTCGTGTTACTAGGTGAAGTTACTAAGTGTTATCAGGTGTAGGTTAGTAGTAACGAGTCAGTTAATTATGTAGATTTAGTAGGAAGAATATTAGTGGTTAATTCTCTACCTTGTATGTCTAAATCTAGTGCAATAATATTTACTCAAAAGAGAAGTTGCACTTTGCATAATACTTACACTTTAATTAGTTATCTCGGTTGAATCAACTAAGCTTTCACTACTTTGTTAGTATTGCCAAGCTACGTGTTCGCTTGCTTAACTAGTGTTAGTTATAGTGCGGTAGTATACGTATTCTTTCACTCATTCCCTGTCACTTTTTGCTTGAAAAATAACAAGAACACATCTGTATATATACGTGAAGGCATACGCACATATTAATACTCACAATTATGAATACATAGAATGTGTAATGAGGAAATATTGTTAAATACGTGTACATATAATATTATATCCTAGTGTGATGATGTAGGATTGTGTGTGTTATATATTTGTAATATATAATTATATGTACCTAGCACTGACCATATTATAGGAATAAACGTTGTTTGTAGTAGGTTATTATTTCAGTTGTAGTCGCGATGACGTACCATACCAAGCTTACGTCCTTCCTTAGTTGTGAAGTTTTGAGTTGTAAGTTATAATCCCGTAAGATGAAGTTGAAGTTCGATTATCACTTCCCTTTGACTATACTGTATGGTTAAGTATAGAAGGTATAGTGATGTAGTGATGTCGTACCATACCACACCGACGTCCTTCCTCAGAAGTGTGTGTGTGTATGGTTAAGTCAGCTGGCAGAGTGATAATGAGTATAACGATGACGTAATAGCCACGACCGTGTGGTGTGAGGTGGCAGGGTCAATGACGTCACCATTGGCTACTGTGAGGGGTGGAGAGAGGCTAGCTTGTTGTGGCTAAGAGGTGCTGAATCGGGTTGACCCAGTGTGACCTCTTGCAATCACTCTCCTCTCGCTCTCACTCATGTAACCTCTTCTCACTCTGTCTCGCTAACTTCACTTCTCTTACTTTCTCTTTTTTTTTTTTTTTTTTACCCTTTTATTATTTTGTGCTCTTTTCTCGGATTCCTTGCTGTTTACTGTTTGTATTTCTCTTTTTTTTCCTTTTCTTTTTTCTATACCATTTCGTATCCTCACCGCTGATCACCAAATGTTCTGGTGTAAGAAAGACTTACTTACTTCCAAACATATGAGTCGATAGGGTAGGGTGGCTGGCGACTGGTTTGTCTTTGTTGTGTCTTTGTTGTCTCTTAGGAGTTTGATTTTAATTATTAGGCTTTCTATAACTATTATGGTTTGAGAAGATACAACAAGGTTAAAGTAGTTTACTCACTTTTTATTTATAACACGAGTTAGTATACAGAGTCACAATATGTAGCTTGCACGGGTTTAAGCTAGGCTAAGAAGCTAACTTTAAAGAGAGATAACACGCTAGAGTAGCCTGTGATCGGGTCGGTTATCTGTAGCTAACTGAGAGCTATAGGAGCGCAACTAGGGCGCATCCCTTGTGTATCATAATATTATGCTGGCGTGTTACTGGTTCCCAAGCGTAGGTCAGCAGTATTGGAGCATCATGTGACGGGTGTAAGTCTGAGAGTCTAAGTGACTCCTACAAGTAAGTATTAAGTAAGATATTATAAGTAGCCCTCTAATGAAGGTGAAACCGGAACAATCGTAAGACAATACCGTAGTGAATATATGTACGTGAGTGACACCATGATATTCCTACAAGGTTACAAATTATTATTTAGTGTATAGATCATGACACACGATATATAATGGGGTAGTAATAAGAAAATAACACCACAAAACACGCCCATACAGGCACAATCGATAGTAAATATACGTGTTTCCTACGGTACAAGTCGGTTTGTTTATCATTTTCTAAGTGACAGTTACACGATGATATATTCCTACAAGTGTTCATACTATTTTTAGTGTTGAAATCATGACATACGATACATAATAGTAGTAATACGAGTGAGTTGACAAGGGACTTGGGCAGGAAACTGAACTAGTCATGCCGTAGTCACACCGCTCTCACGCATACACACAGACACACCGCTGTCTCGCGCACAAACATGGTTCACTTCAACTCGCCCTTTCTCCACAACTATTCATCGTACAGCCCTCCCGATGGTACCATTGGAAAGAGGAAGAGTTGAAGGTAATGATGGAACAATTTTGAAGTCAGTACACTATATAGGTTAAGAGTGTGAGCGTTGTGAATATAGGGCAAATTGAGGAATTTTGACGCTAGCGGCAGGGTAGAAACGTGGAGGCAAGGTCTACCCCAAGGTCAAGGGAATATACTAGGTCTGATCATGCCCGTACCATTTTTCACCTCATCTGCGCATGACGTCACGGGCAAGACTCCTCGGGATAGACTCAATTGCCTATCAATGTGGGTTAAGAAATGTATGAATAACTATTCTACCAAATATATCATCATAAACTGATATCCTCATGCACTGTATACATGCAGTGAAAATGCTGGTAGCTTAATAATTTATCAACATTCATACATGTGAAATCAGCTTGCTAATAAAAAAATAATTAAATGTATAATTGGCGCTATGTGGCATCTCTACTTCCTCCCTTCTCTCTCTCTCTCTCTCTCTCTCTCTCTCTCTCTCTCTCTCTCTCTCTAAACAATTTTAGGGGAAACAAAGGTAAATGGGCTAATCGAGAGAAATCTGGAATAAAAAAAACATAAGTTCTGTTATAATAAATAATCCTAATTACCAAACTCTAAGAACAGTGTATATTTGTGAGTGTTTGCATGTTACTGGAAAATAAGTCTATGGAATCAGAAGGACTGAGATATGTTGGGGGATACATTGCTAGCAACATACAGTAATACCATTGCCTGCAGAAAATTTCAAATAATTATATGTAAATAGCTTGCAAACAAACATTATTAGTAACATCAGAAATGGTGGTGATAAATAAAACATTACAATGTAATAAAATAAATATTGTACTACATTAAAGTAGTTTAATATAAACAAAATGGATATAAAAAAATGTGTTAAATTTGAAAAGTGGTCGACATTAATAACCTACATAATTTATTTTTTGTTTTATAAAATGATAGAAAAATACAAATCTAATAGCTTCATATTTGGATCACAGTAAAGGTACTGTATTAAAAGGAGGGCATATAAAGTATACAGTGTTGAGTCAATGAGAACTGTGCAGTAAAACAATAACAATAAAAATATGGAGAGCATAATTAATATACTTTTAAAGTAGTCTACCATACCCGTTTTTTTCTCTCTATCTCTATCTCTCCTGCCTGCCGCTGACGTCACGGATAAGCTCGGGTAAGCTGCGCGTGATCAGACCTCGTATTCCCTTGACCTTGGTCTACCCTTCCCGGACTGCAGGGGTTAACTCACCGTAATATAAAAGATAAAGTAATCTAATCTACTTAAACTGGTATATAGAATGATTTTTTTCCTTGTATGGAGAAATAACACATTGTTCACTATTACGTGACTCATTATGAAAGTGGATACAATGATGATAATTGGTACTTTTAATTAAGCATACAAATGAGATGTGATAATGCTACATGAATATTGTAACAAGTATCCACTTTTATGATGTTTTTAATCGCTGAACTATAAAATATGTAAACATTTGACGTTCGTCTGTCTAACCGACTCTAACGTCGTCTGCAAACTAACTCGCCCAATGACACCCATCTTTATATTCTTCGATATTAGCGTACATAATGTTTAGAGCTATATACCATATTGCTACATATTTATATCATAAAACGACATCACCTAGTGCAAACACAGAGTTAAAAATACTTAAAAGTCATCAATAATTGGCAAACAATTATAAACTGACTGGTGGTATCTAGCAACATGACGCTCATGTCTATAGTAAATAGAGAGAGCGACAAAATTTCTCCGTGAACACCAAGATGGCGGCTGTCCAGTCTCTCTTTCTATAGGGTCTCTAGTCCACACCATATCCATCTGTGTCTTGGTTTGGGCCTCGTCGGATCTGGCAACAGTTGCGGTGGAGGGAGGGGGATATTAGTGGAAGAGAAGCAGAGAAATGTGGGCGGGGCCTGCTGTCACACCTCTCTATCACCTTTTCCTGGTGTTATTTGACCTTGTTGTTGCGCCAATAAATATCAATCTAATCCCTCGTGCTTGTAGTCCAGCCTAACTTTTTAAATAATTATATTTGTCAACAAATTCATTTAGCTATTTACCAAGATTTTTTCTTCTAAATATGCATTTCCTTAAAAATAATCGATTTTAAACTTGAATGGTTTTTTCAATAAACTTGGTATAATTTTATGCATAGGCTATAATTATATATTACAGTGTAAGGGCCGAAATACTCGTACACATTTATACATATTCGTACACATTTATACACACCCATACACATTTATACACATTTATATGCCTTTAATCACATGTTCCTGTGAAGTAACATCTTAATATTTCATTGATAGTTATGTGGTGTATTAGTGGAGGGCGAGAGTATAACTGCTTGTTCAGCAGTCTCCTCATCTCCCCCCCCCCCCCCCCCTTCCTTGGGATGTCTACGTCAGCGCCATCTACACATCTCAACGCCGGCAGCGCCATCTATCCGAGGTTTCGTATGGATGGAAGAACTGACTGGTGGCAGAACGGAGCTGCACTCTTGACTTGTTAGGAGCTCTGAGCCTCCTCTGCCTCCTTCTCTCACCTGGAGCTTAATCCAGCGCTTGGGCAGCGTCTGGTCTGCCTCCTCCTATTGATCCTATTGAACCTAGTGATCCTATTACCATCCTTGTGTTAGGACTCTGCTACCTGGCCAAGAGTTGTGTGTTGGGACTTGTACTGTGGTGTGTGGAGTGATACTGTGTGGAGTTTGTGTGGTGGTATTGATTGTATTGTGGTGGTGTTTATGTGTTGTGGTGGAGATTGTGTTAATATATATGTCTTTGCAACTTTTGTTTGTAATATTCCCTCTGACTTTGGTGGTGATAGAATCCTTACATCGAAGACATTGCCGACGTGCCACTCTTCGATACGAGCCTTTACAAGTGGCGACCTCGCCAGGATTCTGCTCCACCAAATTTTGAGGGTTATGTTTCAGGTCTTTTGCTGACCTGTTTAAGTCGCCGTTGCGCGCCCTCACTGTCGTGGCCCAAAAGTGTTTATTAACGTCATGCTGCAGATTAGTGGTTGTCATTCCACTGTCTTTACTACCAGAGTATTTTGATAGTTGTGCTGTGTCGGAGTATTCTGAGTATTTTGTTGTATTATATTTTAAACTTTCTCTCTGTATAGGAGATTGATTCTTTGTGTATTTAAATTCTTTTTAAATTATCTTTACTGTTGGTTGTTACCTACTTGTGTATTGACTTTTGTCCTATAATTGCTGTTTTTCTCTAGGGATTATGTCTAGTTTCGGGCAGCTTAAAGAGCAGGCCTTGGAGCTGGGCCTCTCTGGAGCTGAAGTTGGTCGGTATGTGGTACAACAGCAAACTATGGAAAGAGAAGAACGTGAGCGGGAAAGAGAAGCCCGTGATCGAGAAAGGGAGAGAGAAAAGGAGGAAAGATTAGCCCAGCTACAGGTCGCGGAATGTGAGCGGGAAAGAGAAGCACGTGATCGGCTAGCAAAGCTACAGGCCAAGAAGGAAGAAAGAGAAGAAAGACTGGCAAAACTACAGGCTGAGAAGGAAATCCAGCTGGCCCAAATTGCTGCTACACAGAAGCCAGCTACTCAAATTGTTGAAGGTGAGAGTAATAAATTCTTATTGCCTGCCTATAGAGATGGGGATGATTTCGCTGCATATCTGACAAGGTTTGAGAGAATTGCTGAACTCACAAATGTGGCTGCAGATACATATGCCCTACGACTGGGAGCTTCTCTCTCAGGCAAGGCTGGGAAAATATATTCCTCCCTTCCTACTGAGATTATTACAGACTACCAGCTGTTGAAGAAAGCTCTACTGAGGGGCTTCTGTATGACCCCCGATGGATTCAGGACTGAATTCAGGTCTTCTAGGATTCAGCCAGGGGAAAGTTACCAGCAATTTAGCATACAACTTAATCGTTTGCTTGAACAGTGGCTAGAATATTCTAATGTTGACTCTTCTTATAAAGCTCTGAAGCAGTTCATGGTTTTGGATCAATTTTTCTCCTCTCTAACTCCAGATCTTCGTGTCTTCATAAAGGAACAGGGTGTGTTCTCTTTGGAGAAGGCAGTCCAGCTTGCTGATAGCTGGGCCTCTGCTCGTCACGCCTACCCTAATTCTGCTCGTCAACCATCAGGTAACAGGAGGCCTGCTACCGAGGAACAAGTCTCTCCTAATACCAGCATACCGAACAAGGCTCCCACTTCAGTGATACGGTGTCATAATTGCAGGGAAGAAGGCCACATACGTCCCAAGTGCCCTAAAAATCCCCGTGCCTTCAAAGACGCCACTTCTACAGTTAAGGTAGGATTCTGCTTGTCAGACACTAGAGTTTCAGAATCCGAATACTGTGTTGCAGGGACTATTAATGGATCCTGGACCTCCACCATTCTACGGGACACTGGTTGCTCCAGTCTCATTGTCGCCGAAGAAGCTCTACCTGATGTGGATACCACTAACTGCCGACAGGTAACAGTCTTTGACTATTTAGGCCGAGCAGATACATTTCCTGTTGTTCGGTGCTTCTTGAAATGTCCCTATTATGAAGGTTGGGCTGATGCTATTCGTGCCCCGATTAAGTTTGCTACTGCACTACTGGGAGATATTCCAGGGGCTCGTAAGCCTGATAACCCTACTTGTAGCCCTGCTAATGTAACTACAACCTTTACCTCATTCCAGGGCCATGTCCCTGATGCTGTTACTACTCCTCCACCTAATGATGCCACCGCTACACATCGTGCTGAGCGAGTGTGTGCTGTTCAGACACGTGCTGGTGCTACTCGCATGAAACGCATACACCTACTCATACTTCCTAAGCTGGAACCATTCCAGGTAACCCCAGCTGAATTTTCTCAGTTGCAGGAATCTTGTCCCTCTCTTGCAGCCGTACGTGACAAAGCCTCCTGTGGACATCCCGAGCCAGCCAGGAATGGCGCCACCTACAAGTTCTCCTGGATAGATGGACTCCTGTACCGGGAATGTGTGTCATCTACGAGACCAGGGAATGAAGGGACCAAGAAGCTCGTCGTTCCCGCTGACTGCCGAAGAATTGTACTCCAGGTGGCTCATGAGAGTCCGCTCGCCGGCCATTTTTCCCACAGGAAGACTGAAGAAAAAGTCAGCAAGCATTTCTTCTGGCCCGCCATGGCGACTGATATACGGGACTACTGTAGGTCATGTGACCTGTGCCAACGTAAGTCTTCCAGAGGCAGAGTTAAACCTGTTCCTCTCATACCTTTACCTGTCGTTACCGAACCCTTTTCCAGAGTGGCTGTAGATATTGTTGGACCCATCTCTCCCCTTTCTGCAGAAGGTCACCGGTATATTTTGACATTAATTGATTTTTCCACTGGATTTCCAGAAGCCATTCCTCTGAAGGAGGTAGATTCTATTTCTGTTGCAGAAGCTTTACTGTCCATCTTCTCCAGAGTAGGAATACCTCGTGAGATCTTGAGTGACAGAGGCACGCAATTCACGTCGCAACTGATGGCCGAACTCCACAAGCTTCTGGGTGTGAAGCCACAGTTCACTACACCTTACCATCCCGCCGGAAATGGACGGGTAGAAAGGTTGCATGGACCTCTCAAGGTGGTCCTTAGGAAACTGTGCCATGACAAGCCGCGAGAATGGCATCGATACCTGGTGGATGGATTACATCTGTATCCCCTTCAGGACAAGACTGAGGCCCTGAAGCATATTGAACTGCCAACAACCAAGAAGAGTCTCCGCAGCTTTCTTGGTATGGTATCATTTTATCGATGTCGCTGTCCAGGAAAGTAATCGGTAACTTAATTAGACTGTCACATATGTAGAGTATTTCTGTTTAATCTACTTGCAGTAGATTTTTTAAAGGGGGCTTATGTAAGGGCCGAAATACTCGTACACATTTATACATATTCGTACACATTTATACACACCCATACACATTTATACACATTTATATGCCTTTAATCACATGTTCCTGTGAAGTAACATCTTAATATTTCATTGATAGTTATGTGGTGTATTAGTGGAGGGCGAGAGTATAACTGCTTGTTCAGCAGTCTCCTCATCTCCCCCCCCCCCCCCCCCTTCCTTGGGATGTCTACGTCAGCGCCATCTACACATCTCAACGCCGGCAGCGCCATCTATCCGAGGTTTCGTATGGATGGAAGAACTGACTGGTGGCAGAACGGAGCTGCACTCTTGACTTGTTAGGAGCTCTGAGCCTCCTCTGCCTCCTTCTCTCACCTGGAGCTTAATCCAGCGCTTGGGCAGCGTCTGGTCTGCCTCCTCCTATTGATCCTATTGAACCTAGTGATCCTATTACCATCCTTGTGTTAGGACTCTGCTACCTGGCCAAGAGTTGTGTGTTGGGACTTGTACTGTGGTGTGTGGAGTGATACTGTGTGGAGTTTGTGTGGTGGTATTGATTGTATTGTGGTGGTGTTTATGTGTTGTGGTGGAGATTGTGTTAATATATATGTCTTTGTAACTTTTGTTTGTAATATTCCCTCTGACTTTGGTGGTGATAGAATCCTTACATCGAAGACGTTGCCGACGTGCCACTCTTCGATACGAGCCTTTACATACAGTGTCTCTCAAGTAACTAGCAACCTTACATATCCTCCCTAATGTCTTATCCCTCTTTCGCTTGCCCTTCCCTCCTTTCTTACCGTTTATCTTTTCTTTGTCATATTTTTAACCTTCTCATTCGTTCTTAAAAAGTTTTAATGACATAGGCTTTTCTCCCTTATCACTTATAGTCCAATTATATGACTCGAAAAAACGCCAGAAAACAGTGATAGAGAGGTGAGACAACAAGCAGGAAGGAAATAGAAAGAAAAGAGGGATAGTTGAAGAACTAAAACCTAGTGGCTGGGGCCGAAAGGGCGCCAAAACCCTTAAAATATTGCCCACATCACTAATACAGGCAATACCCTCCTACGGGGTCAATATGTAGAGAATTTAGAAAACAACTAGAGATTTATGGGGAAAGAGATATATATTATTAGAATGAAAGTGTTGGCAGATACACATTATTGACGGGATTATCCCAGCCACAGCATTTCGCCTTCATAAAACTGAAGCCCTATAGGTTTCATGCATTGCCATTTACCAGTCTGTTGCTAGTCAGAATGTTAACTTGTTAAACCTATTTGCAGGAAAGAGAAATACATTGTATCTTTCTTTTTAAGTTACTTATAAGTATTTTTTTTTTATTAAAATTTGTTTCGATATACATTGCCTTACTTTTATCTAGTTCCAGCATTACTGCACAGATCACCATATGACACAATACTGACCACAAGGACAGTAATGGTGATCAACGTGATGCTCATATATCTCTCTATAGGTTACTGAACCCAATGTCTTATGCTCCACTTAAGAATTATGTTCTCAGTATCACAATGATAGGCAAAAATAATGAAAACAATATATAGAAATGATCTGTTATTATAGGACAAATATTCAGCTGCCTCGGTGCTACGGTCTCTCTCTCTCTCTCTCTCTCTCTCTCTCTCTCTCTCTCTCTCTCTCTCTATATATATATATATATATATATATATATATATATATATATATATATATATATATATATATATATATATATATATATATATATATGGCAATTTCAGCTTTGGAGAGCTTATTATTAGTTTTCTCCAATTGTCTGACAATTTTCTTCTGGTAGGGGTTGATTTTCTGTAGTAGTTGGCCTAGGTTTGACGACGTTTCGGAGATATCATTCTCCATCTTCTGGTCTGGGTAGAGTGACTGTAGCGTGTTTTCGGGGTATATATAGGGGACTGGTGGCACTAGGAGGGCGTAGCGGGGAGGGTTTAGTCTAGGTTGAGAGAGGCTGGTTGGTAGAAATAGTGGGAGGTAAGGTGAGGTGAGGTAGTTGGGGCGGGGCTTAGGTTTCTGGGGTGAGGTAAGGTAAGGTTAGGTGTGGGTGTGGGACTTATTAGGTTTGTGGGGTGAGGTAAGGTAAAGTGAGGTGTGGGTAAGGTGTTATGGGAAGTAGGGGGGAGGTAGACACAGGGTTGGGATGGTTAGAGGGAGCTGGTATGGATGATCTTAAGTTGTACGTATGTATAGACTGGTTGATAGGTGGTACACCCTGACACCCTCGGTGACACCCTGGGTCAAAACGTAACTGTCGCTAACAAAAAAAATATATATATGGTTCCCGTGATCTTCACCGAGTCTCGGTATTTTAGTCAATAAACATGTCAAGCAGGGGGAAGAGAAACGAGTCAGTTTAATTTTAATTCACATTTAATGGCACAGTTGTATTACTTTAAATTTACAAAACAAAATATATTACATACCTATTAATTTGAATTATGAAAATATTAGCTACAGTGAATTATTAAATTTGTGAATTTACCCTTAATTATATTTAAAAATGAATTATAAACCCCTCCCCTGACTAGAAACAAATAATTAATAAACCCACTTATACCTATAGGGACTATCTCTGTCTGAATTATTATTAGCACTTTCCTACGGGAGTAACTAATGGCACAGTCGAAAACATACTCCACAAATAATACTGAACACTTACACACTTAGAAATAGCGTCCAGTACACGACACTTCCCTTCTTAAAAATCGCCTGAGTAATATTCCTCAACTACGTCTGCAACGACTCAGAAGGTAGAGTGGTAAAGTAACGTGAGTCCTTCCGGTACACTATTCCTCGGACACACCAAATAAAAAAACTAAGTCACCACATGACTAACACAAACAGGGAGACAACCGATTACTTCTCACACCTGTTTTAACGGACTTAGACCGCCATGACACGGCTCACTTGAGCTTACGCATAACCATAAATGTAGGGAAATACCAATAATAGCAGGGAGACACACTATATCTCGCTCACACCTGACTACCTAGTATACTTCTACACCTATGACACAGTTCAATGATTATTGTTCTTCTCGACCAGTCTGAAGACGGCAGGCTTTTACGCATTCAATGGCGACACCTTTCAGAGAGTAGGGCCGAGAACCAATAATTAATAATACACAATTATACATAAATCAAACCTTCTTCTTAGTTAACACTCACTGAACAACAAAAGCATATATATTCCTACGTCTTCACAGTATTTTATACCAATAATTCACTCGATTACTCACAGAAATGTTTAAATAGTTTGGAGCTCTACACAAACGTACAGTTGGGGAACAAAGTATCTGGACACCGTTGACGGCTTCTGGTAATAATGTCAGTGATAAACACATTAGGAATAGGCAATATTTATTCATTACTACATAATGATAACTGATATTGGATGATGTCGACCAACCACAGACAGTAAAATAAAAGTTATACTTCAATTCATAAATACTTTCTCTCATTGATGTGTTTACTTTTGGGGATGTTGCCAGAAACCGCCAACAGTGTTCAGATCATGGAGGTATAATCTAAGAGGAGGCGGCATGAGCCGCTCGTCCTGTACACCCAAAGTGAAGCAAGGGGCGGGGCCTATTACCCTACCCCCCATTGACTCAAAACATTGCCTCGCCCGCTTTACTACCATTATAATTATGGTCTTATTTTCTCATATATCCTATAATCATAGCCAGAAAGAGACTTGAATTTGTTCCATATATGATAACTACATAAAATTATCCAATTCTGTATATTATCAAAAGTACTTAAACCCATTAAATATAGCTGTTTCCAGCTAGAGCATTACCTCTTCTCGCAAACTTTTCCTAGGAGTATGAATGAAAGAATGAATTGATTAATGAATGAATAGTTTATTTTATGCAAAAAGTATAGTAAAAGAGAAGGTGATAGCTTACACACCAACCCACAGACCGTATTATAACGTTACAGAGAAATAACAACAAGTACAGATGACCACACGTGAATCTGGTATGCCTCGCTACTTGCGAAATACCTACAACAGGAAGGAAAGTGAGCAAAAGTTATAGTTTGTTGACAAGCAGATAGTAAAAATATTTTACTGTCTGCCTGTCAACAAACTACATCTTTTTTCACTTAAATTTCCTTTCGTTGTAGCCACCTCACAAGTAACGAACCATAGACCTACCACCTTCATGTGTGGGTAACTGTACAAATGCAAATAAAATTAATTATATAAAGATTTCTAGTATGAGACTGTGGAAGGCCTTGTGTCACTCTTTAAGTATAGTATAGTATATAAATAAGATTATAATTAAACAGTAAGATGTGTATAGTGAAGTAAAGATGTGTATAGTGTAGTGAAGATGTGTGTGTGTGCTGTGAAAATGTGTGATCTGCAGTGAAAATTTAGCTTACATAGTGTAGTGAAGATGTGTATAATGTAGTGAAGATATGTATAGAGTAGTGAAGATGTGGTGTGTTGTGATGATGTGTATAATTAAGGTAATGGAGATGTGTATATAGTGTACTGAACATGTGAATAGGGTAGTGAAGATGTGTATATGGTAGGCCTACTGGAGATATGTGTTGTGTAGTGTAACACCCAGAACTGTCATGTAATTGAGTTGACACTCAGGTGTGTTGTCTTGTATCAACACATTTTACCACTTATAAGCCACATGGAAACTTACCATGATGGCTGCATGTTACTGCATCAAGTGTGTCATCACTTCCTCAGTTTCTGTTCACTCTGATTTACACAGAAACATTAATTTAACTCATCAGTCCCAGGCAGTAATTTCACAATTACAAAAACTCTTTCCGCACATTGGCTTAACTTAGACTACGGTTTTTTAACTTACACCTAAATTCTCAACAACCAAATAGTCTACATAGTAAACACAATTATAAATTAAATATCTTTAAAACATTATGAAATATGCTAAAACATTCATAATACAATCTCTCAACACTCGAGTTATCCTTAAGGCCAATCCTAACTTAGGCACAAATAGGTCCCCCCATGGAGCCAGTTTATCTTTTATAACCCTGTCAATGCTATATATACGTCAGGTTATACATTAATAGTTAATATCACAACACTATAATAGCCTTGGCTTTACAGTTTTTGTGTGTACAGTGTTAATATTCTACAGGACATGGGTACGTGTCGCGGTGTGCGAGGCAGGGGATGAAATTCACTTCATTGATTTGTCATTTTCTATATGACTTTCTTAACATACATATGAAATGTAGTAGAAAGACTCCTGTCTCTCTGGGTACACCCATATGCTGAACACGCCAGCATTATCTTAAAAAATGGCAAAGAATGTTGGTGTAATTGATGGTCCGACATGATCAGCTGTCCAATGTTTTGAGTCAATGGGGGGTAGGGAGGACAGCTGACCAATAGAAAATTGGCTTCACCTCTGTGACGTCATGCCGCCTCCTCTTAGATTATACCTCCATGTTTTCTCCCCACTGTTTTACAGGGAGTCACTGATGTCATATATAAACTGGAGCTACTTTTTGACAAGCCTGCTACAGGTTGTACCAAGAATGATATTATTAGGCGTGATCCAGAGATAAGGGAACTGATTCACAAGAATCGTGATCAAGTCAAATTGGAATGGGTTGTTTATTCTGTGAGGGACAGGTAAAGGGCGACGGTCTGCTATCATTGTCAAAGGTTTGGTCACATTGCCCAGAAATATTCAGCCAAAGCAAAGGGAGAAGATCCAATCAGTGGTAAGTGTGCTGGTACCCATAACACGAAGGATTGTACGTCTACTGACTCGGTCTACTGAGAGGAAATGTATAAGCTGTATTAGGTTTAAGAAAACTAATTTTGAGCTTGCTGCAAATGATGTGAAGAATTGTTCAGTTATGCAAGAGGAACTTCAGAAAATCAAAAGTAGCACAGAAAACGGATACAGAGTAGCATAGACTCAATTATACAAGGTGGTTTTTTTAATGCACAGTTATGATAGTGCTAAGGTTTGTGAAATGACACATAGAATATTTAAAGACATTTTTAAGTGGTTTGTGAAATGACAAATAAAATATTTAAATAATTTTTTAAGTGGATTTTAAGAAATCTCCGCATTTGTGATAATTGCAATTAATCTTTAAGAAAAAATTGAAAACATATCTGTTCGCTGGTTACAACATGGATAATATGAACATTAAACATTATCAGATATCCTTCACAAGAAATATCAAGGATATGAGGGACCTCAGCTACTGGGATCGTCTCAATCAACTTGGCCTGTACTCCCAGCAGAGGAGGAGGGATCGTTACTGTGCCATCTACTTGTGGAAGGTCCTGGAAAAACTCGTCCCAGATCTAACCGACAACAAACTCCAATGCAGAATCAACAACCGAACCGGGCGAAAATGCGAGAGGAGGTCCGTACCAACAGGAGCCTCAGTGCGAGTGAAATCCCTTCTCACAGTCAGCCTGGGATATAACGGTCCCAGGATGTTTAACTCGCTGCCGCAGGATATACGCAACAAAACAGGCTGCTCAGTGCACAACTTCAAAAAGGAACTGGACAAGTTCCTGAAGACTCTGCCGGACGAGCCACCAGTTCAAGGATACACTGCCAACTGTCGGGCAGCCTCAAACTCTATACCGGACCAGATGAACCTCCTGAGAAGGGACACAAGGGACGGGAGTAGCGGTGGTGCACCACGACTGTGAAGCCATAGCTTCTAGACTTTTTCAAGTATTCAAGTATTATAGTGTTAACTAAATATTGAGGGAAGCCCTGAGGAGCACCATCTATTGGTGGAGCCGTATAGAATATCTAACAACAAGAAACAAGTATGTCTGGTTACTCTGGTATCGAGGGGGTCCACTTTTAGGGCATGAAAGTACACATTATTGTTGCCAATACCTGCCAACAATAATAATAATAATAATAATAATGGTGGTGGGGGTGGTGACACACTATTGACACCACATGTACAGTACTGTTGACATCTGCTGCTGACACACACACAGTGACACACACACACACACACTTCATTTATTTACAAGGAGGTAAGATTAATATTATACTCAGCTTTTATTACCAATACACACACACACAACAGGGCAGGTTGCTGGGATGCAGGGGGTGAGCCTCCCTTCACTGAGTGTCGCTTGTGTCGAGCGCCTCGTGCTAACACCATAGAGCACTATTGCCTGGCCTGCCCCACTGTCCGACACTTGCTGCCCCTGGGCCTGCCACTTGATGTGGTTTGTCGACACCTGCTGAACCATCAGGTGTTGGAGGAGCTTCTGGTACGCCACCCTCGATTTGGTGGATTTAAGTAGGTCATAATGTAATTGTTTGTCTGCGTGTTTGTACTTCATTCTTCTATGTTATCAAGATATGTGTATGTGTGTGTGTGTAGTAATTTGATTCTCATTGATTCTGTCTACTTGTAGGTATAGTTGCATGCCTCTTGATTGACGCTACGGCGCAATTAATAATAATAATAAAAAAAAAAGAAGCAACCACAGGGACACTTCATTTAATTATGAATATAGCAATTTATGAGAGAAAATCACCAACCTTTGGTAAAATTCTATAACATAAAATTATAACTATACTTGTAGTGAAATCTTGTAGTTAGTGTAAGGTCAAGGGGTCGTTACTATACCCAATGGGGTAATATTATACTACCAATACTAGGCACGGTTTTATTTTATAGTATAACAGGGATGTGGAGTGGACCCAAGGACAGCGTTCGTTGTGGTGTTGGGGAGGTAGGAATCAGGCCAGGTAAAGTAGAGGGGGAAAGCTATAATAGTACGTATGTTCGCTCTGTTAGCTGGTGGGTCACTAAGGTCAGTCTTACTAGAGTGGATGGTTTAGCTGGGTGGGTAGGTATGAAACGAGACATAGCAAAATATGCTGCTTGGGTCCACTACAGTACCCCCCCCCCCTCCCTCCTCCAACAAACAAAGGGAGAAGAAGGGGTATGATAAATAAGATACAATATACAAGATACATACAAAAAACTATACAGAAATAATACAGGTTAGGCACATACATATGATGTAAGTGGTCCATATTAAGTATTTTGTTTTAACAGTGAACAAATAATATAAATATTTATCAGAAGTGATGACATTTTGTGAAAGAATAAAACACTGGATCCAACTCTGAAGCCTCGTTCCCTCAGGGAACTCCCCCAAAGGGGTTGGCCACGGCAGAAGTGCCTCCAGTTCTCCCTGTTCCAACACTCCTGTTACGACCATCAATACGAAACTTGTGGGTTCATCTACAGGGAACTACCAAGACGGTGGTTAAGCAGATTAGGCCGTTGTTTAGGTTTCCACTAATCATGTCTTTTTCCCTCTACCAATAGGAGAGGAGGATTTGGGTTTTGGCGGGAAATAAAATGTATAAATAGCGGGGACAGGTGGTTCGAGGTAGGACTCCACAGAGAGCTTTCCTATGGTATACATACAGTGTGTTCCAGTCTTCCACCAGGATTTACTCAGTGTCTCTTAGCTCTGCCAACCACTCACTTCATTGTGTTGAGTATATATATATATATCTTTAGAAATCTCACCTCTGCCCTCTCCTTGTGTATTATATGGGTTTACTTATATTTCGTGTATTTCGTGTATTTAATATTGTGTAATGTATGTTGTTTCTTATGTGTTTATTTCTGTGTCTTTAATATGTGGTAATATAATTGTGTAAAACTACTTTATCTTTCTCCATGCCCTTAAATTATACTGATCTTGCAGTCAGAACTATTAAGCGTTCACTCTTTAATTTTAAATCTAGTGTTGGGCCCAAACTCCGGGCATGGCCAATAGAGAATTGGAAAAACAAATACGTTGGGCGTAACACTCCCTCCTTACTTGGTCAAGCCCTCCCCTGCCCCTCAAGTTTCTCTCCTTCACATATATACTCTTTCACTCTGTTCTGCCATCTAACCGGAGGTCTGCCTCTCACACCAGGTGTCATAACTTCACTTCCATACACCTTCTTTACAAACTCCTCGCCTTGCATTATCTCTACATGTCCAAACCACTTCAAAGTATTACGTTTCACTTTCTCAACCACTCTACACTCAATACCAATTGCCTTTTCACTCATACCACATCTCTCATACACACTCATTGCTTTCTCCATCCCACCTAGTAAGTCCACATGCATCTCTCAAGTAACTCATTTCCACAGCACCTATTCTCGACTGATGAGCCCTACTTCATTTCCATGTCTCTGTCAGTGTTGGCAGGATTATACTATTTCTCAGTCCCTTTTTCATTTCCATACTCACACTCCTATCCTTCATAATCCTCCCCAGTGAACCTATGACCTGCCTGCCCCTCACTGCTCTCTCCCTAATTTCTCCTTCCATAATTCCATGTTTATACAGAACTGTTCCCAGATACTTGAATTCCCTCATAGTTGGTGAGCCAGTAGGGTTGATCGGTACCATCTGAGGGGAATAATGCTCATAGTGATTTTGGGCAACGAAAACATCTCTGACTTAGACAAATTATGATAGCATAGTACAAGTGGTAGCTGTATGTGTGCTACCATGCATTTTATAACAATACAGAGATAATTTTGACATAGGAGTATAAATCAAGTTATAGTACATAGAAAGCGACCGCTGCTGCAATGCTATCATACTTTTTTAACACTAGTTGGGGTGTATATCTTGCCAAAAATCACCATGAGAATTATTCCCCCCAGATGGTACCGGTGGCCAAAATTTGGGGTCCAGGCTCATGGACTATCACCTCCTCCATCCTCTCACCCCCTTAAGTTATCTCACATTCCGTCCCAGTTGGTTCAGCCATTCTATAGGGTGTAGCAAAGTCAATTACTTCTGTTTTGGTCCTCTCAAATACCATCAGCTAACTCTTACCAACATTCACCTTCAGTTTTCTTCTCTTACACACGGACTGAAACTCACTCATCCACCACCCTCTGTAACTTCCTTTCACTTTCAGCCATCAACACAGTGTCATCCGCAAATAAACTTGCCACCAAGGACCAATTTGCTTCATTCAGCCTCAATTTCACCCCTAGGCCATTCACTTTGGCTTTTATTTCTCTCATACAACCATCCATATATATATTGAACATCCATGGAGACAACACATCCCTGTCTCAGCCCTACACTGATATTAAAATTCTCACTTAGATCACCCTCTACCGGCACATATGCTGTTGTGTCTGCATAAAAGGCCTTTCAGCAAAGACTCCCAACACCATAAATTTTCAAGAGCTCTGACATAGCTCTCCTATCCACCCTATCGTATGCCTTCTCCAAGTCCATGAAGGCAGCATACAACTTTCTACCTTTCCCAATATATTTCTCCACTATTGATTTTAATGCAAATATTTGGTCCACATATCCTCTACCCTTTCTGAACCCTCCCTGTTCCTCACTAACTTTACTCTCTGTTACTTCCATCAGTCTCTCAGTTAGAACCTTTCCATACACCTTCCCCGGTACAATAAGGAGGCTTATTCCCCTATAGCTACCACACTCCTCCTTACTCCCCTTCCCCTTATACAAAGGTACAATTTTGGCTCTTCTCCAAACCTCTGGCACCTCTCCCTGCCTCCAAGCCAATGTACATATAAACAACATCCACTCCACCACTACCTGCCCCCATACTTTAACATTTCAGCAGTTATCCCATTTCCTCCCTAATTCTCCCTGTACACCCTGTCGTCTACCACCTGCCTCCATCCCCATGCATGTCACTGCCGCCTTCCCTTCCATTCCCCCATTCATCAGACCATTAAAATGCCTCTCCCACACTTCTTTCACTTCCTCATTTCCACTCACAGTAACTCCATCCTCTCTCTTCATTCTCACACTACCAGACTTTCCTTCTCTTTCTCTTTTCACCTATTTCCAGAATAATATCTTATTCTCTTTAAACTTCTCACTCAGTTTCAAACCAAACTCCTCATCCAATCTCCTTTTACTCTCACTCACCATCCTTTTCACTTGTCTCTTACATCTCTCTCTCTCTCTCTCTCTCTCTCTCTCTCACTTCTTCCGACACATTCCTCTGTTCCTTTTCTTCTCTACGGCATCTTTCCCTACTTCTGACCACCAAGCACTCCCTTTCTTACCCCTCCTCTGTGTCTCGTATCCCATTACCTCTGCTGCTGTCCTCAATACTATTGTCTTAAACATTTCATACACATCATTCACTCCCACTCCCTCCCCTATCTCCATCCTTGCATCCCCAGCACTTCACCCACCCTCCTTATATTCCTCCCTATACTCTGCTACATCTAATTTTCCACTAGCCACCTCCCTCCTGTTCCTCACCCCTTCATCCCTCCTACTATATTCCCACTTAACTCTAACCTTCATCCTTACCAACACTGCAAAATAGTCGGAGCAATGGACCATTCCTCTCACCACTTTTGCATCGAACACATCCTTCCTCAACCTTTCATCCACTGCCACATAATCAATCAAACTCTTTTACTCTCCTCTCTCATCCCTTCTCTTCCATGTATACCTGTGGATCATCTTGTGCTGAAAGAAAGTGTTTGCCAAGAACAGCCCTTCTCAGCACAGACATCCACCAGATACTCACCATTCTCATTTACTCCTTCTACACCCCATTTACCCACAATACTCCCCACTTCCTAACCTCTCACCTTTCCATTCATGTCTCCCATCATCACCACTCTCCTTCCATTATCAATCCCTCTCAGACATGCATTCAACTCCTCCCAAAACACTCTCATACTCTTCTTCCTGTCCTACTCTTATCATTCACTGGTGCATAAGCACACACTCACGCATATTTTACCAAGCCAATCTTTCCAGTCATCCATACTATCCTCGATCCATTCCACCTATGTCCATCCACGGAGACACCAACAGCGCACACCCTTCCTTCCCTCTTCTAATTCAGACCCGTCCATACTACTCCTCCCTCCATTCCCTACCACAATCCACTCTCCCTTCCCTCCATACACTCAACTACTCTCCATCTTTTCACATGTGTCTCTCGTCTCTTAGTTACATCCGTCATTCCATGCACATTCACAGTTACTACTCTCATACACTCCCTCTTCCCCACTCCCTCTACAGGGCAGCCCGGAGACTCCCCCCGCCAGTAGCCATAGCTGTCCACTCTCCCATTGGGAGGCCATTGATGGCTGGCAAGGCCAATGCAGTGCTCATTCTCGGAGGGACACGGGCCGTCGGCATTGTCAAATGCTAAAAACACGGTCATAAATTAGAATAATATTACAAAATACAGAAACAGGCAATACAAACCTTAAAACTTATATGTTTTGTTAGGTTAGTTTATTTTAGGTTAGGTCAGGTAAGGGTAGGACTAGGTTTGGCTTGTTTAGTTAGCTCAGGTTATGTTTTCTTAAGGTTAGATTCTGTTTGTTAGGTTAGGTTAAGTTAGATTCAATTTGTTGTGTTAGGTTACATTCAGTTTGTTTTGTTAGGTCAGGTTAGGTTTGTTTTGTTGAAGTTGGGTTAAGCTTGTTTTGTTAGGTTAAGGTGTTTTTTTTTAGGTTAGGTTTGTTTAGTTAGATTAAGTTTTCTTTATGATAATTTGTTTAGTTAGGTCAGGATAGGTTTGTTTTGTTGAGGTTAGGTTAAGTTAGATTTAGTTTTTGTTAGGTTAAGTTAGATTTAGTTTGTTTTGTTAAGGATAGATCAGGATAGGTTTGTTTTGTTGAGGTTAGGTAAGGTTAAATTTAGTTTGTTAGGTTAGGTTTGTTTTGTTGAGGTTAGGTAAGGTTACCACTGACGGTCCCTTGCCCACACCACCTCATAACAGCAGGACCTCAGATTCTTGCCTTGATAGAACCAATTTCCTTTCACTTGGTTCATCTGGGTAAATATCACTTTGAAACCCAAACACTCCAGCCTCTGAAAAAACTCCCAAAATCTTTGTCGACCATCTGAAATAATAGATATAGAATAATAGTAGATACATTGGTAATACTAATACTGTTTTTATAATAATAATAATAATAATAATAATAATAATAATAATAATAATAATAATAATAATAATAATAATTATTATTATTATTATTATTATTATTATTATTATTATTATTATTATTATTATTATTATTAATATCATTATCATTATCATTATTATTATTATTATTATTATTATTATTATTATTATTATTATTATTATTATTATTATTATTATTATTATTATTATTATTATTATTATTATTATTATTATTATTATTATTATTATACCCCATAGTGTGTATAGTTAAGGACCCAGTGATCATGTATGAAAACTGGAGGCTTCTGATTGCTCCAGACTAATCCACGTCCCACGAACCAAGCAATATTTGAAGGACTCATTTATTTCCAATTTTCTTACTACATCACAGGGTCCCTTATTGAAAGACCCTGTGATGTAGGTACTGTAGTCAGAAAATTGGAGATAAGAGAGTTCTTCAAATATTGCCACGAAGCCCACACATATCTATAGAAGGAGTTTGTTTCGTGGTAAGGTCAGAAGGGATCAGAAGCCTCCAATAAGTCCAATTCTTATACACAATCACAGTTTCCTTAATTAATTTCCTGCTCATAGCACTTGCTACACTATTTTATTTGTTATTTCATTTATTTTTATATTTATTATACATTCACCTCTTTGGCTTTGCTATATCCAGTCATGAAAATTAATAAATAAGTATGTAGCTTTGGTTGAAGCTTTGAAGCAGTCTAATTCACCAACGAGATCATTCCAATGGAGATCATAATTGTACAGTTGGGGAATAAAGTATCTGGACACCGTTGACGACTTCTGATAAAAATGTCAGTGATAAACACGTTAGGAATAGATAACATTTATTCATTAGGTCTCCTACATAATGATAACTGATATTGGGTGACGTAGACCAGCCACATACATTGAAATAAATGTTATCCTTCAATTCATAAATACTTTCTTTCGTTGATGTTTTTACACTTGGGGATGTTGCCAGAAGCCGCCAACAGTGTTCAGAATCATTATTACCCAACTATACATTAATTTATTGTGTCTCGCTCGGTAACTTATTCGAAACACACCCGAATACATACTAGTGCTCGTGACTGTCCATAGGCTTTTACAGCTCGTACTCGTCTCTATATACTTTTCGTTTACACACCAAATTTATTCACTCATTCTTCCATTCATTTCAACCCATCTATAGCTTCGGCAACGCCTCGTTACCTCTGGGAAGGCGGGAACTCACCCCAAGGGGTTGCCACGGCATAAGTGTCTCAGTTTTCCCTGTTCCAACACTCCCTCCTTATTTTTACTTGGCCAAACCCTACTCTGCCCCTCATGTTTCTCTCCCTTGCATACTCTTTCACTTTGTTTTGCCATCATAGGCCATGTAACCAGAGGTCTGCCTCTCACATCAGTTGCCACAACTTCATGTCCATACACCTTTATAAACTCCTCACCTTACATTCTCTCCACATGTCCAACCAAACTTCAATGTATTACGCTTCATTCTATCAACCACCCCACACACAATATCCCACACTTAATTCTCACTCATACCACATCTCTCATACACACTCATTACTTTCTTCATCCCACTAGTGGAGCAGATTACTGAAATAATCTTTCATTTGGTGGTACAACCACCAAATTTGGTATACATGTGGTCCAGAACCCATTCTGTCAGAAAATTACGTTATCCACGTTAAAAAACAAAATGTGTTTGAGCTAAATTTAACGTTCTATGCATCGAAATATATGTTTTCGAGTTAAAAAAATCCATTTCCGCATTTATAAAATCGTAATTATTGAAAACTAAGAAGATATGGCTGGAATCTTTTTTTTATTATTATTATTAATTGCGCCGCAGCGTCAATCAAGAGGCATGCAACTATACGTACAACAAGTAGACAGAACCCATGAGAATCAAATTACTACACACACACACACATCTTGAAAACATAGCAAAATGAAGTACAAGCACGCAGACAAATAATTTCATTATGACCTACTTAAATCCACCAAATCGAGGGTGGCGTACCAGAAGCTCCTCCAACACCTGATGGTTCAGCAGGTGTCGACAAACCACATCAAGTGGTAGGCCCAGGGGCAGCAAGTGTCGAACAGTGGGGCAGGCCAGGCAATAGTGCTCTATGGTGTTAGCACGAGGCGCTCGACACAAGCGACACTCAGTGAAGGGAGGCTCACCCTGCAACCCAGCAACCTGCCATGGTGGCCGGTAGCCAAGCCTCAAACGAACAGAGACTACATTGTGGCTTCGAACGAATCAAATGATGACAGGCGTCACAGGCTCGTTTAGCACTACATTTTGCAATATCAAAGTAAAGAATAATGATATAACAAATATAGCAGAAAATTCTTATTTTTTGTAGTCCTCACATTTGCATGCACAAAACTGTGTACCCTTGAGACTGAAGCGATAGTATTTACATCACCCTCGGCTTTCCGTCTTGCAGCCACATTGGGTGGAAGGGTCGTCCAAAAGATTTGTCAGACCTCACCATCTTTCTACCATCCCCAGTCAGCAGGTCTCTCAGTTTGCATTTTGCACACTGTTGCCTGGCCCCATATGCAGCCTGCTTGGTAGACAGACCGTTTCCGCTAAAAGCTGACAGAATATCACAGCCAGTGAAGGCGTGAAAGAACAACCACTTAATGAACTGACCTTGGCCAGTTCAACCCACATTATTTCCATGCCTGCGTCTAGAAGAGTAGCAAAAACACTGACTGCAACAATGAGAACATCTGTGTCACATGTTTAATCAACACTGACGTCATCTGTTGCTTGGCTGCATGAAGAGCATGAGTGAAGATTCTGCTGGAGTCAGCTTCCTCATGTTTGCAAGGACTTAAGCCATCAAGACTGATGAATCTGTTGAAAAGAGCCTGATCTCCTTTGGTCACAACAACGACATTGGCTGGACACATAACATGGTCACTATCTTATTAGCAAGTAATTCAAAGAGTTCTTTCTTGTTGTTGTTGTTTCTCAGGAAACATTTCCTGTTAGGTGGCAGCTTAGTTTTGTCCATCACCCGGCGTCGATCCCCTTTGCCTCTCTTTGATCTTGTTTCAGCCTTCAGGCTGGAAGTCCAATAACCATTAAAAAAAACTATCCCTGTCCTCGCGAAATTCGACGAGTACATCTGAACCTTTGGAACCACATCAAGGACAGCATATTCCTCAAAGGTCTTTGATGTCTTTAGCGGCAATAAATGCACAAGAGAGGACCCATCAATGATAACAACAGGAAAAGACTGGTTTTCATGTTGGAAAAACTAGCTATACATCTAGCTGAAAAATACAGGGACTTATTAGATAGCATTTGGGACACTGAAGTATACTACAAACTACAGTTTAGGTGAGTAAACTCCAGTTACAAGTAGTACACTATAAGCCAACACTGAACTCCATGCTGAGTCTCACAGCAGTGATGTCACCAGTGTACCCTGGTTGTGCTTTAACATCATTCTTATTCACATAATATAATACAGCTTGACCTCATCATTTCAATACGTGATCATAGATGTTGCCCAGCAATATCTGTGATAATTTTGTAGGACAGTTACAAAAGTACTGATTTTAAGTCTTGCAATGGCTGCCATCTTGAAAACAGGTAACCATTTTCGAATATTAGTGCTAAAATATATTTCTCCAGTCAAAATACAATCTATTTAACATTTGGATTAATAGCTAATTCGTATTTATGCACTTTTAGCACTGAAAACCCTTTTTTTCTATTTTATGAGCCGGCCATCTTAAAAACTAGTGGCCATTTTAGATTTTGAATTGGGTAACGTGCTTTTCTTTCAAAATAGGTCCTATACTTTATTTGTGCCAAATTTGGTGCTTGTACCATCAAGTGAAAGATTCTTGTGGAATACTGACTTAATCTGCCCCACTACACCGTAAGTCCACATGCTCCTCTCAAGTAACTCATTTTCACTGCACCTATTCTATGTAGACTCATGAGCCCTACTCCATGTCCATGTCTCTGACGCATATGTCAGTGTTGACAGGATCATACCGGTACTGTTTCTTATTTCCATTTTCATTTCCATGCTCACACTTCTACCCTTAATAATCCTCCCTTCACTTCCTCCATCACCTCACTCCTTATAGTTATTTCACATATAGCCCCAGTTGGTATTCCCATTCTATAATGTGTGGCAAAGTCGATTACTTCAGTTTTTCCCTCTCAAATACCATCACCTTACTTTTATCCACTTTCACTTTCAGTTTCATTTGTTTATTACAACTTTACACACAGATTGAAACTCATCCACCACCCTCTGTAACTCTCTTTAATTCTCAGCGATCAGCAGTGTCATTTGTAAATAATTTTCCACCTCCACCAAGGACTAATTTACTCCATTCAATATCAGCTTCGCCCACAGGTCATTCACTTTGACCTTCATCTCTCTCATAAAACCATCCATATATATTATGTATAAGTGTACACTAATTGAACAGCCATGGTGACATAACACACCCCTGTCTCAGCTTTATAGATACACTAATATTACTGTTTTGTCAAACTGTATATTTCGGGCTTAATATTCAAACTCTCACTTAGATTACCCTTTACCCACACACATGCTATTGCCTCAATGCCTTTCAGCAAACACCCCCAACATAGTAAATCTTCAATACTTCTGTCATAGCTCTTCTATCAACTTTATCGTATGCTTACCAAGTCCATGAAGGCAGCATACAGCTCCCTACCCTTCACAATTTATTTATTTATTTATGCATTCATTCATTCATTCATTTATTTACACTATTTATTAATTAATTAATTTAATTTATATATATGATTATATTATATTAAATCATATACATTTATGTACAATGTATTAATTAATTCATGTATATATATTCTGAAAAATAAATATAAACTGTATAATCAAATCTTACCTCTCTGGGCTTTGATATGAATCTCTATCCCCATCATCTTGACATTCTTCAGTAAATTTGGGGTTTGGTACAACACATCTTTAAAGAAACTCAGTTCACTGGCTTCGATATCAATCTTAAGGTAGTCGATGATAGAATTCTCCAGGTTTAACTTCTTGAGTATGTTAATGTAGCGATCAATCTTTGTGTTTTAGAAAGCAAGAAAGTTTAGTAGCCTATTAAAGTTTGTTGTTATTATTATGATAACAGAGTTTGTCATTTAAGGTTATTATTAAAGTTTAGTATCAAAGTATATTAGTATTATTATTGCTTATTATTAAAGTTTAGTATTAAAGTATATTAGTATTATTAAAGTTTATTAGTCTTAAAATATATTATTATTATTAATGTTTATTATTAAAGTTTATTTGTATTGTTCACTGTGTATAATATTGTCTCACAACAAAAATAATGGTGGCCTGTTGTTTGGAATAGTTTGGAGGAAACAGTTACTCCAGAATTACCACCACTATACTGTCAGTCTTATGGGTTACAGGAGCAACTGATTCCTCCTAAAGATTCCTTCATGTAGTCAGATAATTTGAGGTAAATAGAGTCCTTCAAAATTTGGGGTAAATAGAGTCCTTCAAAATTTGGGGTAATAAGAGTCCTTCAAAATTTGGGGTAAATAGAGTCCTTCAAAATTTGGGGTAAATAGAGTCCTTCAAAATTTGGGGTAAATAGAGTCCTTCAAAATTTGGGGTAATAAGAGTCCTTCAAAATTTGAGGTAAATAGAACCTTCAAAATAACCCTGCACGGAACACCACCAATAGGGAAGGAGCTTGTTTCGTAGCATAATGGGTCGATTCCACAGTCGTATTGGTTAGTTAGCTTCCAAACCAACTACATTTGTAAGACTTCATTATTTTTCAAAAGATGAGTATCCGTATTCACAAAATCTATCCAACAGTTAGTTAGATAATGATAATCACTGCATAGTTTATTCACCAAATTCATTAAATGATTCTCCCCTAAGTCATTAACATGGCTAACATTCTTTCGTTTGCGTGCTTACCAACCACTACCAACCAACCACTGTGGAATCGACCCGATATCGTCAGAAGGAATCAGAAGCCACCAATCCTCCTAATCGATCACAGGGTTCTTAAAAGTAGCAATAAAATAAATAAATAAATACTGTTTATCTAACCGTGATTCTTTCGTTGGGGTGCTCACGAAAACAAAAACTAGTGTATCTAACCCTAACTCTTTCGTTCGGGTCCTGAAGAATATAAAATCCTATAAAAATGAGTGTATCTCAACTTAACTTTTTCGTTCGGGTGCTTACAAAAAAAAACAAGGTTGTCTCACCGTAACTATTCCCTTAGTATTTGTATGAGTTGTACCCGAGAGGCCCAGGCTGAAGAACTCAAGGTTTTCTGAACGTCGGTGGTCTTGTTTACGAATGGTGTGGTCAAAAGAATATACCTGTAGGAAATAGCAAGATGTGATGGGAATGCATATATTATACATACAGGGATAATACATACACACACACACACACACACACACACACACACACACACACACACACACACACACACACACACACACACACACATGGAAAATACACACACACACTCATATACACACACACTCGCACACACACATACATAAAGGGATAATACACATATACACGCTTGGAGAAAATGAGATGATAACAGAGATACAATTTGGGTTTAATAATGAAAGATCATGTGCAATAAACTTACAGTGTTACTTACTGTACGAGAATATCAGAACAAATCCAAGAAAGAAAAGGATGTCTGGATAGAGTATTTACCTATAGATTTAAATAAAAAGCTTTTGATAGAGTAATAGATCAGTACATGGAACGAATCACCAGAAGATGTGATGTGCGTCAAAAGCATACATAACTTTAAACATGATAATTGGGTGTGTGTTTATCTTTGATCGTGTGTGTGTGTGTGTGTGTGTGTGTGTGTGTATCTACGAGTCAAGAGAATGGGCATATATGTAGTTATGTATGTATGTATGTATTTGAGGAAATTGAGGGTGAAAACATTACCTTACATTTGTACTTCTTATCCATTTCGTCATCAAAACTCCAGTCATTAGATATGCCAAATGACATGACAACACATTTCTTAGGCTCCACCTTGAATTGTTTCGACATACAAACCCACTTCTGACCATCAATACTATTTCTCCTTATTACTCCGCCAACCATTGCCTGAATGAGTAGAAGACATTAATGTGTTGTACAGTTGGACACATGAATTCTTACACATGCTGTTGTTTTCCAGGGTTTATAACACAATATAGAAAATGTAAGACTGTATGTAACTGCAATGCAACATTATTATTACTATTAGGTTTGTTGTTTTGTGATGTAAGATTATGTAACTACAATACATCAGTAGGCCTATTATTAGGTTTGTTATTTTGTAATGTAAGACTATGTAACTGCAATACAACATTAATATTATTTGGTTTGTTGTTCTGTAAAGTATGACTGTAAATGCAATAAAACATTATTATTTGGTTTGTTGTTATACTAATCACTGAATCACTTGATAGACCATTCATTGCTGTACTTCCACAATAATGACACCTCTTTCTATATAACCTGTCTAAGAATTCCTGTGGCCAACTGTACACTTGCAATCCACAATTCCTAGCCCACTTGAGTTGAAGCCTAAAATCTGAAGCAAGCCGGAGGTTTCTGGACGACAGCCCACCCAAACCATCACGAGGCCACACACATTTCGAACGAATGGAGGGTTTGGGTGGGCTGTCGTCCAAAAACAGCCTGTGGACGGTATGTTGTTCAGGCAGTGGGCCAACTTAGGGTCATATGCAAAAACATTGGTGCGTGGTGTTGACAATGGTGTGGTACTAGTACGATGATGAGTCCATAGATATTACACTACAGAACTTTATTTAGTACCAGTCCTACACCATCGCAAACACCCACCAGGCACCAATGTTCTTGCCCTTATCAACCCTTAATATTATTGTTCTATACTTACCGGTATTGCACACTGCAGTCTGGGAGTTTCAACATAGTTATAAAATTCATCTGCGTTAGGCAAGGGCAACACTGGGGAACAGGATTTCTTCTCTGCAAAATGTGTGGCTCTTCTTAATAAACAACTCTTATTTTTTCTGATTAAAGACATTATAATGGTTTTTACTGACTATAAGAATAATTTGTAGTAGTAGTTGCTATATAATGTCCTGTATTTCTATCAATAAGACCACAAAAGCACAAAATTATATCAGTAAAATATCAGAAAATGTATGCCCATAAATTCAGTTACGTACCCCAGTCTTCATCGTCTTTGGCAAAGTCGACCTCCTTGTAGAATCTACCATCTTTGGTCACAGGCTGATGGCAGGAGAGACCCACACGACCGTCCCTTACTGGGCCTAAGACATTTCCTGCTGGGGCTGGGACACCTCCTTCTGCTGGGGCTACGACACCTCCTTCTGCTGGGGCTGGGACACCTCCTTCTGCTGGGGCTGGGACACCTCCTTCTGCTGGGGCTACGACACCTTCTGCTAGGGCTGGGACACCTCCTTCTGCTGGGGCTACGAGACCTCCTTCTGCTGGGGCTGGGACACCTCCTTCTGCTGGGGCTGGGACACCTCCTTCTGCTGGGGCTGGGACACCTCCTTCTGCTGGGGCTGGGACATCTTCACTTCCTAGGTCTAGTTCACTTAGGTCACTTAGAGGTATAGTTTTTCTGGCCGTAGGTGTTGTATACGACTGTGTCCATCTGAAACATTAATAAAAAGTGATGTATAGCTTGCGTCGATGAGTAGACAAACAAACTCCCACAACCTCCATTCTATCTAAACATAATGGAAATAATTTACCTGTGAGAAAAACGTATACAAACTTTGAAGTCTATACTTTAGGTGTAATGCCACTTATTGATTTAGAGGCATTAATCTTTATGAATTGTTTGATATTCACTTTTAGTACAAGACCATTAAGTTAAGGGGAGATTCTCTTGTTGGTGAATAAGAAAGCTACTGATTCCTTCAAACTATGCCACGTAACAAATCACCTCAATGATACAATTATAAAAGGGGATCTGTTTGGGGGCCTAGTTGGTTGAATTAGGAGACCTTCCAATTCACCAAATAAAGACCCTCCCCTTAGGCCTAACTTAGGTTACATGATGGTATAGAATGCGTTAAGGTCCCTGTGATCGTGTACATGAATATTGGGGGCTTCTGATTCCTCCTAACTATGCCACGAAACACGCCCCTTCCATATAGGTGGTGTTTCGTGGCAATATTGGAAGGACTAATTTAACTCCAATTTGCTGACTAGATCACACGGTCACTTAATATAAAGAGGGCATTGACACAGTAATGATGCACAGTGTTCTTACCTGATATTTAACAGGAAACAACCTGATATGAAGCCAAGGATAAGAAAGAAGTAGTTGTTTCGATTCATCTTGCTGGCCATCCTCACTTCTTACACACAACGGGAAAAAAGGGTAGTTAATATATTTGATGTAGTGTACTCTTAATTAAGGAGATAGTAGGCTACACTGTTGGTTAATTAGATTCCTCTTTACTATTCCAGGCAACAGATCACCATTATTTTTGTTCATCTGGTTCTGTTTCCCGGCATACATTGGAGGAATCAAGGCGCTCTATATACTGTACAATGTATAGTTCCGAGCTAATGGGAGGGAAACATCACCATCGCCCAGACAAGCACATCCACTGTTGTTTCTACCCGACAAGTTTTTACCTCCTTATTTAAGGGGGTATCACACGAGCACCGTGTACGAGGTTTTTGTCGGAGTTGGACAAAGATGGAATGTATACATGGGACAAAGATGGTGGCAGAGTGGATAAAAAGACGGACTGCGGATGTCAAGCACCCTGGTTCGAATCCCCGAGAAAACGTCTGGGGGTTTTCAGAGGTGAACTGGGTCCAGCTGTTCGTCAATTACCTTGGAGCCGGATGTTCAAAACTTTAGTCCCGGTCGTAGCTCGCTAGAAGGGGACTAAGTTAGTCATCACTATGGCTGCCTCCAGCGATGTTGAAAGCATTATGGGAGCCATGTTGTGACGTTGTGACTCTGGTCGTAAATCTGCCGAAACTTATACCCACCTAATAGCCATTGTAGTAACTCAGAAATTGATCTTTCTTAAAACTCGGTGGATGTTTTCACGGGTAGTCGAACCCGGGACCTCTGGGATATGAGTTGGAATCTCTAACCAGTACACCATAAGGGTACCCCCCTGGTGTAGTGCCGAGATTCGCCTTTTCAGGTCACTACACCACTACTGAGCAGTCGTAACTCTGTAATCCACGGTGGTAGCGTACCACAACCCCGCCTCATCAGCTTTAATTAGCCTTCAAACACGCCTTATGGTAAAACTTTATATTATATTCTAGTATATAGCGGCAGTTTATCATGGCAAGAGTTATATGACAGTCTCTGATACGTGATTTGTGCTTTGATTACCAAAATTTAAGTGTAAAGACTGAAGCCTCATTGGAGTTGTAGACGTGCGCCATAGAATTATCTCAAGAATCTGTAATATAAAATATAATATAAAATGTAATATAAAATAGCCTTATCTCTGACAGTATTATGCTATATTGGTGACAAGTTTCTTCTTTTTAAGAATATATTGTATGAAGGCGAATGAAACACAAGCCGAAAAGTTGCCACAGACAGTATATGCTTCATGACATTGTTGCCAATACACTTTCACACTTACTGTGGTATTTTTTATTTACATACGTCATTTCAAGTACCGAGAATAATTCCATTTTATTTATAAATCCACTTATTTTAACACTTGTATGATTTAGTGTGATATTTTTGTCAATGCAAGAGTGTTGTATGTGTTACAGAAGATCGTTTTCTGAGTTGGTGAGTTGGTAATAGTTACTCTGGATAAACTCGAGCTGTGATTGGCTCAAATTTCGCCCTACGTATGTAATGAGTTAACCTTGGTAAATATTCCCCCGGGAAAACATAAACAACAACAACCACCATTACAACACACTACAACCTCTCACAACCAACACAACACAACACAACAACACACTACAACCTCTCACCACCAACACAACACACTACAACAACACAACAACACACTACAACCTCTCACCACCAACACAACACACTACAACACAACATACAACACACTCCAACAACACAACAACACACTACAACCTCTCACCACCGACACAACACAACATACAACACACTACAACAACACAACACACTACAACCTCTCACCACCGACACAACACAACATACAACACACTATAACCTCTCACCACCAACACAACACAACATACAACACACTACAACCTCTCACTACCAACACAACACAACATACAACACACTACAACCTCTCACCACCGACACAACACAACATACAACACACTACAACCTCTCACCACCAACACAACACAACATACAACACACTACACTACAACCTCTATATGAGAGAGAGAGAGAGAGAGAGAGAGAGATGCACAATGTCCACCTTACTCACCTCTTCTGCACACACTGTTGGGACGAGGTGTCGAGCAAGGCTACAGCAACTCTGGGAAACTAGTATAGCCACGACTGCCACGTCCCAACCTTTAGAATATTTTAGTAGTTTTGGAAAACAAGGTGCCGTACACACACCTCTCTCTCTCCTCTACATACATGATACATCCCTCTCTCCTCTACACACATCCCTCTCTCCTCTACACACGTCACTCTCTACTCTACACACATCCCTCTCTACTCTACACACACCCCTCTCTACTCTACACACCCCTCTCTCTACTCTACACACCCCTCTCTCTACTCTACACACCCCTCTCTCTACTCTAAACACACCCCTCTCTACTCTACACACCCCTCTCTACTCTACACACACCCCTCTCTACTCTACACACGTCACTCTCTACTCTACACACCCCTCTCTCTACTCTACACACGTCACTCTCTACTCTACACACCCCTCTCTACTCTACACACGTCACTCTCTACTCTACACACACCCCTCTCTATTCTACACACACCCCTCTCTACTCTACACACCCCTCTCTCTACTCTACACACCCCTCTCTACTCTACACACCCCTCTCTCTACTCTACACACACCTCTCTTTCTACTCTACACACCCCTCTCTCTACTCTACACACCCCTCTCTCTACTCTACACACACCTCTCTTTCTACTCTACACACCCCTCTCTACTCTACACACACCCCTCTCTACTCTACACACGTCACTTTCTACTCTACACACACCCCTCTCTACTCTACATACATCACTCTCTCTTCTACACACATCCCTCTCTCTTCTACATACACCACTCTCTACTCTACACACATCCCTCTCTCTTCTACATACATCACTCTCTACTCTACATACAGTGACCCAACTAATTAGTTTGCCGACAAATTATTAACTTACTGGTAACGTAGACAGCTGTCACTCTCGTCCCAAGCATTTATCATCTCTCCATATATTAAACTCTCAGCATTGCCAATGTTTTGTTCCTCACATGTGTAAATCCTGAGAGTTTAAACTCGTGAGTGTAGACAAAGAATATATATATATATATACAAAATACTCTATTGATGTGATCTTTTTTTTTCTTAGTTTAGCGGTAATTGAAACATTTAATTAAGGGGGGGTGGGAGTAGGGGACAGGCTTGGGGGGGGTGCGGGAATATGGGGACAGGTTTGGGGTGGGTAGAAAGCCTGTCCCCCAATTCCTGCACCCCCCTAACCCCCAAAGTCTGTCCCCCTACTCCTGCAACCCCCCCCCCCCCCGTTCAAATGTCACACATTTACAGGGGTGTAGGAATAGGGGGACAGGCTTGGGGGTGGTTTGTTTTGGGGTTTGCAGGAGTAGGGGGACAGGCTTGGGGGTTAGGGGGGTGCAGGAATAGGGGGACAGGCTTTCTACCCCCCCCCCCCCCCCCAAGTGGAGTATGAACCGACTGAGGTACTACATTCGGTTCTGCCACAGGTGCAGCCATCACAGGTGCATGCTGTGATTCGCTTTGAGTTGCAGCTGCAGCCCTTTGAAAATTCGCTCCAACATCACTATTATTCCCACTATTAATTCCCCTCCAGTTGTTTCTACCCTGGTAACGAGGCTGAGAATTTGCATAATTTTGCTCCGGAGAATAATTCTGATTGCCTTGTTTCTGAGGTTGATTATAATTGCTTGTCTGCTGACGAGGCTGTTGAGGCGTTTGACTCTGCTGTTGTGACTGGCCTTTACTCGAAACAGCAGAGTTCTGGGAAGGCTTATTCGACTGATTATTAAATTTCTTATACCCCAGATTACGTGTATGGTACCCGTAAGCAGAGAAATGTGCGTCAGACATTTCAACCATTTCCTTCAAGCTCTTAACCTTGTTGGTCTTAACCTGAGCCAACAATTCCGGCGGACATGACCTCTCCAACTGTGTACGGAGTATTAGGTCTCGTAATCCGTCGAGAGTCTTAGGGGTTTCGTCTTTTTCTAGCCATTGAACCAGGTAACTGGTCAGGCGCGCACTAAATTGAGCAACAGTTTCCTTGTCTTGCAAGAATTCACGCTGGAATTGATTCCGGGCATCTTCGACTGTTAACCCATAAGCCTGTAGTAAAGCTTTTTTCATGCTTTCATAATCTCGAGTTGAAGCATTGAGTCGGTGGAGAATATTAAGTGGCTTACCATCGAACAAGTTCATAAATTCGAGCCTCTTAATTGCTTCCTCTAAGTTGTACGTATCTGCAACCATTTCGAAACGTTCGATAAATGGCTCGATATCATTTCCTTCAACGTACTTTGACAATTATTGCAACCGTTGCGTGACTGCTGTCACATTTACAACATTAGAACTATTAAGATTGTCATCGTTACCAGCTTGTATTTTCAATTGCAACATTTCTTTCTCGTGTTCTCTTTGTTCCTTTTCATTATCTAATTTTATTTTCTCAAATACCCTTTGTTCTTTTCTTTCTTCATATTATCTCCGTTCTTTTTCTGCCTCTCTTTGTTCTGTTTCTATTTCTCTTTGTCTCGCTCGTTCTTCTCTTTCCTCATCTCGGTAACGTCTTACATACTCCTTTATTTCCTCTTTTCCTTCGTAACCCAAGTCACGAGCTTCCTGCATAATTTCTTTTACGGTAGCCATTTTAATTATTTTTTCTGTTATTTCTATGCCTTAATTTCTAGACAATTATAGCCTAACTAACTCATGAAAGTGTGTACGTGTTGACTGGAAATCGGGTCTTATACGTTGGGCGCCAGTGTAATTGTAACGCTCCAAAAATTATTTCTATTTTAGTTTCTCTTTAATAATGCCGTTTCTTTGTTGCTAAGGTATGCTTAATAGAGAATGGGAAGTGTACAGTTAATATTATTAGTATTGTGTGTCGTAAGATTTTTAAGTAAAGTTGTTTTGTATAATTGACTATTTTTGTTTTAGGTTAAGGAAATGAATCATAAGGTATTGAAATAAGAATCTTGTAAAGATATACGAACGAGGTAACTAAAGAACCGTTAGAAAAATCGGTTGGGTAGTAAAATTTTGGGGAGATGTTTGAATTCTCTTAAAACAGGGACGCTATAATTGAACAAGCTTACTACTAGTCTGAATGAGAGAAATAATTCCCTTTATGTTATCGTACGGTTGAATCCTTATGTCCTACAATTTCTAAAATTTGGGTCACTCGAATTTAAAAATTACGTTACCAAAGTGAGTTCCAATGATATTCCATTCTTAAGTTAGCATATTCCCTTATTAAATATTAAACTCAGAAACGAAGAATTGTTTGGAGTTGTGATGGTTTTTAGTTATGATAAAATTGTATAGGGAAGACATTAATTAGGACAAGAGAAGGTGTAAGCTGTAAATATGGAAGGAGAATATAGGAATGGTTGTACGCAGTGGTACGGTCAGGCACACCTACAGTTGGCTCCACTCCCGCGTTGAGCTCAAGGTCTTATCGTAATTATTGTTGTTGTTCCTCTTCTTGGGGCGACAACTTCTAAAATGGTTCAACTGACTCACTCGCTCACTCCCATCCATTTTCTTTTGCCGACATTGAATCATTTTTTCAACCGAGAGGGGGTTCAACCGAGGGGTTCACCCTCAATAAAAAGGGTTCATTTTCAAAATTTCAATATAACCATATGAATACGAAAATCCAAATAAAACATAATTAATATGTTTGAGACCTTTACATATGGATATTTTATTATTTCACTTGAATCATTAAGAGACGGAGCTTTTGAAGGGTTTTCCTTCATGTTATTGTTCTTCTTGGGGTGACCACTTTTTAAGAGGTTCAACTGACTCACTCACTCACTCACTCACTCTCTTCCTCCCATCCATTTTCTTTTACCGATATTGAATCATTTATCCGAGGGGTTCACCCTCAATAAAAAGGGTTCATTTTCAAAATTTCAATATAACCATAAGAATACGAAAATCCAAATAAAACATAATTAATATTTTTGAGACCTTTACATATGGATATTTTATTATTTCACTTGAATCACTAAGAGCCGGAGCTTTTGAAGGGTTTTCCTTCATGTTCTTGTTTTTATGTTAGCGGTAGTGACGCTCTGACCCAGGGTGTACCAGTTTGTACTACCCGTGATATTATTCCCACCGTTTCATTTTTTTTTTTTTTTTTTTTTGGTGGGTATAAACGGGTCAGGACGGAACTGGGCATTACATAATAAACTTCGTAGTGCAATATTTGAATTATTATAATGAATATAATTAAGTAAGCAATGATTCAGTAATTGACTTACCTTACCCGGTTTATTAATTCACCTTCGTTGTGTTGGCTCAAGGAAGGTTCTCAGAGGTTGAATCCCCTATATTATTGCAAGTTTATCAACAATTATTTATTTTTACGTGAGCTCTTACGATATGAATGTATTTATAAATATATAGTAATAGGGAAGATATGGTGTATGAAACAACCAATTACATTAATTTACTATAATTTATTGAATTCAGTCTTACACCAACAGAATTAATAAATTACTTACGTATTCACTTTCACTCACAAAAAAGCTAGCTAAATAGATGAGTTACCCTCGCGCGTGACTCCCATTTTCTGTTCAATGTCCTCGTGAGTCCTTTTGAATGTACGAGTATATTAACTACATTTCCAATTGTCCTCGTTTAATTATTGGTGCTATTTCAAGACCTTCCTACTCAATTTACTTTAATTAATAATCAATATCAATCTAACCACAAGCCTTGATAATTACAAAGGTTTGTTTCAGTCTCAGTAATTTTCTTTTCAGTGTCCTTCAAACCAACAGGAATTTTCAATGTCCACACCTTATAATTTATCACTCGTTTATATTACCTTTCACTGTCAATTGATTATGTTTTCTATTAATTCAATAAGACAGTGCATTGCAACCACGAACGTTGAAGATTATAACTAGTGACGAGACCGAGTCATTAATCTTAGCTGTGATTTTGCAAAGGGTAGACAAGAGGTGATCGATTACGTGTGTTTGCTGTGAGGTTGAAGTCAAGACTGCCGTTTTCAAACTACCGACTACTGTCTCTGGCCAGGCCTGCAGCTGGCTCCTCTGACCACGCCCCGTCTGTTCTTACGATAATGCCTGACTGAACTTGGTCTTCATATTATCTCATTTACACACTAGCTATACATGCAATGTTAATGACGCCACGTAAACTAATCATGGTAATTATCCACTTCACGAACCATATGGAGAAATTGCGAGATTATCTGTGTGCCTGCGTAAAATCAGTATTAATAAGCCACGAGTGAAAAAACAAATTATTTTTACCGTTACAGAGGGGGAGAGGCCTCAGGAAAGTCGTGAGTGAGTACCTCCTCTCTCACACACTCATACTCCCACCTCATCACTAGATTTGCTCAACAAACTAGGATATGGCTACATGAAGCATTATTCCTATACTATCTATGATTAATATGTCACGATCAAATATGACTCGTGACAATGTATCAACAAGTGTATTGACTCCCTTAACCCCTGCAACTCGGCACCCTCCCTCTCTGCCTCAACATTTTTACCCTGCCGCTCGCGTCAAAATTCCTCGATTTCCCCCATATTCACAACACTCTCACTCTTAACCTATATAGTGTACTGACTTCAATATAGTTTCATGCATACCTTCAACTCTTCTTCTTTCCAATAGTACCATCGGGAGGGCTGTACGATGAATAGTTGTGGAGATAGGGCGAGTTGAAGTGGACCATGTTTGCGCACGAATCAGCAGTGTGTCTGTGTGTACGCACGAGATTGACTCGACTGTGGCTAAGTGTTCAGTTTCCCGTGTAACTCCCTTGTCAACTCACTCGTATTACTACTATTATGTATCGTATGTCATGATTACAACATTAAAAATAGTATGAACACTTGTAGGAATATATCATCGTGTAACTGTCACATAGAAAATGATAAACAAACTGATTTGTACCATAGAAAACACGTATATTTACCATCACTCTCCCCTGCCTGGGCGTGTTTTGTGGTGTTATTTTCTTTTTACTACCATTATGTATCGTGTGTCATGATCTATACTATACACTAAACAATCATTTGTAACCTTGTAGGAATATCATGGTGTCACTGTCACGTACATACATTCACTACGGTATTGTCTTACGATCGTTAGAGCACAAATTCGGATAAGGGCAAATACTTTAAAATCGCCCAGCCATCGTGACGTCCCAGAATCAACTGATCGATATTGTGAGTGTATTTTCTCGCCCGCTGACAAGAAAAACGAGCCCCCTACATAGCCCTAAATGGCGCTAAATAGCTGTGACGGTCTATCAAGTCAGCCGGTCTCTAACGTAAGATGGTGTATGTCGTCAGCCTGCTTGCAGGGGTTAATTATGGGACCCTGTGATGTAGTCAGAAAATTGGAGGTAAACGAGTCCTTTAACCCTTAAAGACCTATCAACACCTTAAGGCGTTAATAGAAATTTTGGCCTTAAAACCGATTAACGCCTTTATTTAACAGCCCATAAATAACTGCATGGGCTACATATAGCCACAGCAGTGGTACCAAAGGGAAGCTGCAACCCTGGACTATTGTAATTGATCGTGATTGGCTGACTTCCCCCCCCCCCCTTTGGTGTAGGTGGGTGTGGCCAAAGTACATTTACACCCACTGTGTGCTATCTGCAGCCAATAAGATCACTCATACACTCCCTCTCCCTTGCTTCCCCTAGCCTCTCTCTGCCTCTCATAGATCTTTTAGCCATTGGACATTAGTAATAACACACTTTCAAACACTGTACATGCATGCGTTAGTGTTATAACAGGTATGCACAGTTGTATGCAAAAATGACTTGTATGTAACATTTTCTGTTTATTTCAGTGCATTATATACTGGTTTTACATACACAAACATGCAAGCACACATCGAGGTATACATACTCATGTATCTAAGCATTATACACATGTGTAACACATGCGTATGCCTTCGTATGTTATTTGGGGGTGTAACTGTCATATTATTTTCCGACTTTGGTGTGCTGCTGTACTCTAACCAGTGGAGATAGAAGACTTTTGTTTGCATATTTTGGTGTGTAAAATAAAGCTCTACAAACCTATAAGACTAAAACTAACCTTAGAGTAACTTTAAAAATCAGGTTGTATTTGCGGTTGTGGATGAAGGCTGTTGTAATGAATTGCGGTTCTTAGGGGTTAAATATTGCCACGAAACACACACACTTATATGGAAGGAGGTTGTTTCGTGGCATAGTCACAGGAATCAGAAGTCTCTAATTCTCATACACGATCACAGCGTCTTCAATGCACTGTGTTTAAAACTGAAATGTGGGTTGATAATACCGTAGACAGCTTAGACAACTGTATATTAGATGTTTACTGTGTTATTATACCTGACACACACACTCTCTCTCTCTCTCTCTCTCTCTCTCTCTCTCTCTCTCTCTCTCTCTCTCTCTTACACACACACACACACACACACACTCACCATAAGCAGGTTACCGACATTTACGTACAAGACATGGCAAACACCCCCCCCAGATGCCCCAGTGAGATATGCCCGAGGTGAGGCGAGGGACTGTGACAGTGAACCCGCCAACACACCCTGACTCCAATTTGGGGGTCCGAGCATCTGCGCGGCTTTGGTCAACCAGATTCGGGACTGCTCGGTCAGACAGTACGGGGAACTACAACAACAACAACAACACACCAGACAAATATATGACACCCACCCTCCACCACCCGTGTACCAACTCTAGTAAGACACCCCAAAACGTCTGCATGATGAGGTTGATTGTTTATGTGTACATATCTAAAGAAGGAAGAGACAGAGTGACATGAGAGATACAGGTTAAGAAATATTTTGTAACCCTCCACAACTCGTGTACCAACTCTAGTAAGACACCCAAGAACGTCTGCATGATGAGGTTCGTTGTTAAGTGTACACATCTGAAAAAGAAGGGACAGATGTGAAGCCATTTTCCAAACGTAAACACACACATAATTTTACTACATTGATATTCCAACTTTATATTTATAGTAAGACATTCAAGAACGTCTGCATGTTGAGGTTGGTTGTTAAGTGTACATATCTGAAGAAGGAAGAGAATAAAAGACAGTGAAATATGAGAGATACAGATTTTGGAGTATATTTTATACACGTCAAGAAACATTATTTAGTGATTCAGGTTCTGATGTTATTCCAATTTTGTTTTCACATTTCATTTGCTATCTGGTGGGATTGGAAGAAGAGGAACATGAGGAGAGGAATTAATATCGAAAATACTGTATTCTGGGAAAGCGAGAGGCTCTGTAAAAGGAGGAAGTTGTGAGGATTAGACTAGATCCCTTAATTAAAAGTGCAACATTTTTCAGACACATTTAGATACAAAAAAGGAAGGATTATTGAGGGGTGTCTGAAACATAGAGTCATTACATTCATTGCAGAGATTTTAAGTAAAGAATGAGATGAAAACACACATACATAGATAAAGAACTCTCTCTCTCTCTCTCTCTCTCTCTCTCTCTCTCTCTCTCTCTCTCTCTCACACACACACACACACACACACACAAACACATACGCACACCACATGCATGCACAGAGCTCTCTCTCTCTCTCTCTCTCTCTCTCTCTCTCTCTCTCTCTCTCTCTCTCTCTCTCTCTCTCTCACACAGAGTTGACGTACCCAGAATGGATGAGGGTATAGCTGACATATCTCCAAGCCTCATATCGTCTGAATGGGTTTTATATGAGTGGACTTTTGATGAGGGCAGGTCCAGTCTCAGTCACCGGTTCGTTCATCACAGTCACATAGTAAACAAACACACTAATCTGTATGGAGAAGGTAGGTAGGTAGGAAGGAAGTAACAGATGTGTAGTGTATAGTTTAGTGGAGGAGTCAGCAGTTCTTTAGCCAACTTCGACAGAAATTATAAAACCCTTTTTCTTTTCTCAGCTGATGATCAATTAAAATCATACATGTGAGTCACCCCTCTAGGTTAACTTGAGAGAGAGAGAGAGAGAGAGAGAGAGAGAGTACACCCATGAACAATGAAGGAGAGAGAGAGTATTTACACCCTTATACCAGGGCTACAGTGATCATAAACAGAGGTGGAGGACAACACCTAAACTCCTGTAGGTAAGTCCTCTTCTTGATGGTCCTCTCGAAGCGTGGGAGTACAGCCAGTGCCGTGTTAGTTAGAGTCTCCCGTCCCCTTGTCTCCTTTCCAGCTGCCTCTGCCTGAAACACAATTACAATACTAAGATATATTATAGAACAATAACAATCCCTATAGCCAGTCAAAGCCCTCCCTCTATCTTAATTAAGGGGGTGCGGGAGTAGGGCGACAGGCTTGGGGGGTTAGAAGAGGTGCGGGAATAGGGGACAGGCTTTCTACCCACCCCAAGCCTGTCCCCCTATTCCCACACACCCCCAGTCCCCCCTCAAGCCTGTCCCCTACTCCCACACCCCCATCCTGGTTTTTATCGGCCTCCTGCAGTAGTCTGTTGACGAGGAGGTTAGGAAGGGCGTCACAGTCACTGGTGTAGAGGAGATGGTCTTTGAGTACTGCCAGGGACACTCTCTTGGTCTTGTCTGGATCCCTCTCACTCCAGTACTCCCTGGCTACCTTCAGACAGTGCTGGTGGTAACTGCACGAGTAAACACATAAATAAACATATAAATAATAATCTTACATCTACTTTTCTTGTGATTAATAAAAGGGAGATTCTCTTGTGGGTAACTTGGAAGGCTACAGGCAGATTCCTCCTTATTATACCAGAAAAACAGACACCCTAAATGGTAGTAATAGAGGATCTGTTTCGTGGCATAGTTGGAGGAATCAGATACCTTCCAATTCACCAAGAAAAGAATCTCTCCCCTTCCAGAACTATAGTATAAGTGAAGTGTGGCAGGTCACAGAGGAACAAGTTCAAATCCCCGGCTATGACGTATACCTTCGCACACGACAGGGAAGGAGAGGGGGGGGCGTTGGAATCTACGTTCGTTCCGAACTTCTATCTCGACCACTACCAGCGGCAGACCAACCTGATATCGAAACTGTTTGGATATTATGCAGACCGCAGTGCCTTCCACGAGAAGTTTCGAATATCATTGTGGGATGTGTGTATTACCCCCCAAGGTCTCCCATTCACTCACTTCTCATTGAACACATAGTAAGTCAAGTGGACTATCTAAGAACTCGGTACGATAACTGCAAAATAATTTTATGTGGTGACTTTAACGATCTTCCTATTCAAGATATCAGTACCAATTTACAAATGAATCAAGTAGTAAATTTCCCAACACATCAGAACAATATTCTTGATTTAATTATAAGTGACATTAGTCAGCATTATCAACCTCCCCAACCTTTGACACCCCTTGGACGAACACAACATGTGACAGTATTGTGGCGACCTAAATCTACCCTCCCTGAACCGTCTCAAACCACCCACATTAGTATTAGACCCATGAAACAGTCGTCAATTATTGCGTTTGGGCAACACATTAGTAATTATCCATGGTTGGAAATATTCCACGAACATGATGTTAATACCAAGTTGCAAAATTTTTACACTTCATTAAATTTATTAGTAAACCATATTTCCCAGAGAAAATTATTAACGTTCACACACGAGACCAACCTTGGATAACTCCTTTTGTCAAAGATCTCATAAATCTACGTCAACATTCATTTCATAGAGGAAATAGGGACCTTTTTAGACACTTCAGAAATAAAGTGATTAGGGAGTTAGTAAAAGCAAAACGAACATATTTCAATGACAAAGTAACTGCAGTTCACTCTACAAAGCCTGGTGATTGGTATAAAGTCATTAAAACGCTCACTCAAAAGAAATCACAAAATAAATTTGTCTTTACCCATGAGGTTAATTGTGACCAGGCAGCAGAAGATATAAATGAACACTTTTTGAAAATTGCTTGTACACTCCCACCCCTCGACAGCCCCAAGATTTACCCAATCTACCTATTGTTCAAGTGAATCAAGTTTACAATAAATTGAAGGCAATTAAATTAAATAAATCCAACGCCATATTTGATCCACCATTAAAAATTGTAAAAGAGATTGCGTATGAGCTTTCAAAACCACTAACTGACATTATCAATTCGTCACTGAGCTTTAGTACAGTTCCGGAACTTTGGAAGAGAGGCTTTATCACACCAATACCCAAGATACCCAAGCCGGAGTCCTGTAATGATCTACGCCCAGTCACCATCACATCGATTTTTGCCAGAATTGCAGAGAGTTTCCCAGCATCCTGGATCAAAGATGACACCCGCCCACATCTCGACCCTCACCAATATGGCAACAGAGAAAAGACATCTACATCCCACTATTTACTTTATCTCATGGACTTTTTATATAAAACTACAGATAATTCCAATAAGTGTGTTGCTGTACTTAGGATTGACTTTTCAAAGGCCTTTGATAGAGTGGACCACACCATTGCTCTGCAACATCTCCTCAACAATGGTATGAGAGGAGAACTTGTGTCGTGGGTATTGTCATTCTTAACGGGCCGATCACAAGTAGTCAGGTACTGTGGCAATACTTCCACCCAGAGGAACTCGACCTGCGGTGTGCCACAGGGCACCCTCCTAGGTCCGCTTATTTTTAACAACCATGTCAATAGTGCAGGTCAAACAGAACCAGTTCAGTGTAAATTTATAGATGATTTAACTATTGCTTGTACATATGACATTAATAATGCACCAGATACTCAGGATCAAGCCAACAGAGTACTACAATGGTCTAAAGATAATAACATGGTAATAAATGGCAATAAATCAAAATTAATGTTAATTGACTTTAAGAAGATCAAGGTACCTGTGAATAATGTCAATATTGAAAGCGAGATAGTTCCAATTGTTAATGAAATGAGACTACTAGGTCTAATAATATCAAGTAATTTACAGTGGAAAGAAAATACAAAGCAAATTGTAACTAAAGCAAATTGTAGACTGTTTGCTATAAGAAAATTAAAATCCTTTAAAGCCAGCACTAGAGACCATGTCACATATTTTTCAACATTTATAAGGCCTGTTTTGGAGTATAGTTCAACAGTCTGGTGTACATCTATCACAAGAGATTAAAATTAATTGAGAGAATTAAACCTTCAAAGCCTGGAATCTACACGTTTAGACAATTTTAAAAGAGATTGCAAAAAAATCCTTAATGATCCACAACACAGATCACTATTACATCCACATTATATTGTTCAACATAACATTGGTTTGAGACGTACAAATTTGTTACAGCCGATTAGGTGTAAAACAGAGAAGTACAAGAAAAGTGCCATGCCACAAATGACACAGTATTTAAACAATACTTACAAGCAACAATAGCCAATTGTAATTTGTTTTTTAATCGCAAATATTTCTGCACATATAATATTGTACATTTAGTATGTTTTAAGTATTTGTTAAGGCAAAGTTTTACTCTTTATAAATTGTGTATTTTCAACCTTTGGGTTGCAACCAACTTGTAGAATATCTTAAATGATGAATAAACCTGATATTATTATTATTATTATTATTATTATTATTATTATTATTATTATAGTGTGTGTATGTTGCTGTGTATAGGCTACTTACGTTTTCATCTAGAGACGCAACACGAGTCATTTTCTTCTTGTTTCTCTTTTACAGTGCTTGTGGGAGTGTCTCTTTGCTTTTGTTGTCTTGTCTCATATCTTTATCTCAGTGGTGGGTGACGGAGTGGGAGTATAGAGGAGAGACAGGGATATGGGAGGGAGTAGGAGTGAGGGGAGTGTGGTTAGGAAAGTGGGAGTAGATGGGAGGCCCGAGGGTGTAGAAGTGAGGGGAGTGTGGTTAGGAAAGTGGGTGTAAGGGAGGGAGAGAAGGGGTGAGTGGGCGTGTGAGAGTGAGGGAGAGAAGGAGGGGAGATGTATATAGGTGTAGGAAGTGTAAAGGAATGGGGTGGATGGGGGGTGGGAGTGTGAGGTAAGTGTGATTATATAATTATGTAGTATAATGTGAAAATTCAATATGTATTCTCTCTCTCTCTCTCTCTCTCTCTCTCTCTCTCTCTCTCTCTCTCTCTCTCTCTCATTAGCTGAGTTCATTTCAGTTCCCTCTAGTTAATATATACAGTCAGCCGTCCCCATTTGTATTGTATTGTATGTATGTATGGGATGCCATTTTTATTTCAACAACTTTGGTCTCACGTGGCACTCAAATGTAAACAAACCATGACGTCACAACTCGTCTCGACTCTCGGCTGTGGCGTTGGCTTCGTCTTAGTGGATTCCTCTTTAGATCTGTTCTGTCACCCTGCAATTTTTTTCAAAGGTGTTATACATTATTACTCAGTTAAATCTTATGATATATAATTATTTCTTACATCACTACTCTTCCTATAAACATATGAACAATTGACTATGAATAAAAATAAATAAAATAATATTATAGAGTAAATGCTTCAAAGAGGTATTAGTGTAATGAATGAAGAGCAGGGGGTTTGTTTTGTAGTACAGTTTGGAGTAATCTGTAGCCTTCCAGTTCGTCCATAAACAGTGGACGGACCAACCCTTTTATTCCTAGAACACACACACAGACACACGTACACACACACATAACTGGTCAACTTTGAAACCACACACACACACACACGCACACCTGGTCAACTCTATTTTTTTTTAAACGCACACACACACACTTGGTCAACTTTGAAACACACACACACACACACACACATATTCCAAGGTGTACACACACACATACACAATGGTCAGCTCCGACACACACACACACATATATATATATATATATATATATATATATATATATATATATATATATATATATATATATATATACCTGGTTAACTCTGAAGCACACACATTCCAAGGTATACACACATATGCACGCATTTAAAGATGTAAACACACACACACAGTCAAACAACTTCTGTGAAATGAGACGTTTAATATACGTTTGACAAACTAATAGTGACCTGTTGCTAAATGAATAGATAAATAACCAACTAACTAACTAACTAACCAACCAGTCAACTTACTAACTAACTAACTAACTAATTGATGAACTAACTAACTAACTAAACAACCAACCAACTCTAAAAAAAAACCGTACACACACACACACACATGGTCAACTCTGACACACACATACACACACACACACACACACACATACAATCAACTGACTAACTTACCAACCAACCAACCAACTAACAAACAAACTAACAACAAAGGCAATAAATGCAATAATTATTAAGTTTTTTTTTACACATGTAAGTTTCTATATACAGTCAGAAAATTAGAGGTTAATGAGCCCTCCAAATACTGCCACGAAACACACACACCTCTGTGGAAGCAGGCTGTTTCGTGGTATGGTCAGGAGGAATCAGAAGCCTCCAGTTATCATACACAAACACAGAGTTTTAAAACTTCTGTGATATGATTTGCTACACACGACCATTACAAGGGTGTGTGTGTGTGTGCGTGTGTGTGTGTGTGTGTGTGTGTGTGTGTGTGTGTGTGTGTGTGTGTGTGTTTGAACTTTATAATGTGTGTGCTTGTGTGTGTTATTTTTATCTTTGAATACGTGTGTGTATACCTTGGAATGTGCATGTATGTGTGGATGTGGATGTGTGTGTGTGTGTGTGTGTGTGGATGTGTGTGTGTGTGTGTGTGTACAGAGGAGTACACAATAAACAGGTGTTATATGAATATGTATGTATGTTTTGCATGGAACTGAACATAAGTGGAAATGGGATAAGAGCAGAACTTTGGTGTGTAAAAATAACTCAGGCCCGATTTTTATATGTTTTGTTATCATTCTATTTTACTTACATGGTTACGGTGTTAAATAAATAAATAAAGTGTGATAAAAGTTGGTGAGTTTAATTAATTTTATGGGTGACAACTATTTTGGTTTTGGTTTATTTACAAGGTGTGTGTATGAATTCTCTATGAGTATTGTTCAATTATTATTATGCTTGACTCATAATACCAGGCTGACCTCATGAACACATAATTATGACGGAGAAAGAATAAAAGGGTTGATACGTATTATTATTATTATTATGCTCTCTTTCTCTCTCTCTCTCTCTCTGGAACATCTGTATCTGCATGATTACACACCTGCTTTACTTTCACACCTGTCCTTCTGTAATTTCGTTTACTCTCTCTCTCTCTCTCTCTCTCTCTCTCTCTCTCTCTCTCTCTCTCTCTCTCTCTCTCTCTCTCTCTCTCTCTCTCTCTCACACACACACACACACACACACACACACAAGAAAACAACAACAACAACAAACAAAGGTAGCCAAGGTAAACAATTATAAAGTCCACCCAATATATGCCCTGAAACCTAAGATACTTGGGAACACATTACAACCACACACACTGTACTGCCTCTGACCCCACGGAGCCTCGGAATAAAGTGGACGATATATTTCCCCGAATTATGAGACACTTAGGACAAAAAAATATATATTGCCAGCTTAACTAATTATACAGTGGCGTGAGAGTCTTGGGAATGTCGCTCGATATTATGACACACATACACTCACACACTTTTACATACATACATACACACATACAAACATACATACACACCTACACACACTCTTACATACACACATACATACACACATACATACATATATACACACATACATACACTCTTACATACATACATCCAAAAATTATCAATAGCTCAAAATAAAATCTTTAGATACATATTTTATATGAATAGGTTTCAGTCCACACGAAATATACTAAATACACTAAATTTTCTTAATTTCACAAACATTCATATATATTTTGTACTATTAACTATATATAAATATCTTATACACAGAGTGGTATGTACAGTTGCAAAAAAAGGTATTGCGACAAATTTTGATAGAATTTTAACCATAGTAATATCCACAACTATTTGTAGGGACTATAAGCATTATAACAGAAGGAAATATAACAAAAGGAAATGTATTCTGTAATACATACTTATAATCCCTACAAGTAACTATGGACATTAATATATTTAATGTTGTATCAATAGTTGTCACAATACCTTTTTTGGCAACTGTACATTATGCAACACTCGTGGTAATAATGTCAATCTCATATGTCCACAGTTCAGAACATCTCTTTTTAAACACAGTGTACTAGGCTTCGGTTCACAATTATGGAATTCATTGCCTTTAAGAATTAAGACTCTTCTTTATAGTGGTAGTTTATCAATTTAAAAAAAATCTGTAAACACATATTTATATAACTACGAAAACAGTTAATATTGAAATAAGTTTGTATATATTATATATTTGGTGTGTTACTATAGATGATGGTATTATTGATGGTTTTTATTGTTATTTTATGATTTGTGAATATTATTACAACTATTGCATTGCTGTTGTGGTTAGGAAAGTGGGAGTAGATGGGAAGCCCGAGAGTGTAGAAGTGATGGGAGTGTGGTTAGGAAAGTGGGAGTTCGTGGGTATAAGGGAGGGAGAGAAGGGGTGAGTGGGCGTGTGAGAGTGAGGGAGACAAGGAGGGGAGATGTATAGATGTATAGCTGTGTGTTGCAGTGTGAACATTCAAGTGAAATAATATGTAATCAAGTCTGTCGGGAAGCTTCGGCTTGTGTGTTATGTTTCCTACTCCATAATATAATGTACTGGAAATTTAAGGGCAATAAACCTTTACTTACTTACTATACACATATAAACACATATACACACACACACACATACTCTTTTACATACACTCACACTCACTTTTACATACACACACTCTTACATACACATATTTTTTGCACACACGCACTCACGCAGGTACACACTCTTCCATACACATATAAACGCACACATACACGCACACACACAAACACACACTCTCTCTCTCTCACTCACCTAGGAGAATAATAATAATAATAATAATAATAATAATAATAATAATAATAATGAAAACAACATAAATTTCAGCAGCTAGTCATTTTAAGTTATTATAATTTTCTCGCTCGCTGGATATATAGTGTGTGTGTGTGTGTGTGTGTGTGTGTGTGTGTGTGTGAGTGAGTGAGTGAGCATGATGAAAGAATAGCTGAGGTGTGTGTGTGTGTGTGTGTGTGTGTGTATGTAAATAATAATAATAATAATAATAATAAACGGTTTATTGATTGGTTTGGCAGCCATAGGGCTGAAAATATACATAGTGACAATACATTATGGGAATGAGCATGATAATGATGAGCATAATAAATAGTATATACATAAGCGAGAGTGTGTGTGTGTGTGTGTGTGTGTGTGTGTGTGTGTGTGTGTGATAGTGGAATTTGGGAGTGGGGGACTGTAGGTGTGAGGTCTGGTGAGGATTACTGGATGTCAGGTAGGAAAGGGGTAGGCTGGATTATCGTGTGTGTGTGTGTGTGTGTGTGTGTGTGTGTGTGTGTGTGTGTGTTCACATGTTATTTATAATGTTAGTCATAGTAGGGATGGGACTCTTCTTATATCTCTCCGTTCTGGCCCTGATAGGTTGTAGCTTGTTATATCGTCTTGTTGTCCGTGTTGGTCTTGGAGCGTCTGGTGGTAGTAGGTCTCGGTGGCGGGGGTGGACCAGTAATTTTTGAGCAAACTGGCTGGTGATATTGAGGTGGTGTTTGGAGAGAGGTAGCATCCCTAGGGTGGTGAGGGCGGTTTCGTAGCCAGTGTATTCAAATCCTAGGATAATCCTACAGGCCCTCTTTTGCACTCTCTCCAGTTGACGCTGTTGTGTTAACGTGAGGGAGCAGGCCCAAGCTGGGGAACAATAGGTAAACTTGGGGAGGATAAAGATGTTGTATATACTCCCCAGTTCGGCTTGTTGCATCCCCAGTGATCTTAGCTGCCTCAACATATACAGCTTATAGGATGTTGTCTTCACCACAGTAGCCACGTGTTTATCCCAGGTCAGCTTGTTGTCAATCACAACCCCCAGCAATTTACTGCAGTCCACTACTTTGATGTTGTGCTGGCCGAGGGTGACAGCTGGTGGTTGGACCTCTGTGGTTGCAGTATTGACATGCATCACCACAGTCTTGTCATGATTGATAGTGACATTATTTACTTTGGTCCAGTCCTGAAGGTTGTTGAGGGTGTCCTGTAGAGTGTTGTAGTCATGGGTGGGAGAAGTGTTGTCCACCATGATGCCTATGGTGGAGTCGTCCACATATTTCCACCTATGTGGGGTGTCCTGTAGGGCATGGTTAATGAGGGTGAGGAACAAGAGGGGGCCGACCCTTGTTCCCTGGGGGACCCCACATGTCAGTGGTTGGTGTGAGGATACTGATCCTTGGTACCTCACTGCCTGCCTCCTGTCACTGTATGTGTGTGTGTGTGTGTGTGTGTGTGTGTGTATGTATGTGTGTGTGTGTGTGAGTGTGTGTGTGTGTGTGTTGAAACTTGGCCTATACCTATACAATGTCAGTATTAATTAATGCTAAGGTAAGGAGGAAAGGGAGAAACAAAAGGTGAGGGAGAGGGAGGTAGAGAAGAGGTGAGGGAGAGGGAAAGAAAAGGTGAGGGAGAGGGAGGGAGTGAAGGGAGGAGGGAGAGAAGAGGTGAGGGGGAGGAGGGAGAGGGAGGTAGAGAAGAGGTGAAGGGAGGAGGGAGAGAAGAGGTGAGGGAGAGGGAGGGAGAGAAGAGATGAAGGGAGGAGGGAGAGAAGAGGTGAGGGGGAGGAGGGAGAGGGAGGTAGAGAAGAGGTGAGGAGCTTGCTTGCTGTTTCGTGGCATGGTCAGGAGGAATTAGAAGCCTCCAATTTTCATACAGGGGGTGTGGGAATAGGGGGACAGGCTTGGTTTTTTTTTTGGGGGGTGCAGGAGTAGGGGGGCAGGCTTGGGGGGGTTAGGGGGGTGGGGGAATAGGAGGGACAGGCTTTCTACCCACCCCATTCTTGTCCCCCAATTCCCCCCCCCCCCCCAGTCACCCCCAAGCTTGTCCCCTACTCCCACACCCCCCATTAAGAACGCCTTGATTCCTCCATAGCATGTCAGGACACAGGACCAGATGAACAAAAATAATGGTGTTCTTTTTGCTTGGAGGAATCATGAAGTGGTTCTAAATTTACGAACATTGTGCTAACCCTCCTCCCTCCCCCCCCCCTTTCTTCCTCTCCCACTCCACTTATGCTTTCTTTCTTCTCTCTTTCCTTCCTTCCCTCCCCCCTTCTTCCTCTCCCACCTCCAGGCCCTAGCCACTAGCTTTCAATTCTTCAACTGTCCCTCTTTTCTTTACATTTCCTTCCCGCTTGCTGTCACACCTCTCTAACACCTTTTTTCTGGCGCTATAGGACCTTGATATTGCAGCGCCTAATATACATCAATCAATCAATCTCTCCCCCTCCACTTATGCTTTCTTTCTCTCCCTTCCTTCCTTCCCTCCTCATGCATGTCCTGCCCTCCCTCTCTCCCTTCCTTCCCTCCCCATGCATGTCCTGCCCTCCCTCTCTCCCTTCCTTCCCTCCCCATGCATGTCCTGCCCTCCCTCTCTCCCTTCCTCCCCTCCCCATGTCCTGCCCTCCCTCTCTCCCTTCCCTTCTCTACCTCTTCCCTCCTTTCCTCCCTTACCTTCATTCCTTTCTTCCCTGCCCTCCCCTCTTTTCCTAACTTCCTTCCCTCCTTTCCTCCCCCTCTCTCCTTTCCTCCCTCCCAGAGCCGCAGAATACTAAGGCTCTGCTCCCTCCCAATCCCTCCTTCCCCCCCCCCTTCCCTTCCCACCTTTTCCCCTCTTCCCTTTCCCTTCCCACCTTTTCCCCTCTTCCCTTTCCCTTCCCTCCTTTGCTCCCTCCCTCCTCCTCATTCCCCTTCCCTCCTTTCCTCCCTCCCTCCTCCTCTTCCCTTCCCTCCTACCCTCTCCATGTCACCACCACTCTCTTAATTACTCCCTACCCTTCCCTTCTCTTCTTTCCTCCCCTCCCTTCCCTTCCCACTTTTCCTCCCCTCCTTTCCTCCCTCCTCCTCATTCCCCTTCCCTTCTTTCCTCTCTCCCCTCCCCTTCCCTCCTTTCCTCTTGGTTTGGTTGGTGTTGTGATCAATAGTAGTAATCTTAACCCTCCAAATAATCCAGGCCACAAAACGCTTCAGTGTTTCGAATAGTGAATCTGTTGCCTGGAGTAGTTTGGAGAATTCATAGAGCTCCAGTAAGGGCCCTCAACTTTTTTAAAACTATGGGTCTTAGTGTATCGTGGCTACTCTACTCTACTCTAGCTGTCCACACACACACACACACACACACATACACACACCAGGAATGTCTAAACCTTTCTTTGTGTGTGTGTGTGTGTGTGTGTGTGTGTGTGTGTGTCCCCCTCTCTCTCTCTCTCTCTCTCTCTCTCTGTCCATGCTACACACACACACACACACACACACACACACACACACACAGAGAGAGAGAGAGAGAGAGAGAGAGAGAGAGAGAGAGATGAAACACACAAACAATAATAGAACCAAGAAAAAAAAAGTAAAAAAATTGCTAAACCTAAGGCAGGTGTGTGTGTGTGTGTGTGTGTGTGTGTGTGTGTCTGTGTGCGTGTGTGTCTGTGTGTTTGTGTTTCTGTGTGTGTGTGTCTGTGTGTGTGTGTATGTCTGTGTGTGTGTGTGTTTGTGTGTGTGTGTGTGTGTGTATGTGAATTAAGGGAAAAAAATTTTTTTGTGTGTGTGTGTGTGTGTGTGTGTGTGTGTGTGTGTGTGTGTGTGTGAATTGGAAGGTCTCTGATTCCTCCAAACTATATAATAATAATAATAATAATAATAATAATAATAATAATAATAATAATAATAATGATAATAACAATTCTCTTAACTCTTCCACTTTCGTATCACATTTTCTTCATTGATAAATCCATTATTATTATTATTATTATTATTATTATTATTATTATTATTCCAACACTATTCCCATTCTTCACTTACAGTACAGTACAGTACTTCATTATTTTCCTGTGTTTCTTCACTTACTTCACTATTTTACTAACTTCACTACTTTACTCCATCTGTTACTTCATTATATTTCTCTCTTTTACTTCATTTATTTCATTATTTTCCTCTTTTTCTGTTCCTTCATTATTTTCACTATACTTTCCTTCGTCTATAGTGTTGTTTTTAATTCCACTATGTTTTTTTACGTCTCAATTTACGTTACTTTCTTTCACTTCACGGTACCACCTGAATTCAACAATAACAATGATAATAACGATAATACTAGCAGAGCAAATAGATGGTCACACCCTCCCTCTATGACACCTGACACGACACTGACTAACAAGACACACACCAGGCCACCTTATAACTTCTTAAGATTGGTAAATGATTTCGGTGATTATTTTGATTTAAGTGATTTTTCTGATTTGAGAGAGAGAGAGAGAGAGAGATTAGGTATGCGATAATATAATAATTTGTTTAAACACATATTCTATAATGAAAATGAATATACGTAAATGGAAAAGAGGCCAGAATGATAGTGTGTGTGTATGTGTGTGTGTGTGTGTGTAAGCATGTATGTATATGTGTGTGTGTGTGTGTTAGCATGTATGCATGTGTGTGTGTGTGTGTGTAAGCATGTATGTATATGTGAATGTGTGTGTGTGTAAGCATGTATGTATGTGTGTGTGTGTGTGTGTGTGTGTGTGTAAGCATGTATGTATATGTGAATGTGTGTGTGTGTAAGCATGTATGTATATGTGTGTGTGTGTGTGTGTAAGCATGTATGTATATGTGAATGTGTGTGTGTGTGTAAGCATGTATGTATATGTGTGTGTGTGTTTGTGTGTGTGTGTGTGCAAGCATGTATATATATATAGGTGTGTGTGTGTGTGTAAGCATGTATGTATATGTGTGTGTGTGTAAGCATGTGTGTGTGTGTGTGTAAGCATGTATGTGTATGTGTGTGTAATTAGGTATAATTATATTCATTGCGATAATATTATTGTTGTTTAAACATACATACATTAATGATTTAACTCTAAATGGTGTCCTTAATTACAACATCATAAAGTTTATTAAGCGTGTGTGTGTGTGTGTGTGTGTGTGTGTGTGTAATTAGGTATTCGTTACGATAATTTTATGATTGCTTCAAGACACATGTATCAATAATTTAATTTTGAAGGGGGTCCTTAATTACATAATCATAAAGTTAATTAAACGTTTATCTTTTTATGCAGTTTATATTTTATGTATTTGTTTATGTATTTTATGTATGTTATATTTCATGTGTTTTTTTATGTATTATATATTTTATGATTGAAAATGGTAGCTTTTTAATCATAAAATATAAAATATATAGAAAATATACATAAAATATAATACTCAAAACTAATACACAATATATAAAAATACATTTAAAAATACATAATTATATAAAATACATAAAATATTACGTAAAATATAACATACACTTAAGGGTGTGTGGGAATTAGGGGACAGGCTTGGGGTGAGTAGAAATCATGTCCCTCTATACTTGCACCCCCTAACCCCCCCCCAAAACCCCCCAAAGCCTGTCCCCCTACTCCTGCACCCCCCAACCCCCCCCCAAAGCCTGTCCCCCTACTCCTGCACCCCCCCCCCAAGCCTGTCCCCCAATTCCTACACCCCCTTAATTAACTTTACGATGCCGTTATAAAAGACCCTGTGATCGTGTATATAAATTGGAGGCTTTTGATTCCTCCTGACCATGCCACGAAACAAGCTCCTTCCCTATAGCCTATATAGCCAAAAGGATGTTTCGTTAAAATATTTGAAGGACTCATTTTACTTCCAATTTTCTGACTACCTGTGTTTTATGTGTGTAGTCAAATAATTGGAGGTATATATAAGAGAGAGAGAGAGGGAGAGTGAGAGAGAGAGAGGGGGGGGGGAGAAAGAGAGATAGGGTGCGGGAAAAGGGGGACAAGTTGGGGGGAGGGGGGAGTAGAAAACCTGTCCCCTATTCCCGCACCCCCCTAACCCCTCCCAAGCCAGCCCCCTACTCCCGCACCCCCTAAAGCCTGTCCCCTATTCCCACACCCACCAAAGCCTGTCCCCTATTCCCGCATCCCCCAAACACCCCCCCCCCCCAAGCCTGCCCCCCCGAGCGAATAGTGAAAGCGCTGCTGCTGGTGTCCGATTCCTTTATTATTATTTAAGGGGTGTGTGGGAATAGAAGGACAGGCTTGGGGGGGCTTTGGGGGGTTAGGGGGGGTGCGAGAATAGGGGGACAGGCTTTCTACCCACCCCAAGCCTGCCCCCTTACTCCAACACACCCCTTAAATAATAATAAAGGAATCGGACACCAGCAGCAGCAGCGCTTTCATTATTCGCTCGGTTACCATGACAACCACGACGTCACATATAAACAAAACAAACCCCCTACCAAACATGGCCACCAAGATTACGAAGTGGACTCGGGATAAGCCAAGTGCCAATAATGTGTTTGTGGACCCAACCCGACGTAGCCACCTCACAGCACAACACACACACACTCTATACCAGCTGACAACACAACAACAACAACAACACAAGGAGGAGGACGACAAACAAAGGGAAACTAAAAACGAAATCAGAGAGGATGCGGTAGTGAGGAAAAGGATTGCTTGGCTCAGAGCTCAGCTACACGAGGTCACGCTTGGAGGATATGTATGCATGTACAGTCGGGGTCAAAAATAATCATCCATATATAATATAGGGGTAACCCACGTAAGATTTTGACAGGTTTTCTCTGTTCCTTTAGCTGATAAACTTTTCAATAAATAGGTTTTAAGTACCATCTTTTAATTTATTACATGGAGCTATATACTCATTACTTTCACACACACACATCTTATAATTTACTACAAGAAGCAACACACTATTCAAATCAATAACATCTTTATATGTGAACGTGAAATCATTATACAGCAAATTGTCCCAACTGTATAGATTGATTGATTGATTTATTGATGCAACAAGGCATCTGGCGGCGCAACAGCTAGGGTCATATACCGCCCAACACAAAATTATTATCCTCAACTAACAAAATCACAAACTCCCGAAAGGGACACGCATCATAACTAAATTACACACAAACTATAAACACACACCATTACTAAAAGAACGCGTCAACTTAACAAATATATAAAAAAGAATCAAGACTAAATAATATCAAACTATCTAAACACCATAAGTATAATAAAATCACAATTTATGGAGGAGGCCAGCCTCCTCCACATAGGAGAGAGTGTTACCTCCCACACTACAAGCCTCCTCCCCGAGCACCCGGGAGAGACTGTAAGAACCGTCACCCACCCGGTACTCGGAGAGGTACCTACGACGCAGGTCCCCAAAACTGGGACACTCAACAATAATATGCCTCACTGTCAAAGCGACCAGACAATCATCACAGTAGGGAGGGTTAATCCTGTCCATTAAAAAGCCATGAGTCAATAATGTGTGGCCAATGCGGAGACGGGACAAGAGCCGTCTCCCACCGGCGGGACAGGCCGCTGTAGCTCCACAAACCAAGGCGTTGGCGGATGTCACGGAGCTTGTTAGCCCCGACTGCGTCCCATCTGTCCTGCCAGCAGGAACGAACGGCAGCATCTATATAGGGTCGAAGGTCCACTGCAGGGACAGGATGACGCCCGGCAGGAGGCCGAGAATTGGAGACCACAGCCTTAGCCAGGGCATCAGCTCGCTCATTACCATCGACACCCACATGGGCCGGGACCCAACAGAAAGTGACTTTGCGGCCACGACGACCCAGGAGGACAAGCCACTCAAGGATGGCCAACACCAGGGGATGGGGAGAGTTAAAATTGCACAAGGCCTGCAAGGCACTACAGGAATCACTATAAATAGTAAAAGAAGGCTGAGGGAAAGTAAAAATCACTTGAATGGCATATAAAATGGCCGAAAGCTCAGCAGTGAAAATCGACATGACAGAAGGAAGTCTACCACCACGGCAAAAGTCAGGAAAGACAACTCCAAAACCAACTCCAGCATCAGACTTTGACCCATCTGTGTACACAGGGAGGGACTCCCTGTGAGTGAAGGCATGTTCTAAAAACAGGGAACGAGCCACTGGAGGAGGAAGAGATTCTTTTTTGTCTGTAAAACAGGTGCAGGGAAAAACTTCTGGAAGAAGCCATGAAGCCACCCTGGGGACCCTCACAGGACGAATCTGGAAATCTTCAATTCCCATCTCCTCCATAGCCTTCCTGACCCGGAAGCCAAAGGGCCAAGGTGTACGAGAATGTGAAAGGTAATAATTAGACATGATATCAGATGACACCGCCAAGCAAGGAAGGGAGTCGGGAAGTCGATGTAATCGATGCCAACAACGAACCATTGAGGACTGGCGACGGATATCTAGAGGTGGTTCGTTAGCATCCACCAGGAGAATGGGGATTGGTGATGACCTGAATGCTCCAGTTGCCAGACGTATCCCAGCATTATGAACAGGGTTTAAAACTCTGAGACGGACATCTGTGGCAGAGGAGTACACCTCACACCCATAATCAAGTTTTGACCTAATAAAAACACGGTATAGGCGAAGGAGGGTGGCCCGATCAGCCCCCCAGGTAGTATGGCTCAGAACCCTCAACAGATTAAGAGCCATGAGGCAAGAGACCTTAAGTGTACGTAAGTGGGGAACCCAAGTCAAACGTTTGTCGAAAAGGAGACCCAAAAAGCGAGTCTCCTCGACACAGCGTATCCGATGACCATACATGAATAAGTCCGGATCAGGGTGGACACCTCGGATGTGGCAGAAGTGCATAGCAACCGTCTTGGCAGGAGAAAATCGAAACCCATGAGAACCAGTCCAACGTGACACTCTGTCAAGGGCAAGCTGCATGCGTCGCTCCGCCACTGACATACAGGAGGCAGCAAACCAGACTACTAGGTCATCAACGTACATCGAGTTGGCTATACCGTCCGGAAGGGATGAGGCAATGGCATTAATTGCTACTGCAAACAATGTGACACTGAGGACACTTCCCTGAGGGACGCCCTCCTCCTGTGCAACAGATGCTGAGAGAGCTGTACCAACCCTTACAGAAAAACTGCGACCACTAAGAAACTCTTTAAGAAAGCGTGGAAGGCGACCTCGCAGGCCATATACATGGAGCTGCTGCAGGATGCCATATTGCCATGCAGTGTCATATGCTTTCTCTAAATCAAAGAATACACAGACAAGGTGTTGATGTCGTGCAAAGGCCTCACATGCAGCAGCTTCCAACCTGACCAGAGCATCTGTAGTGGAACGATGTTTACGAAAACCCGACTGGGACGGAGACAGAAAATCACCCCGTTCCAAGAAGTATACCAGTCTGACATTCACCATCTTCTCAAATAGTTTACATAAACTCGAGGTCAAAGCAATTGGTCGGTAATTGAGGGCAACACTAGAGTCTTTGCCTGGCTTGGGGAAAGGAAGGATGGTAGCAACCCTCCACCCAGAAGGGAAGACACCCTCCACCCAGATTCTGTTATATAAAGCTAAGAGAAATGAGATTGCCTCCTCACCCAAGTGTCGCAACATTGCATATGGGATGTTGTCTGGCCCAGGAGAAGTGTCCCCACAGAGAGAGAGAGCAGAATGCAGGTCTCTCAGGGTGAATATATGGTTATAACTTTCATTCTCGTTCCCTGAGAAATTCAGGGCAGTACACTCCTTGGCTCTTAACTCATGTCTCACAGCCAGAGGTCGAGAGTCACGGCTGGAGACTCTAGCAAAAGCCTCCGCCATGGTATTGGCCACTGTCAAACTATCCATAATCTGAACTCCATTGACCTTAAATACAGGTGGAGAAATAGGAGAAAACTTCCCCGCCATCTTTCGGACTCTCTTGAACACTTGGGTGAGTGGAGTTTTACTATTAATTGAAGACACACAGGCCTTCCAAGATGCACGTCGTGCCTCTTTTAAAACTCATCTAGCCCGGGCCCTTGCCCGTCGGAAGTCCTCTAAAAGAGTTGGGTCCCCACGATTGCGACGAAGGTGAGAGAAAGCAGCGCACTTCTCCCACACAGCAGTGGTGCAGACTGGTGACCACCAAGGGACAGGACGTTTGGGAAAGTAGCCAGAAGTTTTAGGGATAGAGTTGAGAGCGGCAGAGTGGAGTACATCAGTGAAATATGTCACAGCCTCATCACAGCTACCAAAATCGGCTACTGAAGAGACCGAAGAAGTTAGCTCTCTAAAAAACTGCCAGTCAGCCTTCTCTAATTTCCACCTAGGAAGACGAGACTGAGGTTCATACTTGTTACCTTCTAAAAGTATAGGAAAATGGTCACTACCATATAAATCAGGCAACACTCTCCCAGTAAAATCTAACAGAGCACTGGGTGAGCAAAGGGAAATGTCAATGGCGGTAAAAGTCCCAGTTGGGCTATTAAAATGTGTCACATCTCCCGTATTTAAAACCCCTAATCCCTCATCCTCAATAAAAGAAGCTAATAAAACACCAATGGGGTTGATCGAACTATCACCCCACAGAGGATGACGCCCATTAAAATCACCCAATAAAATAAAGGGAGAGGGAAGGTCCCGTACAAGACGGGTGAGATCACCCCTCTCTACTGTAACACTGGGAGGAAGGTATAGATTGCACACAGTGTAGGGGCGGTCCATAAAAACCTCAACAGCAACAGCCTGGAGCGGTGTGTCAAGCTCCAGGCTCGTGCATGGAATATCTCGACGAACTAGGATGGCAGAGCCACCATGGTGACCCTGCCCTTCAAATGAATTTAAATAAAATGCAGAATATGCTGGAGGACTGGCAGGAATGTAGTCCCCAAGCATTGTCTCTTGAAGAGAAACACATGCAGGAGAGAAACTAGAGAGAAGAATGCGAAGTTCTTCCCAAGAAGCACGCAAGCCACGGCAACTCCACTGAAGGACCTTGAAAAGTGTTACTTTGGTCCTGGTTTTTGGGAAGCCTCATAGAGGTACTTCCCACTACCACCTCGACCTGAGGGTCTACTCAAACGATACGTTTTGTCAAATCCTGGGCCACTAGAAGAGCGAACCCGAGGAGTAGTACTTGGGGTAGTAATTCGGACCCGCTGACGAGTCCCTGAAGCATTTGATATGTTTGAAGAAGATGAAGGTATATGAGCAGGGATATTCTTAGAAGCATTTACATTGGTATTGTCCTGTGCAGCAGTGGTATCACTGACACAGGCAGACACATCAACATCCATAATACAGGTGGTAGAATCACTCTGCTGTTCAAGCGGAGAAGAAACTGAATCTTTTGAAGTCGCGACATCAGTGGCATCCACATTAACTTCACGCTCCTCTGATGGTCCTGAAGAAAACTTGCGAGGAGGAACTTCTGTTGAATCAAGAGATTCATCAGAGCCACGAGAACGCTTCTAGTGACATTGAGAGGAAACTATTGATGAGTCCTCAGAGATGGTTGCTTTATAAGGAGGAACATCTATTGAGTCAAGTGCCTCAGAGGAACCATGAAGACGTCTCTGTGACCGTTTAGGTGACTTAGGTTTCCTTTTTGGAGAGCGTGTGGCAGCGTGAACCTCTACCACATGGACACCTTTAGGTAAAGTTGCAAAATTGTCATCAGTTGAAGGGTCACCAGAATGAGTGTCTGATAAGGTTTCCAAAACAGAGAAGTTATTATGTAGTGTAACCTTAGAAACGCTCTCACTGGAGCATAAAGCAGCTGCCTCTTGAGAGGGTTGAGAGGGTGCTACAACTGATTTGGGGCGAAGGGTGGAGGCGTATGTCTTAACACCACCATCCTTCTGTCGCCTGAAGTTGAGTTGCCGTCTGGCACTACCAATACTAATGAATTGGGTATTAGCCAAGTGGAGAATATCCTGCTCAAGGAGGTACATCTTACATTGGCGAGACCGCAAGGGGTGAGCATCTCTGCAGTAAAAGCAGTAACTCTCTGACCGACATTCAGAAATAAGATGTGCGTCAGAAGCAGAACAATTACCACACCGGGAATGGTTGTTGCAGTTCCTCCTCCCATGACCAAACTCATAACAACAGAAACACTGTAAGGGACGCTCAACAAAAGGCTTCACCTCCTCAAAAGAGGTGGGGTTAATGTTAATGCGATCTGGGATATGCAAACCATAAAAAGTGAGGATAATCATATTTTTACTGCCTTTCATCTTTGTTACTCGTTGGACATTGTCTGGGCACATAGCAAGAATGTCCTCTTTTGAGAATTCATATAGGTCTTCATTATATATACGCCCCTTGCTATAATTGAATGTTCGGTGTGGTTTGATAGATTCAAACATGCTATCAGTAGGACAGAGGAGATTGAGAAGCATCATGGCCTGAGTAAGATCCTTGGCTCTGATTAAAACGCCCTTACCATATTTCTTTATGTGGCCCATTGGTAGTACTCCAACTTCCTTCTCCAAATAACGGGAAGCATGGATAAGATTACCACGTCCTTCCCTGTAATACGCCACAAACCAAAAGGGTGTTGGAACCTGACGTTCCTTTGGGACATTCTCTGTAGAGTCATCAAAGAGGTTAGGGCAGTAGTCATTATCACTATCTACTACATTGGCGGACCGCATTAACTGAACTTTACAGTGAGTATCCCCCACTGTCAGAGAATCTTTTGCCTCAAATGCTGCTTTGGCAGCAGCATTTGTATTGAATGTAATATAACACCGATTAGACCTACAATCACAGTCATAAGTGATTCGGATACGAAGGACTACTCCGAAACACTTAAAAATGGAGTGGATAGCGCCATACGAAAGTGATGCCTGTACATTCGTTATTATCAATGTGTCACAACCACTAACACGGTTATCTGACACTACACCCGACCTGCTGGATCTACTCATATTTGGAGCTCTCTGCTCATCACCACGACCAGATTTTGGCGTCTCGAGGGCCTGGTCGACCACCGCTCGAGAGAGAGATTTTGGTTTTATTGTATCCATATATCATTGATTTAATGTGTTTGGCCCCAGGAGCCAAGAGCAACTACCAACCGGGCAGAAGAGGGGACCGAGCACTGGTCGCCGCAGGCGGGGTACCTCTTCCCCCACGGGGCCACTCGTTTTAAAAAGCACCCCAATGGCTCGAAAGTTTGCCCACGACACCCAACCATCCAACATAGGACTGCCCCTAGAAGGCAGTCCCTCTGGAGGGCAGCACTGTTGGCCCGTACTGGCAGCCTATTGCATAGGAACCATTTAGTCTGGTCTCTCACTGGCAACCTTACTAGCATGGGAAACCCTCTCTCCCCAAAATTGGGGCAGAGCAGGGGCCAAAGCCCCCTCTAGCCTAGCTCACCAGGTCATAGAGACACACAAGCCCCCCCACCTCGTCAAGGCGATTCCCGTTTGGGGGGGAAATAGGAGTAAGAGAAATGAATTAAATGTAAATAGGAAAGCTGAACTTGAGAGAGAATATAACACCCAAAAGTTAAAAACCCAAAAACTGATAAAAGAGGCAAAACAAACAAACGAAATAAAGGAGACAGAAGAAATAAAAAGGGATAGAAGCAATAAAAAATTATGGAATAATATAAATAAATTAAAAGCAGTAGAAGAAAAAAGTAGAGATATAGTAATATACAATAATCAGAAAGTAAAACTAGGAGAGGAAGAGATAAAAAATCAACTAATAAAATATTGGGAAACTATATAAAAAAAACATTCAAACAAGATAAAACAAGTATGGAATGAGGAAAGAAAGAATTTCTATGATGAGGAATTAGAGGAGGACAGACCAAAGTATAGTATAAAGATAGATGGAGAGGAATGTGGAGTTGGGGAGGAAATTAGAGAACATATAGACATGGTATATAAAATACAAACATCTCTTATAAAATGATGGGGATAATAAAAAATAAAATTGAAGATAGTAATCTAATTTTGGATACACAGGCAGGATTTACAAAGGAAAATAGTATAGAGGATAATGTGTTAATTTTATTAAAATATTGTATAATTCAAAGCTTTAAATATAAAATACCACTTTTTGTAATAGCAATAGACTTTTCTAAAGCATATAAGACTCGATAAAAAGAGAAACATTAATAGAAGCAATGATATTTTTCAAAATAGATGCCAATATAATAGACTTGGTGGCTAGAATTTACTTAAATGATAAAACAAGATTATTCCTAGATAAGAAAAACTATGGGGAAATTAACATTACAAGTGGGATTAAGCAGGGTTGTACAGGATCAACAACACTTTTTAAACTGGTAACTTATATGATCATTCTAAAATTAAATAATATAAACATAGGATACAAGGAGGAGAACCTATACATAAACACATTATTTTATGCAGATGATGGGTTGGTGTTAACAAGGTCAATAAAGGAAACAAGATAATACATAACACACTTACAGAATATAGTTGCAGAAGTAGGGTTGGATATATATATGAGCAAAAGTAATATTTTAATTTATAATTCAAGATTGATTGATGGATATTAGGCGCCGCAACATCGAGGTCCTATAACGCCAGAAAAAAAATGTGATAGAGAGGTGTAACAGCAAGCAGGAAGGAAAGAAAAAGAAAAGAGGGACAGTTGAAGAACTGAAAGATGGGAACCATTTAGTCTGGTCTCTCACTAGCGACCTTCCTAGCATGGGAAACCCTCTTTCCCCGAAATCGGGGCAGAGCAGGGGCCGTAGCCCCCTCTAGTCTAGCTCGCCAGGTCTCAGAGACACACAAGCCCCCCACCACGTCAAGGCAGTTCCCGTTGGGGGGTTATAATTCAAGAGAGACACCTGAGGAAATAGGGGGAATTAAGGTGGTAGACACTATTAAGTATTTAGGAATTACAATAGACATTAAGATAAACTGTTTTAAGACATATAAAGAAGATATAATTATAAAAGCACGAAAATTAAGTAATTTGGTACCATCAATGATAACAAGAAGCAGCAATAAATTATTAATAGGAAAATGTTATTGGAAAAATGTTTCCCTACCATCCATTATGTATGGAACAGACATAATAGATTTTAATAAAAATGAAGTAAAGAAACTACAAAGTATAGAAAATAAAGTCTATAGAAATATCTTAGGAGCAGTGAACAGAACTGCAACATGTACTTTGAGAGGTGAAATTGGTGCATCAAGTGTAGTAACAAGGTTAAACACTAATAGAGTGGGATATGTAAAATATTTATTGAACAAAGAAAATATTTTGGTAGGTGAAATATATACAAGATTAAAAGAAAATCATAAATAATGAAAAGTGGATGAAAAGTACACAGGAAATCATTAAAGAATTAAAGATAAATGAAAATACTATAAAGGAACTAAAGAAAGAAAAGATAAAAAGCAAATTTAGAGAAAAGGATAGAATTGAATGGGAAAAGGATTTAAGCCAAAAAGTAAGTTTAACATTATATAAGAAATATAAGACAGAAATAAAACAAGAAAATATGATAATACGTATCATAATGAGGAGTATGGAATGGACTATGGATGGAGGAGTGGATGAACTGAATGATTCCCTGGTTAGGAAAGTGACAGAGGTTGGTGAGAAAAGGATAGGAAGGATAATGAATAGAAATAAAAGAAGATTGATGAAGAGTTGGTGGAATGAAGATATTGAGAATACGAAGAAGAAGAGGAAAGAGAGTAATAGGAAGTGTAGAAGACTGAGGAAAAATGTAGGTAATAGTGAGGAAGTTAGAATAGCATATGAGGAGACATGGAAGGAGTATGAATGTAGACAGAAGGAGGTAAAACAAAACTGATAATGAAAGCCAGAGTTTATGGATGACAAGAAAGTGATAGAGAGTTTGCATGCCAAGGGAGAGGAAGGTGGTAAAGAGTGGTATGACTTGTTAAGGGGTGAGAAGCAGAAGGAGAGAATCAGAGTGGATGAATTAGTGGTTGGTGGAAACATAGTGAGGGACACAAGGGACAATGTGAATGCTATACAGGAATTCTGGGAGGACATAGGTGGTGTGAATGAGGCAGAAGACAGACAGGAGTGATGTGAAGTTTGAACTGGAAACAAGAATAGAGGATGATATGAATGATGAAATATGTAGAACTGAGATTAGAAAGTATGTAGGGAAACTGAAAACAGGTAAAGCAGCAGGCAGGGATGGGGTTCTGTATGAGTTTTACAAGGAGGGAGGGGAAAGAGTATTAGAAGGCCTTTACTCTCTATTCAGAGCAATCTGGGTAGAAGAAAAAGTGCCAAGTAAGTGGAATGAGAGTAGAGTGACTTTGTTGTATAAGGGAGGACACAAGAGTAAGAGGGAGCTTAGGAACTATAGGCCTATAGCTCTAACAGAGACAATATCAAAAGTATTTTGTGGGATCCTAAATGAAAGGTTAAAAGAGAGTGTGGAGAGGTATAAGGTGATGGGAGAGGAACAGAATGGTTTTAGGACAGATAGGAGAGGGGAGGATAATATGTTCGTAGTGAGAGGAGTTATTGAAAAAATGGTGATAGATAACAGGAAAGTTTACTTAGCATTTCCAGACATTGAGTAGGCGTATGACAAAGTTAACAGGTATAAGCTAGGCAAGGTCTTGGAGAGAATGGGAGTTAGTAGCAAGATAATGAATATTATAATGAGTATGTATGTGGAAACCAGGGCAGTGTACAGTATAGGTGAATTAGAGACAGGATGGGTGGAGAGTAAGAGAGGTGTGAGGCAGGGATGTGTACTTTCACCATTGTTGTTTGGACTGTATACAGAAGAACTAGCTGCACGAGTGAGGAAGGAAGGTTTAGGGATTCAGGTAGGGGAGTATGTACTGAGTATTTTGTTATAGGCAGATGATGTGGTGATTCTGAGTGAGACAGGTGAGAGACTGCAGAGAATACTTGATGTAGTTACAGAGTATGGGAATGATTTTAATGTCAAGTTTGGGAGTGATAAGAGCAAAGTAATCGTAGTGAATGGGGATGACCGGGATATAAGTAGAACGTGGAGACTGGGTGGAAATGTGATTGAAAGGACGCAAGAGTATAGATACTTAGGAATAATTGTGGATGAGAAAGGGTATGATAGGACAAAGACTGATAGGTTATCAAGAGCAAACCAGTGGGTAGGAAGACTAAGAAGTGTGGCAAGGTGTAGAGCTGATAAGTATGAAGTAGTGCGAGGTGTATGGAAAGGTATGGTTGTACAGTTGGACACATGAATGGGTGGTACAGCCCAGGTGAAAGATACTTGTCCCATTTGAGTAACCAGTGTCTATTATCAGGTACTTGCTTTTTATTACCATCCTCAATACTGACTTCTGCCCCTGATGTCTCCTATTTGGCACTAAGAAACTTGATATTGAGAGAAATTGATCATCTTTCACTTAAGCTGTACCACCCATTCATGTGTCCAACTGTACCTGGACTAATGTATGGACTGGAGACTATGACATGGACAGTGAAAGACTTGAATTGACTAGAGAATAGGATAGGAAGAACAGCTTTAGGTGCAAACAAGTATGTAGGTGTGGAAGCAATAAGAGGTGATGCTGTATGGAATATGTTTGAGGAGAGGATAGCCAAAGGAGTGTTGAAATATAAGGTTAGACTAGAGGGAATGAATGAAGACAGATGGGCTCGAAGAGTGTATAAATGGACAGGACGGTATACCAAGTGGAGAAGGATGTGTGATAAGAGAATGTAAATGTGTGAAATGCAGTACCCAGCGCTAGATGAAAGGGGCAGATGGAGTGATGAGAAATGGATGAATGAGATTAAGAGACGGACACAAGAAATAGGCAGAGATGAATGGATGAGAGGCACGAGTGAGAAGAGCATGCTAGATTGGTACTCCTCTAAAGACATACCAAGGAGTGAAGTGTTCTGTGACGGTAGCTGGGGAAGTGAGCTGTTGTTTAAGGCAAGAACAAAGTCACTGGAGGTGAATGACGGAATATATAGATGGAGTAATGAAGGCAGTAAGGTGTGTAGGGAAGATGAGACATTAAAACATGTGTTGATGGTATGTGATATGTATGAACGAGAGAGAGCTACCATGCTGAATGTGGTAATAGGTGAACTAGGAGAGAGAAACTGGAGGGAGATGGTGGAAGCGACAGTGGCAGCCAAAGTGCTGCTAGGTCTGAGTGAACGAGAGCCGTACAATCCAGTGATAATAGAGAGTGTGAAAGAATGTCTGGAAAGGATATGGTTGAAGAGAAAATGAGTATATAGGGACGTGCAGGTTGTATAGGACAGAGAGTGAAAATACATGTATTCTTTGGTACTGTTTTTGGTTTGTTTTTCTCTCCGCAGAATCTGCAGAGGAAGACAGTGAGAGAGCGCCGTTGCAAGGGCTATTCCTGAACGCGGGTGTGGCGGCTAGAATCAGCTACCCGCCACAAGCATCAGTCCTCTCGCCTGATGGGTTCTAATAGTGTAGCAGGCAGGAATCCTTTTATTCATGTATTTCAGGTTCACTCCAAAACCTTATATACCATTTGTAACCTTTATGAATAAACAGATTAAAACCCACGATCTCTTAGTCTCCTTTCAAACCTCACCAGGAGACTAATGTAGCACCCCGCTACAGTGGTGACCCCGGAGTGACCCGAACATCCAATAAACTCCATATGGCTGGCAAACCTCTTCTTAGCCGTCACATCTAGTGACCCGGGAGTGTAAACCCCAAACCTCTTCGTTAGCCGCCACGTCTGGTGACCCCAGAGTGTAAACCCAGACCTCTTCTTAGCCGCTACATCAGGTGACCCCGGAGCCGAACAACACATCTCAACTACGATGCTGCCAAGTAATCAGCACACATCTCAACTACGATGCTGCCAAGTATTCAGCACATCTTCACTACTCACCACACGTCTTCACTACCCACCACACACAGGTGAGGGAGATGTGTTGGTGCAAACTACCCAGCACACATCTTAACACATCTCAACTACCCACGGTACCCACCACACACTGGTGCGGGAGATGTGTTGATGTAGACAAGCCAGCACCAACTCCTCTCTGCATCGCTGTTCGCAGAGTTCACCTGACCTTCGGACACCTGCTGCCAAGCAATGCAACTCCATATGTCTGGCAAGCTTCACCTGCTTCTGTCTCCAGCATATTACCCATTGCTTCCCCTATCGACTACCAATCGAGGGAAGGTGTTTCCGTAGTCAGAAACTGGTGCATCTGGGAGCCCTTCGTCCATCATAATCTATGCGCTACCAGCATATATTCCTGCATCGCTCTAGTGCGTACGCCGAGCGTAGCTAACGCCCGTACCACTACTGCCACACACGGCCCTACATCACGGCTCGACCTATCTACAAGACGACGACCCGCCGCCTGTAGGTCGCCCCCTCTGACACAGACCAAGAATTTCTCGCTGAGGGGGGAGTATTGTGGCGGCTAGAATCAGCTACCCGCCACAAGCATCAGTCCTCTCGCCTGATGGGTTCTAATAGTGTAGCACAAGGTCAAGGGAATACGAGGTCTGATCACGCGCAGCTTACCCGAGCTTATCCGTGACGTCAGCGGCAGGCAGGAGAGATAGAGATAGAGAGAAAAAAACGGGTATGGTAGACTACTTTAAAAGTATATTAATTATGCTCTCCATATTTTTATTGTTATTGTTTTACTGCACAGTTCTCATTGACTCAACACTGTATACTTTATATGCCCTCCTTTTAATACAGTACCTTTACTGTGATCCAAATATGAAGCCATTAGATTTGTATTTTTCTATCATTTTATAAAACAAAAAATAAATTATGTAGGTTATTAATGTCGACCAATTTTCAAATTTAACACATTTTTTTATTTCCATTTTGTTTATATTAAACTACTTTAATGTAGTACAATATTTATTTTATTACATTGTAATGTTTTATTTATCACCACCATTTCTGATGTTACTAATAATGTTTGTTTGCAAGCTATTTACATATAATTATTTGAAATTTTCTGCAGGCAATGGTATTACTGTATGTTGCTAGCAATGTATCCCCCAACATATCTCAGTCCTTCTGATTCCATAGACTTATTTTCCAGTAACATGCAAACACTCACAAATATACACTGTTCTTAGAGTTTGGTAATTAGGATTATTTATCATAACAGAACTTATGTTTTTTTTATTCCAGATTTCTCTCGATTAGCCCATTTACCTTTGTTTCCCCTAAAATTGTTTAGAGAGAGAGAGAGAGAGAGAGAGAGAGAGAGAGAGAGAGAGAGAGAGAGAAGGGAGGAAGTAGAGATGCCACATAGCGCCAATTATACATTTAATTATTTTTTTATTAGCAAGCTGATTTCACATGTATGAATGTTGATAAATTATTAAGCTACCAGCATTTTCACTGCATGTATACAGTGCATGAGGATATCAGTTTATGATGATATATTTGGTAGAATAGTTATTCATACATTTCTTAACCCACATTGATAGGCAATTGAGTCTATCCCGAGGAGTCTTGCCCGTGACGTCATGCGCAGATGAGGTGAAAAATGGTACGGGCATGATCAGACCTTAATTAAAGAATTCCTTGGAAGGGAATGAAAAGTTTACACGTTGGTAGCCCTGTGCCTTGGAAATGATAAATGTGTGTGCGTTTGTACGTCTATTAGCCCTCCGGGCGCAAAATATAAACAGTAAACACAACCACGCTGTGCTCAGAAGGTTTTGTTTTATGTGATGAAATGTTTCATAGCATGGTCAGGAGGAATTAGAAGCCTTCAATTTTTATACACGATCACAGGGTCCTTAATTAAAGAGAATCAGCAACACAACATCAGTCTCGTTTCCTATAGAAAAACGATGATAATAATAGACTAATAGTAGTATAAATATAGTGGGAAACTGTTCACTTTTACTCGTCATAATTTCTTTGTTTAATGTTATATCGAGTTGTGACCAATATATCTGGACACTACAATCATTGCTAAGACTAATGGTATTAAAAAAAATTGTATATATTGAATAAAATAATGATAAATAATAAACAAATATATACCAGCACAAGCAGCATGGTATCAGAATGGATTAGAGAGGTGTAGAGGTGGAGTATGGAGTCAGGCGAGTATATGGACCAATCACCACACACTTTACCAATGACGTATACAACCCAGGCCAACACAAATTTTAAACCGTGTATGGTTGGTCTTTAGAAATTTGGAAGAAATGTCTCATTTATTTACTTAACTCATTTTCCTTCGGTGATACAATACTGTTGCACGTCTTTCCAATATATTATGATGTTATATATAAAACATCAACAGTACATGATAAAATACAACGAAAGAATTATTGAAGGAATGGGGTAAATGTTTCCTTCTTGTTCCAATAATATACTCGATTCTAGGGAAAGAAATTAGGGCCCGGAGAGGAATGAAATCTTTATGAATAGAAAATTAGGGATATATTTCTTTCCCATGCTTTTGAAGGAAAAGATTTTTTTAAGAATACCACCGTTAGTCATCATCAATGAGCAATACCAGGCGATTCGAAGCTTTCTGCTCCTCACACGCTGGTCAGAAATTATGTATCACGAGTGTACTACAACCCGATCCAACATATATATAGTGTTTAAATGTTACACAATGTTTCGTAGGGCTACTTTGAGAAACGAAACACAATATAATTATGCATATTGCAAACGCTGGGATCTCAAGACGTCGAATTTCGGTGATAAGAATATGATGCACTATACCACTCTTGTATTCAGCAGTTTACAGGTATCTGGCAACACTGGTACCAGAGAACACGAGAGATAAACAAAAAATCTTCGGGGCCCTTGATGTTGTTAGCATTTTACTTTATTATTCTCATTTAATATTCTATAGATGTACCAGTATGAAAGAATTCGGTAAATTTACAGACTACCGGGACCTAACCTTGGCAAACTACCGGGACCTAAACTGGGCAAACTACCGGGTATAACCAGTGTAAACTATCATAAAATGACCTGGGCAAATTCCCAGGAGCTAGCCTAATGTGGTAACACTGCGCAGCCTAGCCGAAAACCCAATTATTCTGTAATAATACCAAGGATTCAACGGGAAATTAGTCAAACCCGGCAGTACAGAGTGAATAAATAATTAATATAATTGTATACAGTTCAGTAACGATAGGCTACAGTATTATTTATTAAGAGTACATATTTGTATAAAATTATTATGCTGTTATTTTAATCACTTTAATCATAATATATTAGATTTTCCTTGTGCATAAAAAAGGTAAATTTATCCCATTTGTCAATGAACGAGACCTTATGTATATTAAAATGAAACCTTTCTTATATTTACATACATTTAAAGTAACTTACTACCAGTGTCAATATAATTTACTTAAGATTACCCTGTCCAAACCAAGACCATGTTCATATATGAGTAACTATTATAATTACGTTCAGTATTTATAGGTTTCATTAATTTTATGGAAGTATTTAGTTTTTTTAATCTTAAATTCTCCACACTCATTGTTTTCTGTTTCACAACAATGAATACTGTTTCTTAGTGTGACGTATATATCTACAGTAGGATTATGTTTGTTTTTTCAAGGAACTTGTGTTTTGTACTAATTAACGATGTCTTCTATGGTTAAACTGAACTGAGTATAGGAGAAATATTGTGCATTCTTAGACGGGTATGTCTTGCGAAATATAGATAAATATCTTTATTATAACAATTATTACAGAATCGTGTTAATATATTTAGCAATTAGAGAAATATTACATCTAAACTAGTATAAAATTGATGTTACTGTAGGTGTGTAGAACATTAGACCTGGTGTTGACAAAGGTAGTATTCAAGGATAATAGACTATAAAGCCGTCATCTGGTCGTCCAAGCGGAGGATTGGGGTACCGAAACCGTCTTGGGAGCGCTTGGTTTTAGTGCAGAACTGACCAAATACGTAGAAACTGTGTTCTCGTCGTCCAGATACGGATTGGGCAGAAACAAAAGAAAGTTTGTAAACAAAGTCGTAAGAAAATACTACAAATTGGTCTACTTTTCCTTCACTTTTCTCATATTATGAAGCAAATTTGTGTCCTAAGTTGCATGTATTATACACCAAAAGATGCAGAATTAAGAAACGAATAAGATGATACCAACTAGAAGTCTCTTGATATGATCTTTTGTTGAAGACTTGCGATTTTTATTACTTTATTCTCGATTTTCGGTGAAAAATTTACTATACTTGCTAGAGATAGGTTGCCAAAAAGGTGATTGATTAGCTATATTTCTGGAATGTCCATCAACCATTTCGCAACACTTCAGACATCCACCTTAATTGCTGAAAGTGCACATGATATTTATTCACCTTTTTGGTACTCTCTGAAGTTCCAGGCTCAGCTCATGGACTAATAAAGTGTTTGTGTGCCTCTCATGTCAAGATGATCCTTGATTTTGGTTTTATGGTGTGCAGCCTGTGGTTATCTTTAGGGCTATATTCTGTATGGGTGTGAAGGGTGTTGGAGATGAGTCTCAGTAAGGTTGGTGGTCTGTAGGTGTGGTAGCTGTGCAGTCTGTCATTATCTTTAACGTTAGGGCTCTATTCTGTATGGGTGTGAAGGGTGTTGATAGTCTCAGTGAGGTTTGAGGCTCAGGCAGGACTTACATAATCCATCATTAATCGAATATAGTAATTGTTTGCATATTGTAGTTGTGGTTTCTTTGTTGTGTCCAAATATTGAGCTGGCAAGTGATCTGAGGGCTTTACATTTTTGCATGCATTTGTTTTTGATGGCCATTATGTTATTTGAATGTCATGGATGTGTTGTATATTATGCCAAGTATTTTGTATGTGTGTGTAAACTCAAGGTCAGTATAGGTAGGCAATGCAGTGTTGATTGCAGCTTTTATTTCGTGAAAATAAACTCTTAGTATCAAACATAATGCTGTATACATTGTCTTATCCAAACAAAATTAAGGTACAATATCACACAAAGTACAAAAATATATATGCATTATATAGGGTTATTCAAAAGAAGTTGCTGCTAACATGGTAAAATGAGTACGAGCTTGCATTCATGAAAATAGATTACAGTTGAACATATGATCTGCTATTGCTTCTTAAACACTGTAAATAAGTTCTGTATATTATGTCTTAAATGCATATATACAGCGTATAATACACATTTAATAAATATTATAATATGTATATGAATCATCCTGTACATATGGTAGGTACAGTACTTGGTTCAGCACTCACATAATCAAAGAAAAATGCGCACATGTAGGAATGATGGTTGTGGAATGATGGTTGTGAAAAAATGAGAATGGTCCAAAGATTGGAGAAGTCTTCAATTGTGTTTTAGGTCTTCAGCCATTATAGGTAACCATTATGGCAGGAGTTGTTGTTGAAGTTCCACAAGCTGTCTGGCCGAGCAGCCCCGAGCTTTCGAGGAAGGCCATGGCCTGAACCGGGCTTTCCCAAAGTGCCCTCAGAGTGTATGTTGTGTTGTTGGCTAGTGTGGTTGTGTGCATTGCAGTCTTCAACCACCCCTGAAGGCTGTCAAGGAAGGCAGCTATGGGAGCCAAACCATCACAACACCAGGGGGCACGAGTCCCTGGACATGGAGTAGGGCTCATCAGTCTAGAATAGGTGCAGTGGAAATGAGTTACTTGAGAGGTGAATGTGGACTTACAAGTCGGGATGGAGAACGTAATGAGAGTGTGTATGAGAGATGTGGTATGAGTAAGAAAGCAATTGGTAATGGTGTGGTTGAGAGTGAAGTGTAATACATTGAGGTGGTTTGGACATGCTTCCTCTCTCCCTTATGCTCTTCCTTGGTTATTGTACCAGTAACATTTGTAAAGTACTAGTTAGTATCAATGAGACAACAAGAGGAGTGCCATTGTTAATTAAGGAAACTGAACTGCTCTAAACCATTGCATATAATTATCAGGGCATACATTGTTAGTAAAGGAAAAAGTTTCCTTGAATTAAATATTGAATATCTATTTTTGCAAATGACTATAAGTCTGGATTAAAGTATTTTTAGCTTTAACCTACTCTCAGCAATGGAGGTCGAGGAGATGGGCGATACTGAAGGAAGACTCTCCGCTTGTGCTTCAACTAAATGGGACTGTATGCAACTACAGGCATCCTTTGGGTCATCGAATGAACGTTCACAGTACAGACACACAGTCCTGGAAGTAAAGAATTTAATGTAGTAACCTACCATGGTAAGAAACAGTTAAAGAAGGGAATACAGTATCTGGTACTTGACATATTAAACACACATGCTTAATAAACTACATTTGCAATGTAGTACAAAAATTACCTCTCCCTATATAACGATAAGGAAGTTATTGAATTAGTTAGACCTAACTTAATTATTTTATAGAATTTATTGCTGTTCTGTAGCAGTGTCCGGCTAGGTCCCGGTTAGGTCATGGTAGTTTAACAAGGTTAGGTGCCATTGGTTGCTCTGGTTAGGTGCCGGTAGTTTGCTCCAGCTAGGCCCTGGTTCATTTATTACGGTTATTTCCCAGTATTTTGCCCAGGTTAGATCCCAGAAGTCTGTTGCGATCTAGGCAACATCTACAAGAAACCATTGCATATAAATATCTGGGCATACAGTACTTGATAGTACTGTTAAACTGTATTTTTGCAAATGATTGTAGATTACATTAGTTTGATCATGTAAATACGGTAATATTAATATATGGTTGCAATGACCTGTCTGTGCTTGCTAAAAACATATTACAACCTCTATTCTCACCAAAGGAGGTAGAAGGGATGGGTGACAGTGGAGGAGGTGAATCCATCAGAGGCTCCAAAACCTCTGCTTCTGCTAAATGGGACTCCATCACTGGAGTCATCGAATTGTCTATCACAGTATACACATGTTGTCCTGGAAATGAGGGATATAATGTAGTATCCTACTACTATGGTTGGAAACAGCTTAAAGGAAGAGAATAAACTGTCTGCATTTATTAATGTCCACCTATAATTTCCTAACAATTAAAACATTGCATGCCTATTTTTTCTGGTCTTAATTCTATTTTCCATATTGTGAGCAGATGACTGTTTCTATACCTGAGTTGCCCGGACCTAATCTACTAATGAAATAAAGACCGATGCAGATTACGTGTATCTAACCAGGCAACTTACCGGAACCAAAGTAGTTATTGATACAGAATACCGTTATGAACTAAATTACTGCAATCACATTTGAAATACACATGAAGGTGGACCTCTTATATCCTACAGTGATACTGTGTTTAAGTCAGAACTGGTGAAAGTCAAAGTCCATTCCTGTATTTTAAGATTGATTAAAAACAGAAAAAGTTGGCATGATTCTATAGTTTTACCAAGAACTGATTTACAATAAAGTACAATACTTCCCTTCACCTTAATAATATTACATAATTATCAAGAATGGGTCACATAACCCCTAAGCAATCCATATAATCTCATATAAGTTAAATTAGATACGAGAACATAAAAAAAAAAAATAATAATAATTTATATCATTATCGTGATTCTCCAGGTTTTAACAATTACTATTTTAGTAGAAATGGTAGACTAATAGGAACTCTACACCTGCTCTAATCTGTCATTGCTATACTTAAAGCCTTATTTGTGTTGCCATCGCTCTATTTTACAGCCTGTTGCACCTACAATTCATGTATTATTATACTATTAACTTACTTGTCATATCTTTAATGGCCGCCATATTTACTGCTATACTTCTCGTATCCTTTCCAAGCTGCCCGAATCACTGGTCTGAGGCGAGCTTGGATGGATACGTGGTTGGTCTTGGTTTCAGTGGCTGGCAGCAGGGTCCAACTTGGTGGATCGACGAATCCCTTTGACCGACCAGAACAGTTCCGCTTGCTTTGGCTTGGTTTCACCCAAGTGAACTTCGTATCCGATTGACGTCCAGATGACGGCTTAAGTGTGAGAACAGAGGAGATTGTGAAATGTATGTAGGTGTGACATAAATTATAGAACTTTCCTTGTCTTAGATATAGAGAAAGCTTATGACAGGGTTGATAGGAAGATGCTATGTAGAGTCCTAATGGCACTGAATGCACCAAGGTATGCAGCGATAGCAGCTTTGAGAGGTGATATGGGATGGAGTACATTCAGAGAAAGACTGGTGAAAGTAACTCTTAGATATAAAGTAAGACTGGAACGAATGGAGCATACAAGAATGGCAAGGAAGGTTTATATGTGGAACATTAGAAATAGCAAATGGGGAAAGAAGTGTGAGAGAATGGTATATATGAATGGTATGGTAGTTAGAGGAATTATGCATGAGTGGCAAATAATGAGCAGGAATAGAGACGGGTTAGACTGGGATGCAAGAAAGTGGAAAAGTGAGATTGATAAAGAAGTAAAATGCCTGGGGTTAAGAAAGTGGAAAAATGAAATGGAACAAAAGAAAACTCTTGTATGGTATAAGGAGAAAGAATGTCCAGAGTATGTGAAGTGGTATGAGGGAAGTCTGGGTGGTGATAGAGTATGTGTGAAGTGGTATGAGGGAAGTCTGGGTGGTGATAGAGTATGTGTGAAGTGGTATGAGGGAAGTCTGGGTGGTGATCTACTCTTTGGAGCCAGAGCACAATGTATGGAGGTGAATGCAAGAAGTTATAGATGGTCTGAATCCTAAAGCAAGGTATGCCAGATGTGTGACACAGGAGAGGATGTGATGCTGCCAGGGATGTGAGAAGTATGAGAGAGACAGAACAGAGATGATGCAAATCATCTTGACTGAAATGGAATGTGATGGAATGGAATTAACAGGGAGAGAATGGATGATATTACTGTTAGGTTTGTGTGAGCAGACCACAGATGAAATGATTGGTGTTGTGAAAGAATTCTTGGAGAAAATGTGGTATGCAAGATGTAGAGAGTGAATAAATATGTTTTTTATTATTATTATTATTATTATTACTATTTCTATTTACAGGAGCTGCCGATACAAAGGCCAACCCTGGAATAAACACCCGGGGTTCCTGTAACAACAAAGAACAAGAACAAGGGTGTGTAGCCTTTTCAACGGCACATATCTTATTTGTTTTATCCTTTGCTGTTGTTCCATGTCTCCTTTAATTAATTAATCTTATTTTTATTTTATTTTCTTTTGTTTTATAGAAGTTATATAACGCTATATTTAATCAATAATATATTGCCAGCATCACTGATAACTGTAACTTCTGGCAACACTGACAACAACCTCCCCTGGCCCTGGCAACACTGACATTCTGACAACAACAACTGTAAGTACTCAACACTTCATGGTCCACTCCATAGTAAAAAAACATTCGTGGTGCATACGATGGCATGGTACCGATACGATGACTCCACATACAAACTAGAGAGCCGTCGTACAGTACTACACCATCGTATACACCACGGATGTTCTTGAATATGGCTTATTTAGTTGTATTTTTCTTATCTGTTTCTCCGTGGCCATGTGCCTTCTATAGATAAAATGGACAAGCATTATATAATGAAAAAGAATAATTTGGTAGACAAATAATAAATATAATTTGGTAAATATTGAATGAATTACCGGTAGTTATTGTGTACAGTTTTTCTACCTTCATTATTCACTTATGTAGACCATTCTAAGACTATTTTCTACCTTCATTATGTAGACCATTCTAAGCCTATTTTCGGTAATAGTCAAGCGTTTGTCCATAATCTGCTTTCGACTCAGAGGTTTTCAGATTGCAATGTTTTATAGTGTGTTTTGGTATTATTACAAAATAACTGGGTTTTTGGCTATATAGGCTTGAGCAGTATTACCACATTAGGTTAGGTCCTGGAAATTGGCCCCCAGTCACTTTATGATAGTTTACACTATTTATACCTGGTAGTTTGCCCAGGTTAGGTCCGGTAGTTTGCCCAGGTTAGGTCCCGGTAGTCTGCTGTGGTCTAGTTAAGGTTAGGTCAGGTCTGGTCAGACTAGTTTCCAAATTATGTTTGTAAACATATCGAAAACGGGGCATTTCCGAGAGAAACACCATAGATGAAATGTGTTTTAGAATGGTTCAAAACAGTGGATAATGATACTAATATATACAATATAGTGAACCCAGGTTTTCTGTAAATTTACCTGTTGTAAACTAATTTAACTTTTGGTAATTCTGCATAAAAGTTCCACTTTTTTTTTTTTTTTTTAGTTCCTGCCTATTTTTACTAGTTTTATTCATTAGTGAGCATAATATTGATTGGAAACCACTTGGTTTATACATATTCCCTAACCCCTTCCATCTTGGGGGAGACCACTGGGAATCCGGGATTTTGGTTGTGGAAAAACATGTAAATTAGTTTATCTTTGTTTTATAGTAGTTTGTTGGGAAAATATGTATATAAATCCCACACGGCAAATATGTACTATTGTATTTATGTATATTTCAGTATGGAATAATGTTATATGTTCGTGTGTAATGAATATAATTGGCGGTTGCACTTACTTTAGCCAAATAACCTTTCAAAATATTGCGAGCGTAAGTCCAGCGCGGCGATTCAGACCAAGTCCAGCGTAGCAGTATAAGTCTACGGTGTCTATATCCTAATGCACTAGCCTCATTGCATTATCTACATTCTCGTGACGAAGTAGTTCCGAAATAACTGCACAGAATTACATATACTTGCAACTCAATCTGTGGTTACATGTCAACGTTACATGCATTTTAACTACCTTTTTTATTCTTAATGTCTAGTTGTCTTATATCGATGTTATTTTCAATTTTCCACAATTTTGTATTTCATTTGTCACTTTTTTATATATATATGCGCCGGGTAAGGGTATATTTACATTGTGATATCAGTCTACACTATACCTTCCACCAAGATACACGTTGCTCCATGAGTCCATCTACTAGTCTTCAACATTATATACATAGTCTAATTGTACATCCATGTCGGTATGTTGTTGTTGTTGTTGTTAAGATTAGTGTTTATTAATCATGTTGGTTAAGAGTATATTAACGTATTTCTTCTTTATTAACGTAAACAATCACTTCTTAATTAATATAAATACTTAAGCCAAACTGAAAATCCCAAGATTTCAAAATTTTGGAAACGATCCCTAGATAATAACTTAGAACCGAAGGATTGGAGAATGCTAGGGTTAGGACTGGAGGATGTGAGGTAAGGATCAGAGGATGCTAGGTTAGGACCGGAGGATGCTAGGTTAGGACCAGAGGATGCTAGGTTAGGACTGGAGGATGCTAGATTAGGACCAGAGGATGCTAGGTTAGGACCAGAGGATGCTAGGTTAGGACTGGAGGATGTGAGGTTAGGACTGGAAGATGCTAGGTTAGGACCAGAGGATGCTAGGTTAGGACCAGAGGATGTGAGGTTAGGACTGGAAGATGCTAGGTTAGGACCAGAGGATGCCAGGGTTAGGTCTGGGTAAGGTCAGGTTGGTTTGACTGTCTTTAATTAAAAATATCAAGTAGGAATTCCATAGATTTTGGGTTATTTTTGTAGTGCCAAAATTTGGCTCGGATTTTGTATTTTTTCACATTTAGCCCTCTTGAAAATTGCAAAATCCGAGCCAACTTTCGGAATAAGTTGGCTCGGGTTTTCAATTTTTCGACATTTATGCATATTAATAAAACTAAGTTAATTTACTTGTTTTCCCCCACCTAAATCCCCGGATTCCCAATGCTCTCCCCCAAGATGGAAGGGGTTAGGAAATATGTATAAACCAAGTGGTTTCCTATCAATATTATGGTGGATCTCTTATGCAGAATTATCAGGTTTTTTTCTCTCTTAAGGACCCTGTGATCGTGTATAAAATTGGAGACTTCTGATTCCTCCTGACCATGCCACGAAACATGCTCCTTCCCTATAGGTGGTGTTTCGTGGTTATATTTGAAGGACTCATTTTCCTCCAACTTTTAGACTACATCACAGGGTCCTTAATAATAAGAGGGTGCGGGACTAGGGGACAGGCTTGGGGGGAGTTTAGGGGGGTGCGGGAATAAGGGGACAGGCTTGGGCGGGTCGTTGGGGGTGCGGGTGTAGGGGGACAGGCTCGCGTGGGGAGGGGGTGTGGGAATAGGGGACAGGCTTTCTACCGATCCCAGGCCTGTCCCCCTATTCCTACATCCCCCAAACACCCCCACTAAGCTTGTCCCCTACTCCCACACCCCCTTAATAATAATAATAATTGTAGGCTACACATACACACATACATACATACATATTGTGTGCGTTACTTATGTATACAAATTTTCCAGGCTGTGTGTACATGGCAGAAACAACAAGAGTGTAAACAACAACAACAACACCAAGACGGTATTTATAATTATTATTATTGTTATGGTATTATTATTAGTATTAGTATTATTATTAGATAAATTTACAAAAGAACTGTGTTCACTATATTGTATATTTGGTAAATATTGAATGAATTGCCGTTACTGCATATGGTTTTTCTACCTTCATTATTACCCACTAATTTAGACCATTCTAAGACTATTTTCTTCTATACCATTTCCTCCATTTTAAAATTAGCCTTACCTTACCTGAATTTATTGTTGCAATAAATGGTTAAGTACAGTATTTTAGTACTGATTCATCACCTGGATGGCAAAAAATTTTGCTGCTCGCTGATTGGCTAATTAAATCGGCCACCATTTTTGCTCTTTCTCGTATCTGCCTGTTAACAGGTATATAATGTATATTTTGCCTTGACTGATTACTCAATATTTATACAATATCTTCTTTAGATAAACCAGCAAAGATATTTTTTAATCGATCTTTGACTCAACATAAATATTCCTTGAAAACTTCCCTAAGCCTTACAGAATGCCGAACTGTATGGTGACGAATCAGTACTAAAAAGACACTTTTTTTCTATGGCGTCATCTTCGGAAATGCCCCATTTCCAAGATAGGTCATATTCAAATGGGGCATTTTCAAATAAGTCAGACCTAACCTAACCCAGACCACAGCAGACTACTGGAACCTAACCTCGGCAAACTACCGGGAACTAGCCAGATGTGGCAACACTGCTACAAAGCGGCAATAGTCTAGATAAACACCTATAATAACAAAACTTAACACATATATCCTTATATAATATATACAAGTGAAAAGAGAAGGAAAACAAGTCAAATACAGCAATCATATCCTTCATATAAGATAATTAAATTTAACACAGGCTCAGTAAATCTGGTAAATATTGAAAGAATTTCCGTTATTGTGTACAATTTTTCTACCTTCATTACTCACTTATTTAGACCATTCTAAGACTATTTTCTTCTATGACATTTCCTCCGCAGATATTGCAAGATATTCAAATATTCAAAAAAATAACCTGACCTTCCTAACCCAATCTAGACCAGAGCAGACTATAGGGACTTAACCTGGTCAAACTGCCTGGAAATAACCATGGTAAAGTACAGGATATGACCTGTACAAAATACTGGGACCTAGCCTGATCTGTCAACACCATTAGAATGGTCCAAAATAGTGGGTAATGATACTAAAATATACAATATAGTGAACGGAGTACTTCTGTACAAATACCTTTATATTATTACAGTACTCCTACAGGTACCCAAGATCATTTTATTACTGATTAATTTCCCAGTTGTTTGTTTACATTGGTGATAAGTCATTGTAGAGGCTGTGTAGAATATTAATATTATTAATAGAAATATATCATTACTTGAGATATAAGAATAATATTATGACATTATAATAATTTATTCTCAATCTATACTATAAATGGCAAACTGTCTCTGTTTGTCCTCTTATAACTTAAAAATGGTTACATCTACAACCAAAACCCATACTGTATAAATTATATTTTGAATCACCATCACCAGGTGCAGGTTTTGATATGACGTAACATGACGTAACTCAACGTAAAAATTACGTCATCTACTATAAATCCGCTAACAAAACCCAGTTTCACACCAAAAACTATATATATAAAATGTCAAATATTCTATTTATCGGTTAGAACCATAAAGAAGAGCCGCTAAAAACAAACGCCAAATGTACAATTACGGACACCTGAAATGGGGACCCCTCATAGAGGATAGGGTTTGATGAGACATTGTGTTTATTGTGTGTGTATGTATTTGGCATAGAGTATACAATAAGACTTTGTGTGTTTGTGTATATGTCTGTAAAATTCATGCCAAAATAACCATTAAAACATGGATAATGATACGTCTGGCAAGCCTCCATGGTTCTACTGTTCATCTTCTCTGCCGCTCGGCGTTAAGCAAACAATAACACCGGTGACTGGGCGATAGCTGCTCCATCTCACATCAAAAGGTTGAACCAGGCTCTGTATGGCATTACAACACTGCTAAAATATGGCCAAGAGACACTGGTAATGTTTACTTTATCAGTATTCAATATCAAACAAAATACCTCTGGAGCTGTTTTGAAAAATCTTGGGTGATATTGCCCAAGTTCAATATCATATTGAACTTACTGCTCGTGTGAACGGCTAATAAAGGCAAGTTCAATATTTCTTTATTGGATATTGGGCAAGATATCTTGAGCATGCCCTCACATGCATATGCCTCAGGTTCAATGTCACCCATCACCATCATTTATACTTTGTATTTCAAGACTCAAATGAACTTCTATACATACAAAGAGGTAGGAGGAGAGTTTGGAGGCATAATTAAGGGGAAAATACACTTTGGATACATTGGAGTGCCTTGATTTCTCCAAAGTATTATGCCAGGAAACAGGAGCTGAGGAACAAAATTAGTTACATATTTAGAGAATTGTCGTTGTCGCGTACGGTTTACTACCTTCATTACTCACTTATTTACACCATTCAAAGATTATTTTCTTATGTAATTTTCTCCGCAATTGCCCCATTTCCAAGATGGGGCATTTTGACCTTGCCTAGCCTAACCTAGACCACAGCAGACTACCAGGACCTAACCTGGGCAAACTACCGGGTAATAACCATGGTACAGTACAGGAAATGACCGGGGCAAAATACTAGGACCTAGCCGGATCTGGCAACACTGCTACAAAACTGCAATTCTTTCAGTAAATACCTAAAATTAATGGTGGCCTGTTGTTTGGAATAGATGAATTGATATTAGGCACTGTAACAGCAAGGTCATATGGCGCCTTGCTTGGAATAGTTTGGAGTAATCAGTTGTTCCAGATTTAGCAACACTGTACTTCCCCCTTAACCCCTACTGTCTGGCTGACACTACATTTGCCTTCCGCTTTTCGTTTGCCTCTACCCACCAAATTCCTCGATTTCCTCTATTTTCACAACATTCTCACTTTTAACCTATATAGTGTACTGACTTCAAGATAGTTCCTTCCTTACCTTCAACTCTTCCTCTTTCGAATGGTACCATCTGGAGGGCTCTACGATGTGTAGTTATGGAGATAATGCAAGTTGAAGTAGACCAATTTCTGTGCGGGAAGAACAACTTGTTTGTGCGCGTAGCACGACTGTGGCCTCGGTGTACAATTAGCCGCTAAACACCTTCATATATACACTACAGTATATTCTTATTACTACGATTATCTATCGTGTGTCACTATCACAGCACTAAAAATAATATGTACAGTTGTAGGAATATCATCGTGTCACTGTCACGTCTATATATTCACTAAGGTATTTTCTTATTACTATGATTATCTATCGTGTGCCCTCGCCTCACCTTACTTCACCTCACTTCACTTGACAGGGATAGGCCTCAGTCACACCATATATAAGCAGCCTCTAGAACCCACCTGTACACTAGTTTACCAGCCGTCTGTGTGTGTGTTTGGTCCCTATTATTGGTGAGATGTAAGACTTTACTGTACACTCTTATGAATAAATTTGGTGCGTCAGTGCACGTGGGCACAGATTCGGACACACGCAAACACTTATTTTATAACTCGGCCTTCGTGACGATCGGAAGACAACTGAGTGGGTCGCTGATCGATATTATTTATTACCCCACTAACATGAAAAACCCTCAACATAGCGCTACATGGCGGGAAGATAGCTATGACATACACAGTCAGCCGGAGTCCACGTACCGATGGTACAAACCATCAGCCGGACTGTAGGGGTTAAGGACCCTGTGATCATGTATGAGGCTTCTGATTCCTCCTGACTATGCTACGAAACAAACTCCTTACATATAGGTGTGTTTGTTTTGTAGAAATATTCCAGTAGGGAGGTATTGTCTATAGTGATGTGGCCAATACTTTAGGGATGTAAGGATTTTGGCACCCCTTAGGCCCCAGCCACTAGCTTTCAGCTCTATAATTTAACTCTCCCTCTTTTCCTTCTATTTCCTTCCCAGTTGCTGTTAAAATATATTTTTGTTTCAGATAACACCAGTAAGAGTGTGACAACACTGACACCATAACAGAGTGGTTGGCTGCCCTGACACCAGCAGCAGTGTGGTTGTCATCCCTGACAACAGTAATAACCAAGTGGTCATATTGGTGGCAGAATAAAGCTGTGTTAGTGATGGAGGTGGAAGGAAGTGACACCATCAATGTTGTCAGAGAAGAGAAGTGTAACAAGTTGGTCTGTCAACATTGTGGTCATAAGTTTACTTTGAAATGCGATCTCACTCGCCATTTGTTGACTCATACTGGAGAGAAAATGTTTGTGTGTGATGAATGTAGTTATACAAAGTTTAGTTGTAAGTGTTACCTAAATAGACACAGATTTATTTACACAGGAGAGAAGAATTTTGAATGTAAAAATTGTGGTAAAAAGTTTGTGACAAAGAGTGAATTAAAGCAACACATACTTATACACACTGGAGTGAAGAATTTTGAATGTGATGAATGTGGTAAAAAGTTTGTGACAAAGAGTGAATTAAAGAAGCACATACTTATACACACAGGAGAGAGGAACTTTGAATGTGGTAAAAAGTTTGTGACAAAGAGTGAATTAAAGAAGCATATACTTATACACACAGGAGAGAGGAACTTTAAATGTGGAGAATGTGGTAAAAAGTTTGTGACAAAAAGTCATTTAAAGCAACACATACTTATACACTCAGGAGTAAAGAAATTTGAATGTGGTAAAAAGTTTGGGACAAAGGGTGAATTAAAGCGACACATACTTATACAACCAGGAGTGAAGAACTTTGAATGTGAAGTATGTGGTAAAAAGTTTGGGACAAAGGGTGAATTAAAGCAACACATACTTATACACACAGGAGAGAGGAACTTTGAATGTGATGAATGTGGTAAAAAGTGTCTGAGAAAGGAGGACTTAAAGCGACACATACTTATACACACAGGAGTGAAGAACTTTGAATGTGAAGTATGTGGTAAAAAGTTTGGTCTGAAATCTCACCTTAATAGTCATTTAAAAGTTCATACAGGAGTAAAGGATTTTGAATGTAATGAATGTGGTAAAAAGTTTCGTTGGAAATCTAACCTTATTCAACATATAAAAGTTCATTCAAGAGTATAGGATTTTGAATGTAATGAATGTGGTAAAAAGTTTTCTGACAAATCCCAACTCATGTTACACAAAACTGTTCACACATTTGTGCAGTGGCAATATCATAACCAATGAGGTTAAGAGGTGCGGCCATTGCACACAGGCCACCATCAAACATTGGGAAGTTTTCAAAACACCTCGGTGACCTATCCTTCCTCAGGATGGGTAGGTAAATCTCACCCCGCCTCATCGCGGTAACCTCGGGTGACACCTCCCTAATTTTAATTTATTTTATTGTAAAAGGCTGGAGGTGAAGCTGAAGGGGGAGGCGGTGTGGGAGCATATTAGGTTCCCCACATATAGGTTAAAAAAAATTGTAATGTATATATTTTAACAACATATGTATTTTTAAGTATTTATGTGTAATTTTCTATTTCTTTTTTAATACTGTGTTGGTTTTTTAAACTGTGTTGGCCTTGCCAGCCACCAGCGGCTCCCCAATGGGTGGAAGGACGGCTGCGGCTATTTGCGTGGAGGAGTCTCTGGTAGTCCCTTTGGGGGGCAGGAAAGGGGAAGAATGCATCAAGGTGGTTGCGATCAATGTGAATGGAATGGTGCATGAAATGAAAAGGAGAGAGATAGTGGAGTGTTGCAGAAAAAGTAGAATAGATGTGTGAGGCATAACAGAGACGCATGTGAAAGGATGGGGGTTGGAAGAGAGTGGGGATGGAGGGAAGAGTGTGTTGTGGGAAGGAATGGAAGGAGGTGTAATATGGACTGGTTGTGCATTGTTGGTGTCTGCGAGGGTGTGGAAAGGAATAGAGGGAGTGTTGGAACAGGGAAAACTGGAGACACTTCTACCGTGGCCACCCCCTTGGAGGGAGTTCTCAGAGGGAATGAGGCATCAGAGCTATAGAGAGATAGATAGATAGACAGTTCACACGTGAAATAAAACACTGAACATAAACGGTGGCAAACAATGATTGTTCCCCTCCCCCCTAAGCATGATAGGAAAAAACTGAAAATATCAAGAGGTAGTACATTATATTATAGGTGTATGGTGACAAGGTGAGTATTCAGTGTTGATTCCACAGTGGTATTAGTTTGTTAGCTTACCAACCAACCACACCTGTAAGACTTCATTATTTCCCAAAAGCTGAGTATCCACATTCACAAATTGTATAAAACTGTTAGATAATAATGATGATCACTGCATAGTTTACTCACCAAGTTCATTAAATAATTCCCTCATAAGTCATTTACATGGCTAAGATTTTTTCGTTTGCATGCTAACAAACCAATACCAACCACTGTGGAATGGACCCTCAGTGTTGCCTCCATTGGCGTCATGAACAGCTTGAAGACCAGCAGGGTAGGAAGACAATAGTGACTCCAAAAGCTCCATGTTGAACTCCACTCCCTGAAGCACAGCATTGATGTGCTCCTCCATCATGGTACGACTACATTGAGTTGATAAAGGTTCAGACAACATCCTTTTTTCAACCTCGTCCTTCAAGATAGATCCAACATTTATACAGATCAGGAGAATTACTGGGCCACTCGTCATTACCAAAGAAGTCAATGTTGTTGTCCTTCAGAAGGTTCTGACTGGGTTCAAAGCACTTTCACATATGGTGCTTCTTTTCACTGTCATTTAACACAGCAGCACAAATGTTGATACCAGTAAAGAGGAATAATTGAATATACCTTCAGATGATATTACCATCATATTTCTAGCTAATACAGTATTTGTCCAGCAGGGGGTGGGGGAGGCTATCATTGTTTACCACCCTTTAATAAATGTGCAACAAAATTAATTAGTACATTTGTTTTAAGAAACACACACACAACACAAAGACGATAGTAATGTTTGGTGACTGGTTGGTGTCTTAATATTAAATGTATTATTAGAACTGAAGTATGATATAATATAATATAATGTGGCCTTGATATATGTTAAAATAACAGCTGCTGTTTGTAGTGACATGTTGGTATCTTAAGGGACCCTATGATGTAGTCAGAAAATTGAAGGTAAATGAGTCCTTCAATTACTGCTATGAAACACCACCTACATGGAAGGAGTTTGTTTTGTGGTGTACTCAGGAGGAATCAGAAGCCACTAATTCTCATATACGATCACAGGGTCCATAATATTAAATGTATAGTATATGTAGGACTGAAGCCTGTGTGTGTGTAGAGGTAGTGGTGTTTGTGGAGTGGATGTTGCTGATATTGTAAACTCTGAATATAAAATGAATAAATCCTTGTAATCCACCACTGTCTTCATTTTACACTCAGTTCCTCATTGATGACCACAAAATGTATATGTGTTCCCAGCCTTCTGTTATTCATTATCATTCTCACCCTGTGTTTAACCCCTAAGAGCCTATACACTTAATATCACGTCACCACGAACACAGGCCTTGAAGCTGATTGATGTAATATAAAGACTGTAAAAAAAAACTGCTTGGGCTATATCTAGCCACTTCATTGGTAACACTAGTTAGATTTCGGGCTACTAGTGTAGACTGACTCTATAAATACTTCGTTCTGTCTCTGAGTGGGGATGGAGGCGGCCTCTTTGATGCCTGCTCTCTCCCTACCATACCACCCACCAACACCCCTCTCTACTCCCCCACACTGACTCCTCTCCTATCCTTCCTACTTCCTCCCTCCACTAGTTCCCATGCTTTTATAATCACATGGGAAGCTTATCTAAGTCATATCACACCTCGTTTATATGCGTACTGGGCAATACACACAAATACGCACATGTTATATGTACATAACGTTACTATATAACTATATGTGTACAGAGTAAGCCTGCAGTATGCTATTATATATGTATATTTATACCTTGAAAACTATAATTTCGTCATATAGGGTCATATTTGATCATATTTTAGCGTAATAAAATACGCTATCACACGTTTTCCTAGTTTTTTTAGGGGTAACTTTTTTTTCTCGGACTTTGACGCACTCCCCTACTCAAACCAGTCGACTTACGAAACTTTCTATTTCAGATTCTGGTGTAAAATCAAGCTCTACAAATCTGTAATAACAGAATTTACGTAAACGAAACTTTTAAAATCACCCTGTTTTTGCGGTTCAGGGGCTAGCAGCGTAAGGGAATTGCGGCTCCTACGGGTTAAAGAACCCAGGCTTGTGTTACTCATTACCATTCACACTAAGGGATTTACTGACCCTGTGTTAAAAGGCTAGTGTGTGTGTGTGTGTGTTCCCAGACTTGTGCTATTCATTAACATTGCCTTGGAGGCAGGGTGAGGTGCCAGAAGACTGGAGTAGAACCATAATTGTGACTATAAGGAATGGTATGGGGAGTAGGGATGAGTATGGTAGCTATAGTGGAAAAAGACTTCGTGTGACAGGAAAGGTGTATGGGAAGGTTTTTACCGAGTGATGACTGAAGTAACTGGGAATAAAGTTAGGTGTGGTTCAGAAAGGAATGTGTCCACCAGATCTTTACAATAAAATCAACATTGGAGAAAAATATTGGGAAGGGTAGGAAGCTGTATGTGACTTCATGGATGGAGAAAAAGGCATATGATAGGGTTGATTGGAGAGCTATGGTAGTTGTGCTAAGAATTTATGGTGTTTGTGGGTGGTTGCTGGAAGACATTGAAGGATATGAAGGTCAAAGTGAATGGTTTGGGTGGGTGCCAAGCTGAGGCTGAAGGGAAAAAAATGGTCCTTGGTGACAAGCTTACTTGCTGATGATACTGTGATGATGGCTGAGAGTAATAGGGAGCTGCAGAGGGTGGTGGATGAGTTTCAGTCCCAGTGTAAACAAAGAAACTGTTGGTGAATGTTGATAAAAGTTAGGTAATAGTATTTGTAATGGCAGAAACTGAATTGATTGACTTTAGTACACCGTATAGGGTGGGAATGACAACTGGGACTGTAGTCACCCTTAGTGAAAGGAGAGAGAGAGAGAGAGAATGATGAAGGTAAAACATATAGAAGAGCATGTGTTGATGGAGAGAGGGTCACAGGTTCTCACACACGGCTGGTTATTGGCGTTTCAAGAGGGTGAGTGACAAGGTTGTGAGGTAATACTCGAGTAGAGGAAGTTAACTAGAGGAGTAATGTTTGTGTTGTTCCCTCAACTGATCAGTAACAGAAGACCGGACCACCATCCATGACCCTCGAAAGGTAGGAATGGGTCAGTTTGGAGGCAACCAACATGGTACAATCATCAGTGAACAGTACAAGTGTCATAGTTAAAATTCACCGTCACACTGGTAAATGACTTGGTAAAACAATAACAATATATTATATAAAGGAAATTATGGTAAATATTTAGATTATCTGCGTCCTCGATTTTCACATTTTCTGTGAATCAAAATCACCCGTTTCATTTCTATTTTTCTATTGGAGACTATTTTAGTTTGTGGATATACATAAAAAGCATGTATATTATTTGTATATATTTACTTTTGAATGAGAGCAATGACTTTCCTAGAAGGTTACCAACTTCCCGCCTCTGCATGTAATGCTATCTTATTCAGGGATACTTACAGGGACACTTATTTGGGAAATTGTATGAAGAATGTTCAATAAGTAGTCCAGTGTGGCCACCACCCGGCCCTTCTGACATAGTGTTCTGGACTCAAAACCTAGAGGTTGGGAGATCAATCCTCTCAGGTGAGGGCCTAAGAATATTTACTCTTCCGAGTTGAGTGTCAGGCACTAACTATAAGGCCACCGAACATCGTAAAACATCCTCGCTGGTACCATAACAGCTGCAGTATTTGGGAATAACCCTCACTTCCCTCTCTCTGTGGCTGGGTACAAGTTCGGAAGTCGTGACGTGTGTGTGTGAGCAGCAGTTGACCTGGGCCATGGTAACGGGCTACATGAAGCCTATGTCCAGTGTTGGATCATAAAAAAAAAAATTAGAAGCTGGATGGAGTCATTGTGGATGCCTGTCTGGGATGCAACACAGCACCCCATTTTATTGAAAACTGCAATGTACACAAACACATTCACCAACAACACAACATACACACAAACACACTCACCAACAACACAACATACACTTTCTGAGGACATTGTGGGAAAGCTTGGTTCAGGCCATGGCCTTCCTCAGGAGCTCGGGGCTGCTCGGCCAGACAGCTTCAGGAACTTCAACAACAACTACCTCATATTTGACCATCTATCAATATTCTTGATAATTCCATTCCACCTACAAATGAAAAATCTACCAAAATTGAATTTAGACATTTGTGACTCATAAATATAACCAACTTTTTTCCTATAAACTCAATAATATTGACTGGAATTCACTCTTATCTTTGCAAGATGTTAACATACATTTCTGTACATTCCTTGACAAAGTTAATGAAATACACACTAACTGCTTTCTGTTAAGAACTAAATATATTTCTGAAAAAAAGACTACAAAACCCTTGGATAACAGCTACTGTTATTAAGTCCATTAAAACTAAAAACAACCTTTATAAGGAAAACATTATAAAGAATATCCCAATATGTTAAACAAGATTGTCAACAACTCAAAAAGGTTCTACCTACTACATACATATATTTACAAAAGTCAAGAATGATACTAAATAAATCTGGAATGCAATAAATCAACTTTATCAAGAATGGTGAAGTGTGTGAACTACAATCAGGATTTACAGCAGGACCCAGAGTGGAGGATAATATATTTATGTTAGATTACTGTATATTGGTTATAGCAACAATACACTATAAGAAAGCATTTGACTCCATAAATAGAAAACCTCTGATAGAAAGCCTAAAATATTATAAGTGTGATAAACGAGTAATAGACATTATAGCCAAGTTATATAAAGGAGATACAACCACATTACATATTGATGACAAGAAGGTGTGTGATATAGACACACACACACACATTCTCTCTCTCTCTCTCTCTCTCTCTCTCTCTCTCTCTCTCTCTCTCTCCTTCTAACACACACACACCTTCCTCCCTCTCTCTCTCTCTCATGTATTAAAATAACATCAAAATAGTTTTATAATACTATTTCTGTAAGGATGTAGGATAAAAATAAAACTGTTGATGTTAATATATTACTGTGAGAGAGAGAGAGAGAGAGAGAGAGAGAGAGAGAGAGAATATATGTACTGTATTTGTGTGTGTGTGAGAGAGAGAGAGAGAGACTGTGTGCGTGTGTCAGAGTCTAGAGAGTAATGTGTGTGTGTGTATGTGAGAGATATTAATGTGTATGTGAGAAACTGTGTGTGTGTGAGAGAGAGATATTGTGTGTGAGTGAAAGAGACTAGTGTGTGAGAGATATTGTGTGTGTGTGAAAGAGACTGTGTAAGAGAGAGAGAGACTGTGCGTGTGTCAGAGAGAGATTAATGTGTGTGTGTGTGTGTGTATGTGAGAGATATTAATGTGTATCTATTATTATATAATCAGTTTGCTCCACAATTACCCTATGGAAATCTGAGTTCCTTTATAGTGTTTTGATTCCTTCAAAGAGAATTATTTAATAAATAAATATATTGGTATCAATCCTGTTGTATGGAATAATTTGGAGGAATCCAATTGGTCCAGTATTACCACAACCAACACCACAGCTTCGAATGAATTAGCTTCGAATGATTCAACTTGG
>JAWZYT010000217.1:650000-660000 GCA_034508575.1 Petrolisthes manimaculis
GATAATCTCAATATTTATCATAATTTCCTTTATATAATATATTGTTATTGTTTTACCAAGTCATTTACCAGTGTGACGGTGAATTTTAACTACCACACTTGTACTGTCCACTGATGATAGTACCATGTTGGTCGCCTCCAAACTGACCCACTCCTACCTTTTGAGGGTCATGGATGGTGGTCTGGTCTTCTGTTATTGTAACACCCCATTTGTTTTATGTATGTTATTTAGGATGTTTTTAATTATAATGTATAATCACGAACTTCACTCTACTGTAATACCAGCATTTCCACTGGTAACTTACTTAGAAAATTGATTAAGATAGGCAGGGCACTAAAGTAGGGTTCCAATAGAGGGACGAGATATTTTCGTTGGCGGAACAATATTTGTGTTAAACATTAGGAATAATTGTATTATATGTGGCTGAGGATAGAGATAATGTATTGGAACGTTAAGGATATTAGTTAATTATGAAATGTAACTAGGGAATACACCTAGGAGGAGGAAATTAGTGTTAATATAAAAATGTAGGTCATGAGGGACTAGTTTTTCACGAGTAGATGCCCCACAACTACGGAGACGAAGTGAGAAGGAAGTGAAGCAGTTGCTCACAAATCAGTCTCTCTTCGTCTCCCGTGGTGAAAAGTTAATTCTACTGGATAAGTACTACAACAGTGAATACAGTGTTAATATTGAGTTAGAGTATGGTGATACATTTAATTGTTGTGTTAATTATTAATAGAGTCTCTCTTCGTCTCCCGTGGTGAAAAGCATATAACACAATTCCCTTGCATAGCTAGAACATTGGGTGTAGGAGAATAATGATAATAATTTGAGATTGCTGGCATAGTAGGAAAAAAACACAGTATCCTATTTGTTTCGGCCATATATATTTTTTGTATTGATAATTTCTATGTATGTGTATGTGTTGTTTTTTTATTATTAGTTAGGAAGTTAAGTGTATTATTTTTGTTTATTTGTTTGTTGTTTAGTTCTGTCACTGGCGAGACGCGGGATTTGTCCCCGTTCTAGTGTCAGGGGGTGGTAGGATTGGGGAGATTGGGGATTTAGAAAAGAATATACATATATCGTTTTTTTTTATATATATATATAAATGACTACATGAATGTAAATAATAAACTAGATTATAATTAGTGGAGTATTCCGTTACCGATACCGTATACTATACTAATAAACTGTGTCCCTACTTAGACATTCTTTACTTGATTTAAGACATTGATCGAACCCCCGTTAGAGTAATTCTGGGTTGCTTACACACGTGCCTGGGGTTCAAGCTACGTTACCCACCCAGTGTGTGATAGCTTGGTTCCTGTGGTCAACCTGTGGTCTGGTGGTGGCAGCGTTACTGACGAGGAACTGGACTTGCCTTTGTATGATTTTTTTTCTTGGTATTCGCAAGGCAAGTTCAGTCCTCAGTCCTTTTTTTTTTTCCCAGACCGGGTTGATCCAGTATAAGGATAGAGTATCATACACTGGTGTGTCATTTTTTTTTATTGTAAAAGGCCGTGCTTTTGTTTCCTCCTCCAGTAAAGTAAGGGGGATAAAAATAGCAACGTTACACCTCAATAATTCGCTATTTACTCCAGGTGGGGCAGAAACATTGACGGTCTTTTGGGTAGAACTTTCTTTGTTTACTCGTGATCAATCATAATATAATTTCCCTGTGTGGACTTCAAACTTCCCTGGGACATGTAAATTCCCCTTGTATCTGGCAACACTGTAGGTAGGCAACAACAACAACAAAAAGCGATGCCAGCCCTCAGAGACTTCGCGCGGTAAAATTAAATCTTAAATATATAATAACATTAAATTCCTCCTTCGTGTAAATTGTACTAGAAGTAAAAGTTTATTGTTACCAATGTATACAACAAAGTAGAAACAACAACAACAACAACAACACACAGAGTTTTTTTTACTTCCTCTATACAACAGTTGCCAGATACTCTCCTTGACTTTGTTAATGAAGTAACGAAATCTAAGGATAGCTATATGAGCATAAGGTTCAGAAACGATTGAGTATACAACATGTAATAATATCTGCAGTGCGGCCACGTTCATTTCTATCCAGCCTTCAAATCTCTCTACCTGTTTTCCTACACAGACGCTATGACTCTCACCAGTTAATTGATATTCTAGCAAAGTAAGGAGTAGCTCCATCCTATAAAAAGGCTTTACGCTACGTTTACTCAGTAATTAGAACTGAAACTGTAGAAATAAAGAAAGACGGTTTTCTGCAATATTTCTTTGACAATGCAGATTTTACTATTCGTACACTAGATGGGTTTGGAACATTTCACTGTATGGGTAGTGTGAAATGTGTGACACCTACAAGTGCAGTATCAACCAGCACTGCAGTTCCCAGAATAATGAATGTAAACAGTTCAAGTAATGCTGGAGGAACAGTTCCCCCAAAGACATACAGTTGGCTCCACTCCCGCGTTTCTCCTCTCGTGTTGCCAATGTTGGGCCAGTCAGAAATTCGAATCCTGATCCACAAGTTAAAAATAGAAACATTCATATCCTTAGAGTGAAAGATATGAATGTTTCGAATATTTAAACTTGTGAGTCGGGATTCGAATTTCTGACTGGCCCAACATTGGCAACGACAGGGGAGAAACGCAGGAGTGGAGCCAACTGTACAAAAAGCCTTCAAACTTGTCAGGACTGCAGAATATCACAACAAAGGCATTTCTTTCATGTAGCACTGTTCAACGCTGTGAAATTTAATGTCAGTACATCCCACTGCTCGAACAGGTAAGTGACAACATGCCTGCCTCCAGAGACAACCATCATGTGTTTGACCTACGGCCAACATTCTCTTACGTGATATATCCAAGAAGGCTTGAAATTCTTCTAATTCAGGCTAGATCTAATTACCCGGGATTTATCGTTTTCGTTTTCATATTCACATGAACAAAATTTCTCTAAAATAATGCAAATTTCCTCAAATAAGTAAGGATTTGTCCATCAGAGAGAGAGAGAGAGAGGAAACCAGGAAAGCATTGGAAATGCTAAGGGAGAGAAGGGGAAGAGGAGAACAGGGATGGTATGTCCGAGATGGTAAATTGTTACAATTCAAAAGATACCAAGAATAGGGGTGGAATACAGAGAGGGAGACAAAATTGGGGTTTAGATTAATAAATATGCAGGGATTAACTATTAATAAATTAATAGAATTAGAGAAATTAGTAAATTATAATAATTTTATATGTGTTACAGAAACCCAACAAAGATTTAATAAATTTAACTTTTCAGAGGGACTATATAAAATAAAAAGATATAGGGAGGTAAATGAAAGAAAGGGGGGAGGACTAATGATATTAATGGATGAGAGAAATAGGGGAAATGTGGAGGAGATTAAATCAAAACATACCGATATTTTGCATATGAAAATAACAAAACAAGATTTACACATAAACGTAGTTGTGTTATACTTTTCAGAAAAGGATAGGGAGAGAAATAATAAATTACAGGAAGAAATACAGGAAAAGATAATGGACTGTAAGGATATGATTTGCTGCTGCCTCTCATTCTAGTGACTAGTTAACACACCAAAGTGACAATATAATATATCTGTTGGTGTCTGAAAGCTATTTGTTTTATCTTTATATACAGTCGTGGTCAAATATAATCATCCATATAGGGGTAACTCACGTAAGAGTTTAACAGCTTCCCTCTGTTCCTTAGATGATAAATTTTTAATAAATAGGTTAACTACCATCTTTTAATTTAATAGAAGCAGCTACACACTACTTAAAACAATAATATATCATATGTGAACGTGAAAACATTAGACAGTATATTGTTTGAGATACCCATATGTGGATGATTATTATTGACCACCACTGTATCTTTGTATACCTGTTGCTGCTGCTGAATGTGCACAGTTTCCATCAGAACTTACGAGTACCTCACACCCTTGTGGCACAGCACGGGGAACGTGTTGCTGCATAGGGTGTCCATCATTTCGTGAACACCGTTAGCATTATTCACGCCGATACAATCGTCTGGGGAGCCATTTGGTTCATTAGGACCCCATTCTGTCACAGGTCGGCCGTCCAGCCAAGCCTGACTTCTTGCCCCAACCCACACCTCTGTATACAAGGACAATATTACTGCTTAGTTGGGATAACATGTTGTATCCATAGACTATGATATCATGAAGACATTTCATTTGTTCCTCAAGTACCTATCACGTCTTAGGAATCAAAGCTTGACCACTACTAGCCTTAGTGGAAGTCACGTGCTGCAAATAAAGTCGTTTTGATTTACATAGAAAATCATTTAGAAGAAATGAAGAGAAACTTTAAAGAAATTAAAATCATATGTGTTTTTTCACCCGGTGATCCAGAATCTTACTTGTGGCACCCGTGATGTTTTTTCGCTTAGTAAATTCGTCCTATTTTGCTTACTGTGATCCTTGATAAAGCTATATAAATATAACAAAATGTGTGTGTATGTGTGTGTGTGTTAACAAATTACTCGTAGTGTTACATGATAAGAGATCCCAGTCCCAATGTGTGTGTATGTGTGTGTGTGTTAATAAATTACTCTTAGTGTTACATGATAAGAGATCCCAGTCCCAATGTGTGTGTATGTGTGTGTGTGTTAATAAATTACTCGTAGTGTTACATGATAAGAGATCCCAGTCCCAATGTGTGTGTGTGTTAATAAATTACTCGTAGTGTTACATGATAAGAGATCCCAGTCCCATATTTGGTATGTTTACTAAGGGAGTAAGGGGATGTATATGTGTAATTGTGTATGTATGGGTGTGTATGCATAGACAGATGATGCCTGAAAACATTGCTCACCCATATTTCACTTTCGTTCCTACCAATATCTAACCTAACCTAACCTAACCAATATCTAACCTAACCTAACCTAACCTAACCAATATCTAACCTAACCTAACCAATATCTATGTGCCTGTGATCTTCTATATGTATATATCCACGTATCCTCCTCCTATAATAATAATAGTATTATTAGTAAAAAAAAGATTAATAATAACAGTAAGTTGTGCATATTCAGCAGTAAAACTTAAAAGCCAAGGAGAATCGCATTATAAGTTTAAGATAAATATAAAGTAAACAGCCTCAACATTGTAATCTAATTGGTCACTCAATATTGATTGGTTTACTTGCTGTGAGCGAATTGGAGAGCTACAGATTTTTCCACATTATGTTACGAAGCTAAATAATAATAGCTCATTGGACGAGTTGGGAGTCTTTTTTTATATCATATGTGTGTATAATTTGATTGTCTTCCAAGTCACCAACAAAAGATTGCCAGGATCCAGGGACACGACACCTCTTCTGCCACCCTGACGCCGCCACTTGTAGCTTCTATCACCCTTAGTTTTAAAACATTTGAGGGCCCTTACTGGAGCTCTATGAACCCTCCAAATAATCCAGGCCACAAAACGCTTCAGTGTTTCGAATAGGGAATCTGTTGCCTGGAGTAGTTGGGAGGGTTCATAGAGCTCCAGTAAGGGCCCTCAATTTTTTTAAAACTACGGGTGTATGATCTCAAGGTGGATGCCGAGCACGACAATTCTGCCATTGGCCCTGTTCGGGACTGCTGGACTAGACACTTTAAATGTAAGTCTCACGGCCAAATAAAAAATATTTCAGTGGTAAAGTTGTTATTGATGACAGAGGGCCGATTCCACAGTGGTTTGTTTTGGTTTGTAAGCTCGCAAACGAAAGAATGTTTGTCGTGTAAATGTCTTATGGGTGAATTATTTAATGAATTTGGTGAGTAATCTATACAGTGATCATCATTATCTAACTGTTGGATAGATATTGTGAATGTGGATACTCACCTTTTGGAAAATAATGAAGCCTTAAAATTTTGGTTGGTTGGGGAGCTAACAAACGAATACCACTGTGGAATCGACCCAGAGTCAATGTCTGTATGTTCTAGTCTATGGAATTATCGTAAGTCATAGCTATCTTTTGCCCTAGACATTTCATACTCCCTGTACAGTACCATAAATCCTATTTCATTTATTACACCTGATAGAGCTGTGTTTGTTTGTCTGATCCCTGCAAAAATCTTTAGAATACAGCCCAAGGTTTAGTTAACAGACCTATGATAGATTTAATACGATTTTTTTATTATTATTGTATTGTCAGCCGTCAATAATTAATAACTAAAATAAAAGTAGTAAAAAGAAGACTGTGTGTGTGTGTGTTGTGTGTCTGTGTGTGTGTGTGAGTCTGTGTGTGTTGTGTGTGTTGTGTGTCTGTGTGTGTGTGTGAGTCCCAAGGGAAGAGGAGACAAGAGAGGAGGATAAGCAAGAACGACGGGAAAATAAGGAAAGGATGGAAAATTAATCAGAGGAAAGGGCCCTGATGCATTAATTAAGGGGGTGTGGGAGTAGGGGACAGGCTTGGGGCTTTTTGGGGGGTGGGGGAGTAGGGAGACAGGCTTGGGGGGGTTAGGGGGGAGTGCGGGAATAGGGGACGAGCTTTCTACCCCCTCCCCCCCAACAACCCCAAGCCTGTCCCCCAATTCCCACACACCCTTAAGGTCAGAAGTGGCTCCCAAACTGAATCACCAATGAGTGAACAAAAATGAACTATTTCCCATCAGTTGTAAAGTCATGGTCTAATGTACTGCAACACCTTCCAATGAGATGGCTTCGAAAAATGATCCGAAACTATAGTTGTTGGTGTGTGCAATTTTGGTTCATAAAATGAACTCAAATAGCTCGCTTTTATTCACCAGGTTGCAGAACATTAGACCATGACTTTACCAGTGGCCGAAATTTGGGGTCCTGGTTCATGTACAGTTGGACACAGGAATAGGCGGTACAGTCCAGGTGAAAGATACTTGTAGTGTAGGCTTCCCTCAGATAAAATCACTAGTGTAGGGAAAATATAGAGTCAGTGGGTTGTCAAAGGGAACATCCTCTCCTATATATACAAAATATGATCATATGATATTTATGGGTTTTAGATGGTTTGATATATTTTTCTTTTTTTCTTTTTAGTTAATTCGATGTGTTCTTTTTAGTAATGATGTGCTTTTTAGTTTGTGTGTCATTTAGTCATGATGCCTATCCCTTTCCGGAGTTCATGTTTTATTAATCATGTGGATGACAATTTGATGTTGGGCGGTATATGACCGTGGCTGTTACGCCGCCATATGTCTAGTTGCATAAAAAAATCAATCAATCAATCAATAGAGGACGCCTTCCTACTTGAGGTACTGTCATTCCTGCAAATGTAATAAAGAAAGTTTCAATATTCTGCAGTTGCAAATATACATATATCTGATACTGTAATTCATGGTTATACACAAATTATACAAATGTATTGTGTATGAATTATGAAAGATACAATATATTTCCATTAGTAATGCATCAAGAAACAATGAATAATGAGTAAATTTGTTAGTGTAATGAATTTTTTCGAATACCTTGCTCAAAATAATTAATAAAAGTCTCTCTCGTTTCTGGAAGTACCCTGAGTTTCTGGAAGTACCCCGAGTTTCTGGAAGTACCCTGAGTTTCTGGAAGTACCCTGAGTTTCTGGAAGTACCCTGAGTTTCTGGAAGTACCCTGAGTTTTTGGAAGTACCCTGAGTTTCTGGAAGTACCCTGAGTTTCTGGAAGTACCCTGAGTTGATTGAGAGCTTCTGCAGACTGGAGATAGTGATTGTGAAGACCTTTTAATGTAATGAAGCATGGGTACTTTTCCATCAGTAAGTCTTTCTTCAAATTGTCTTTAGTTACTGAACGAATATTAACATCCATTGTCACAGGACACTTGAAACGAACCACACATACGACTCATTAGTGATATACAACTTGACACTTATGAACACGAAATAATGCAATAGTCACCTACAATATACATACATGATACATATATAATACATACCCAGTAACAGTCTTCTTTATAATTTATTACGGGTGCAGATATCGCCATGAATGTAAATGTATTTCTTATGAAATACTTTCCTCACTCCTCTTGGATAGACTTTCTCCACTTTGAAACCAGTGTAATTTTTTTGCATAAACAGTTCCTTCCAACGCTCGCACCCTTCCTAACTTTTAACGTTTATGCGAAACTGCACCGTGTCTTCAGATTGTAGCGGCAACCTATATGACATTGTGTAAAGTCATGGTCTAATGTACTGCAACCTGGTGAATAAAAGCGAGCTATTTGAGTTAATTTTATGAACCAAAATTGCACACACCAACAGCTATAGTTTCGGATCATTTTTCGAAGCCATCTCATTGGAAGGTGTTGCAGTACATTAGACCATGACTTTACCACTGAACATATTCCAGGTTGGATATAATAAGTTCATATGCAATGTCATAAATATGTATTTTCACAGAAGAAAGACCTTCATCCTCGAATTTTACAACATGCTGTTACCCAAGATCAATATTAGACAGGTAGGTTTACCTGATGTAACATTATTAAGCAGCCAATTCACACCTCTATAATGACCTTCCTTCCTCTCCCACCACCACCACCACCAACTACAACAACAACAATAATAATAATAACAATAATAATGATATAATGACCTTCCTTCCTCTCCCACCACCACCACCACCACCACCAACTACAACAACAACAATAATAATAACAATAATAATGATATAATTACCCTTCTTCCTCTCCCACCACCACCAACAACAACAACAACAATAATAATAACAATAATAATAATAATAATGACCTTCCTTCCTCTCCCACCACCACCACCACCAACTACAACAACAACAACAATAATAACAATAATAATGATATAATGACCTTCCTTCCACCACCACCACCAACAACAACAACTACAACAACAACAATAATAATAATAACAATAATGATATAATGACCTTCCTTCCTCTCCCACCACCACCACCACCACCAACTACAACAACAACAATAATAATAACAATAATAATGATATAATGACCTTCCTTCCTCTCCCACCACCACCACCACCAACTACAACAACAACAATAATAATAACAATAATAATGATATAATGACCTTCCTTCCTCTCCCACCACCACCACCACCAACTACAACAACAACAATAATAATAACAATAATAATGATATAATGACCTTCCTTCCTCTCCCACCACCACCACCAACTACAACAACAACAATAATAATAACAATAATAATAATAATAATGAACTTCCTTCCTCTCCCACCACCACCATCAACTACAACAACAACAACAATAATAATAATAACAATAATGATATAATGATAATAGCCTACTACTCAAAATAATTATAGTGATGAAGATAATGATAATAGTAATAAAAATAAATGATGATGATATAATATATTATAAGATACAATATTTTCATAATAATAAAATAGTTCCTGCAATGTCAGTTAAAAGTAAAACGCTAATGTATTGTACAGCAGTATTTTCAATTTATCTTCCATTTACATATTATTCTCGTTTTCTTTTTCACGGATGGTAACACACACACACACACATATACATACACACACACACACACACACATATACATACACACACACACACACACACACACACACACACACACACACACACACACACATACACACACACACACACGTGTCAGTGACGTCAGTTGGAGGTGACCAGGTGTTGGGAGGTAAGTGTAGGAGATTTATTAATCTACACACGGCCTCACCTGACTATTGCTATCGATCTTGCTGTTGTTCTTGTCAATGGAATTGCGAGATGGAAAAATACCTGTAGTGGACAGAAAAGAGGCTTATAGAATAACAAGAAAATTGACGCATTAACATGGAAGTGTGACTGAGATGTAATGAACAATGCTGATTCAGCTGTGGCAATAAGGAAAAGAGTCTAACAATAATAATCTCGCACTTCCATGTTAATGTATCTTATTTTCTTCCCTTAACAAGGGCAACAATATGTTGTCAGAACTCTCTGCCAACGTGGCCAACGTTAAATTACATGGAAGTGGGCACTGAATATTGT
>JAWZYT010000217.1:662500-730000 GCA_034508575.1 Petrolisthes manimaculis
GTGTGTGTTCTCTGGGAGGCTGATGATGACACTGGGAGATACGATGTCACCAACGAAGCTCTTCAAGGTCATCGTATTTGCTGCCATTCATGGGAGTTTCAATCTTGATCATTAATGAACCTTTCTATACGATTACTGTAATAAAACGGAAGTCTAGGGAACCAAGAGAGGTGGAACTACAGCAACTCTAAAAATATCCCAACGGCAAAGAATGTCGTTATTAATAATAATAATAATGGTAAAGTCATGGTCTAATGTAAAGTCATGGTCTAATGTTCTGCAACCTGGTGAATAAAAGCAAGCTATTTGAGTTAATTTTATGAACCAAAATTGCACACACCAACAGCTATAGTTTCGGATCATTTTTCGAAGCCATCTCATTGGAAGGTGTTGCAGTACATTAGACCATGACTTTACAACACAATATAATATATATACAGTACTTATAGATACCGTACCATTTACAAGGCTATAGTTTACGTAGATCAATATAGCTTTTCTTGTTGTTTGTTTTTCTTTAGTTGCGACTGGAGATTCATCATTATTCACGTCAACTAAAACACACATACACATACACTCACAGAAGAACCAAACACACACATCCTTTTACAAGAAACAAACAGGTGGGGAGGTTAGGGGGGTGCGGGAATAGGTTACAAGCTTTCTACCCACCCCAAGCCTGTCCCCCTATTCCCGCACCCCCCAGTCCCCCCTCAAGCCTGTCCCCTATTCCCACACTCCCTTAATTTACCTTCGATCCCTATTTAGGTTTTATAAAAGCTTAAAACATTCTCCTCAATTAGATACAGCAGAAAAAGGTTGTACAAATAAATAATATATATACTTTTATATATTAGAATAAATTAGTAAAGAGAGAAACAGATGCTGTAGATGAGAAAGGAGGAAGAAATTGATATATTTCAATGACATACACAGACGGATACACACATTCACCCTCTCCTGTCAAATGTAGTGAAATTCCGTACAGACGTTCTTTAGATATACGAACGGAAATGCAGACAACACATCTTCTCTGGTTATGCTACAAGTATGAGTGAGGAGAGATGTGAGTGAGGAGAGATGTGAGGTAAAAAATGAGGATGATAATAGAAAAGGTTAATAGGAAAAGGAGATAAGTTCGGAGAATAAAGATTGGGGAATGGACGAGGGGAAGAATATAGTGAGGAGGGAAGGAAGGAGGATGAGGGGAAAGAGGAAATGAATGGGTTGGTAGTACACGGGAATGGAAGGTAGGCACGAGTGGAGGGATGACGGTATTTGTAGACTGAGTTATATTTGGGAGTTCGAATGATGCTATCGAGGACCTGAAGAAATATTTGGGTACTGGATTGATTGATTGATTGATTGAATTAGGCGCCGCAACAGCGAGGTCATATAGCGTCAGAAAACGATAGGGAGGTGAGCCAGCAAGCAGAAAGGAATTAAAAAGAAAAGAGGGACAGTTGAAGAACTTACACCCGTAGTTTTAAAAAGATTGAGGGCCCTTACTGGAGCTCTAAGAATCCTCCAAAATAATCCAGGCAACAGATTCCCTATTAGAAATACTGAAGCGTTCTGTGGCCTGGATTATTTGGAGGGTTCATAGAGCTCCAGTAAGGGCCCTCAAATTTTTTAAAACTACGTATCTAAAAGCTAATGGATGGGTCCGAAGGGGCGCCAAAACCCTTGAAATATTGCCCACATCACTAATGCAAGCAATGTCGCTACTTCTTTCTTTCATCTTCTTTTACTTCCTCCTCATTTGATTTCTCGCTAGATTCTTCCTCCTCTTCGTCGCTCTCAGGCAAAGTGTAAAAATAAACCTCATTCGACTCCTGACTGCTATGATTATTTTCCTTATGACTGCAGCTTAGCCTGTGTTGTGGACGGTAAGCAGACCTAGGAGGACCATAAGTCAGGCTGGGAGAACTGTACGAAGAATTAGGAGGTGAGTATTTGGGTCTGGGGACACTGTAGGATGACAATTTATGATGAGGATGGGTGGAGTACCGTTTGGGTTTGGGAACACTGTAAGAGAATGTCCTGGGATCACCGTACTTACACCCGTAGTTTTAAAACATTTGAGGGCCCTTACTGGAGATCTATGAATTCTCCAAACTACTCCAGGCAACAGATTCCCTATTCGAAACACTGAAGCGTTTTGTGGTCTGGATTATTTGGAGGGTTTATAGAGCTCCAGTAAGGGCCCTCAAATGTTTTAAAACTACGGGTGTGAGCCTCACCAGAGTATATACTTGACGTCAGCCACGAAGCCAGAGTCACTTTTTACGACTGTCGGGAAGCTGCACGGAATATGACCCCTTGGTATTGTCGTTGTCACGGGCCTCCTGGTGACCGAAGTTGTTACCGGAGTAGTACAGTCGGCGGTAAAAGTCGTGTCGCCTCACGTGCTTCACCGAGGCACGCGATGTTCATAGACTCGAGATTATTAGGTGTAGAAAACGTGTGTATTTCTCGATTTAATGAACACTGCCTGTCTCGGTGAAGCAGGTGAGGCGACAGGACTTATGCCGCCGACTGTACTTCACGTCGTAGTTGGACTCGTAGTTGGACTCACTGGACTCGTAGGACTCCTCAGAGGATTCCTGAAATGTGTGAAAACTTGCAATATATAATTATGAAATGATTTATGTCTAACTTCAATTGTATCAATATTCTGCAGCAGCTCCGGTTGCTTTCTCGACATCAAGTTAATTAATTTTGCAGGTATAAAATATAGAGAGGTTGGCAACAATCTGGAGATGAATCTATTTTCTGACAAACTTTCCTGAGTTGCCCGTTGGGTGTCTATTGTACTGTATACCTAACCTTCCCTTGTATATATGCACCATATGACCTCGCTGTTGCGGCACCTAATATTACCCAACCAATCAATCAATCCCTTGTATAGGTTTAGCTGCGACCTGTCTAAATTATGACTGAACCAACCCTGGCAAGGTAAGGAAAAATAGGAGTGAGAAGTAGGGAAGTAGTGTATATGAAATGTGAGAGAAGTTATTGTGAGAGAGGTGAGGGATGTAGTGTGTGTGAGAGGTGACGGAAGTTATTGTGTGAGAGGTGAAGGACGTAGAGTGTGTGAGAGGTGAGGGAAGTTATTGTGTGAGAGGTGAAGGACGTAGAGTGTGTGAGAGGTGAGGGAAGTTATTGTGTGAGAGGTGAAGGACGTAGTGTGTGTGAGAGGTGAAGGAAGTTATTGTGTGAGAGGTGAAGGACGTAGAGTGTTTGAGAGGTGAGGGATGTAGAATGTGTGAGAAGTGAGGGAAGTTATTGTGTGAGAGGTGAAGGATGTAGTGTATGTGAGAGGTGAGGGACGTAGAGTGTTTGAGAGGTGAGGGATGTAGAATGTGTGAGAGGTGATGGATGTAGAGTGTGTGAGAGGTGAGGGAAGTTATTGTGTGAGAGGTGAGGGACGTAGAGTGTGTGAGAGGTGAGGGAAGTTATTGTGTGAGAGGTGAAGGATGTAGAGTGTGTGAGAGGTGAGGGAAGTTATTGTGTGAGAGGTGAAGGATGTAGTGTGTGTGAGAGGTGAAGGACGTAGAGTGTGTGAGAGGTGAGGGATGTAGAGTGTGTGAGAGGTGAGGGAAGTTATTGTGTGAGAGGTGAGGGAACTACACTTTTTCACCTTCAAATTAAAAAAGATGAACTTCAAATTTTAAAAAAACTGACTTTCAAATTAAAAAAAACTGACTTTCAAATTTAAAAAACTGACTTTCAAATAAAAAAAAAACTGACTTTCAAATAAAAAAACAACTGACTTTCATATTTAAAAAAAAACTAACTTTCATATTTAAAAAAAACGACTTTCATATTAACAAAACTGAACTTCATATTAAAAAACTGAACTTCATATTAAAAAACTGAACTTCATATTAAAAAAACTGAACTTCATATTAAAAAACTGAACTTCATATTAAAAAAACTGACTTTCATATTAAAAAAACTGAACTTCATATTAAAAAAACTGAACTTCATATTAAAAAATTGAACTTCATATTAAAAAAAATGCTAAGCCTATTCCACTGGCAATAATACTTACTCTCACTCTAACACCTTCTTCTCACTCTCCCTTCACTCTCACTTCACTCACTCTTCTTTCCTGTCTTTCTCTCCACTCTCACTTCAATCTCACTGTTCTCACTCCACTCTCGCTCCACTTACTTCTCTCTCACTTTACTCTCACTCCACTCTCCCTCCACTCTCACTCCACTTTCTATGGTCTATTACGTAGCCACTCCGACAGGCGCCATGCAGTAGGTGGGATGGCGCCGGTCGCTGCCAAAAGTACGATTTATCCTATTGCTTTTAACAGACATAGTTATAAACTAGTTAATTATGTATCTGTGTTTGCTAGGTTAAACCGTTATGAATGAATGGTAAGTAGAGAAACTGCTGAGTCATTATGCATCTATTTCTCCACACGGACAAGGATTACAAATGATTTTTTAATGGATTATAACACACTCACACACCGCTCGCTTCTTCATCTGCTTCTGTAGTATGATTATACAAGGATATTTATTTATATCAAATAATTATAATCTTCACGGATTTTGTAATAGTTCTTTCGCTATTGGTCTAAAATCACGAAATTTATGGTTATGTCACTATTCTTTCTATTACCGCCTCGCCTCTCTTCCCTCCCTCCCTCCCTCCTATTCCTCCTGTACCCCGGTCCATCCGTACTCACCACCCTCCTTCTCTCCCACTCCTTCCTCTGTTACCTCATCACTGATTCCCTTTATCTTCCTGTCTAAATTCTAATACGTCTCATTATCCTTATCCTTCACCAATGTTGTTTACACTGAGGTACTGAAAGTAATTGTTACTAAGTAGACTGATGGATGTTTTTTTAGTGTCTTAATGTATCCTGCTGTGTGTGTGTGTTTTGGTATGTGTCCTGTTATGTGTGTGTGTGTGTTGTTTCTTTCTGTGTTTTGGTATGTGTCCTGGTGTGTGTGTGTGAGTTGTTTCCTTCTGTGTGTTGGTGTGTGTGTGTGTGTGTATGTGTATCCGTGTCTGTGTTTTGTTATGTGTCCTGTTGTGTGTGTGTGTGTGTGTGTTTCCTTCTGTATTTTGTTATGTGTTCTGTTATGTGTGTGTGTTTCCTTTTGTGTTTTGTTAATTATGTGTCCTGTTGTGTGTGTGTGTTTCCTTCTGTGTTTTGTTATGTGTTCTGTTATATGTGTGTGTTTCCTTCTGTGTGTTGTTATGTGGTCTGGTGTGTGTGTGTGTATAAGTGTTTCATTCTGTGTGTTGTTATGTGGTCTGGTGTGTGTGTGTGTGTGTGTGTCCTTCTGTATTTTGTTATGTGTCCTGTTCTATCTATAGCTCCGACGCCTCGTTCCCTACAGGAAATCCCACCACGGCAGAAGTTAACGCACTCCCTCCTCACTTACTCTATCCCACCCCCACTTCTCTCTCACACATACTCTTCTGCCATCTAACCGGAGGTCTGCCTCTCACACCATGTCCCACAACTTCACTATCGTACACCTTTACAAACTCCACACTTTGCATTCTCTCCACATGTCCAAACCATCTCAGTGTATTACGCTTCACTCTCTGAACCACTCCGCATTCAATACCAACTGCCTTCTCACCCATACCACATCTCTCATACACACTCTCAATACTTTCTCCATCCCACTCTAGTAAGTCCACATCCTCCTCTCAGATAATTAATTTCCATCGCACCTATTCTAGACTGATGAGCCTTACTCCATGTCCATGTCTCTGATGCATATGTCAGTGTTGGCAGGATTATACTATTTCTCAGTCCCCTTTTCACTTCCATACTCACACTTCTACCCTACATAGTCCTCCCCAGTGATATTATGACGGGCCTGCCCCTCACTGCTCTCTCCCTGATTTCTCCTTCCATGTTTACACAGAACTGTTCCCAGTTACTTGAATTCCCTCACCTCCTCCATCCTCTCACCCCTAATGTTATCTCACATTCAGTCCCAGTTGGTTCAGCCACTCTATAGGGTATAGCAAAGTTAATTACTTCTGTTTTGGTCCTCTTAAATACCATCACTTTACTCTTACCAACATTCACCTTCAGTTTTCTTCGCTTACACACAGACTGAAACTCATCCACCACCCTGTACTGCAGAATGCTTTGGAGTTGGGTCGTGAGGCTAGACTGGTGCAACTTGACTTTTCTGCCTCGTTTGATAGGGTAAACCATGCAGATCCTGTGATGTCAGTGATAATATCAAAGAAAACGGAGCTCAGTACACTAGTGGTGCACGTGAGTGTGAGCCTGAGCCAACACCACCGAGATATCTCGGTAGTGTTGACTGAGCTCCCCATCAACCCTGAACCTACAGTCTGGATTATCTGTGACGTCATGCACAGAACAGACACATTTTCGCTTCACCCCCCTTCGATGTGAAACTACCTTACTTTTCCTTTTACCTTGGGGTAAACCATTTGGGTATCCGCTACAGACTTCACTCTGTTGGTGTTGGCGGTCCAGTCCCGTCTGTCTTGTCACAATTCCTCACTGCTCGATCCCAGTATGTTGTTGTGGATGGTGTGCAAAGTGGAAAAGTTGAAATAGTGTCTGGGGTGCCTCAAGGTAGTGTTTTAAGACAGTTGTTGTTCCTACTGTATACCTCTGAACTATCTCTAAGCTGTCTTCCTTTCTTCAGGTTGGATTCATGGTTCTGGGGTGTACCAGTCCTGTTAGGCTTTAACTCGTTCAGGCTCTGGTAACTTACTTGTATTAATTTTGATTCTTTGGACTTGTAGTATTGTTGTTGTTGTTGTTGTTGTTGTTATTGTTATTGTTGGTAACGTTTAAGGATTAATGACTTCTCAATTTCTAGTTAAGGCTTAATTTATATACACAGAGAATGACACGAATATGCCTGGTTATAATTATATGTATAGTCTCTCTGTGGATACAAGCCTATAGCCCTGGGAGACAGTTTAAGTAATCCTACCTATTAGTTAAGCTTCACTGCCTATATACAATTTCAGTTTCAGTTGACATATATCTCTATAAAGTAATTATTTGTCAGAAGAAAAAGGGTATGGTGTAATTCATATAACTCCTCCTATTTGTTTAGCTCCTCCTGACTTGTTTTAGCTCCTCCTTCTTCTCTTCTTCCCTTCTCTCTCTCTCTCTTCTTTATTCCTTATTCTATGTAAGATGGTCATCTACCTGGAGTACAGATTATAAACAAGATAATAGTCTTGAACGCTGGACAGAAGTGCTAAAAGCATTCTGGAAGATTGTAATCGAGATAGGGAGATTAGCCTAACCTTCCCTTCTCTCTCTTACTTTCTCTACTCCTACTCCCTTTCCTACTCCTATGAAGGGAGGGAGTAGGAAAGACTTGGAGAGACGAACAACAGGATAAGGACAGTTTTAATGGTGGTGTTAATGGTCTAAGACTCTAAGGGGTATGTACTGTATGTAGGTGTATGTGTTTCCAACTTGCCCAGGTGTGTGTATAAGTGTCTTCTTGGGTGGTAGGCCAGGTGTTCTTGTTATCTGATTGTAAACAGAAGTGACCCTGTCCTTCTACCTGCCTAAATCACCTGTGTGTACAGCTCCGGACTGATCAATGGTCCACACTTCTTCCACCCTTGCCTTGGTGTGGGCCTCAACGGATATGGTATCACTGACAGGTGGAGGGGGGAGGGGAGAAATGTGGGCGGAGTTATATAGGGGGTGTAGCGTTACCAATGTTGAGCCATCCAGAAATTTGAATCCCGAACCACTTGTGATCATGGATGTGAACCACTCACTTGAAGGTGGTAGGAGAGGAGGGGTTGGGTTGGGGAGAGAGGGGTAAAGCTTCACCAGTGATCGAGATGGAGAGAATTATTGGATCAAGTAGCTAAATATTTTCTTCTGTAATCTAAATCCAACTCTGATGCTGCATTCCATGGGATATTCTTTATTATTTGAAATGAATCCAGATTTTACCTAATATAATTAACACGACACCAGTTTTTTATGACTAATATATCAAGCGATGCACCACCTACCCAGTGTTAAGTTACATTTCAAGTAAATCCTTTATTTTTATCCTGTATCATTTATGACATTTTCTAAGAAACGTCTATTGTGTAACTGGTTACCAAAGGATAATAGTTATAGTGTAAGATGTTAATTACCTAATAACTACTCCATCTGTTCTTCCTCACCCCGTCCTCCCTTATTCAATTCACTGTTTCCTCTCCCTCCATCCCAGCATTCCTTGCTCTCCATCTTACCACCACTACCATCATTCTGTGTGTTGCTGCATAATCTGTTAATGCGCAAACACGACCACAATAGAAATAAAAGTGATATTTGGTATGCAAATACAATCCGTTATATATGACGAATATATTTACTACCTTTATTTATTTATCTGAGGTCAACATCTAGGCCAGCCATTCAGACGCCCAGTATAGTGAACCAATCACACGATTTAGAGGATATTGTGTCACAACTATTGTTATTACTAATTAAAACAGGGAAAAATTGAAATCAGACATTTATTGGTTATTGTTTACATCTCCACAAGTCCTCGTCACGAAGCATTCAAACCCATAATCCAACTGGGTCTGTAGGCACCACACTGTAATTATAATAACCACAATTATAATAACTGTTAACTTATTATAACCTGAAGTTTATACTTCGACCTCACGTTTGCATTAAGCATGTGTAATGTTTGTTTTGTTTTCTTATTATTATTATAAGCACCGATATATGTATTGCTTTAGACCCTTAGCCACGATGATATACAGTATATACACTATTTATATACACTTCTATGAAGATATTAAGGCTTGAAATACTGTAGATTACATATTTCATTTTATTACTCATCAATTTGTTGCTAGTATCGTGTTCAACCACCCTCCTTCTCAATGACAGCCTGCAGTCGCTCGGGCATTGAGGCACCATGCCTCCTCACTGTATAATATATATGGTTTTCCCCGAAAAATCTCCCACTGTGTTCTGGTGTGACGTAACAAATCTGCTGTGGTTCTCTGTCGTTCTGGCTCCCACGTGTTAACGATAGAACCTCATAGATTTTCTATAGGGTTCATATCGCAGTCTTAAATAGACAAATCTATCACCTGCAAATAATCATGAGCAGTAAACCATTTTTGAACTTTCCTCGCCATATGGATAGGGCATCGGTCGTGTATAGGACAGATAAGGGTGAGTAGTTGAAAAGATATTAAAAACATTTAGAATATGTGCTTCATTATATTGCATTTGATCGATCTATTAAATAAAGACACTGTCTATTGTTCACCCCCGTTGAGAGATACTGATTATAATTATTATCCTTTGGATATTAAGCAACAAATAACGGAGCTGAGACAATTAATTTTCTGTCTTCAGCTTTACCTGTATTCTTTTCACCCCTCATGCTGGCAGTCCCCCTCTTTATAACCTATTCTCGTCGTAAAATAAATAAATTTCTACCTATATTTTTCAAGTAACTGGCAACCTCACACAACCTCCTCTCACCTGTCTTCTCTCTCTCTCACGTCCCCTTCCTTCCTTGCCTTCTGTAGTATTTTTTATCTTTTGTTTCTCATATTTTTAACCTTCTCATTCGTTCTTTGAAAGTTTTAATGACATAAGCTTTTCTCTCTTATCACCCATAACCAAATTATTAAGTAAAAATTTACCGATAATCCACTGTTTTTATTAAACCTGGAGAATCAAAGGTGACAAACATATATATTCTCTTTGTCGGGAGAATAATATGTAACAGTTCTGGCTCTCAAAATACATTGGTTTGCAAGATTGCCAACATTAATAATTAAGTCTTGTGGGTGATAACTAGACGTAATATATAGGCCTATAGGCCGCATCTAAATTCATAATTATAAACACTAAGAAGAATGGAAGACAAATATGTAATGCTTTATAGAAATGGAACTGGAATTTGTATTTCTGTATATTGTATTTTACTTTAATGTTGTCACTATTAAGAGTTTTATTATATAAATATTGTGGAATACAAGGTGCAATAATATCTTTATAAAGTTAGTATTAAAAGTAATAGCAAGATGATGATGATAGTCTTCTATTGAATTAATCCTTTTTATTATTGTGTGCACATAAATACTCGTCATTAGAAATGTGTAGGGTTATGAAGGCTGACGTCTCATAGGTTGTCACCACTGATTATCATATGTTTCACAAATAGTAACTAGCTTTATTCTGCTTTGTCTACGTGTTAATGATTTCCTTGTTATGGCCAGAAATTTACTTGTAATCCAATAATACACTATATGTAACGTAGAACAAGTTATTTCCCCCCCCCGTGTGTTAGGTTGGTAAGCCTGCGAAAGCTACAAGATGTGGGATTGGTGTGTGTGTGTGTGTGTGTGTAAAGGGAACTGTGGTTCACATGACTCGAACCCTCACTTCACCAGAAATAAGCCTATATTCTGCAGGAGAGATTCGATTGTCTCATTCCGTTCCACAGAATATTATTCTTTTCACATATAATATATGAATAATTGTGGTTCTCATAATTTTGTTTAATATATTCATTATTGTTGAAACACATTTACCATTGAGTATAGCCATTTCATTACATATGTCCAAGTTTTATAGTCACCCATCCTATCTGATGTCATTACAGTTCTGCTGATATCGAACAATACTTAATTAGCCTACAGATGAGAGTAGAAAATAATAATATTATGATGACAATGATAAAATTCAATACTTAATTATATAGGTTTGTTAATGTGAACTCCATCTCCATTAGTTCCTTCGCCCAAAGTCAACCATAAATCTTCAAGAAAACGTCTCTACAGCCACGGTTATTGGCGTCTCTCTTGTTCTCTCTTCCTCCACCAGCCCCTCCATACCCCCCCCCTCCCTTCTTTCTCTCTCATTTCATATATATATATATATATATATATATATATATATATATATATATATATATATATATATATATATATATATATATTCTACATAACTATTATCATATCCTTTTGCTTGCATAAATTTGAAGGACAATGGGTGATAAGGGAGAAAAGCTTATGTCATTAAAACTTTCAAAGAACGAATGAGAAGGTTAAAAATATGAGAAACAAAAGATAAAAAATACTACAGAAGGCAAGGAAGGAAGGGGACGTGAGAGAGAGAGAAGACAGGTGAGAGGAGGTTGTGTGAGGTTGCCAGTTACTTGAAAAATATAGGTAGAAATTTATTTATTTTACGACGAGAATAGGTGATAAAGAGGGGGACTGCCAGCATGAGGGGTGAAAAGAATACAGGTAAAGCTGAAGACAGAAAATTAATTGTCTCAGCTCCGTTATTTGTTGCTTAATATCCAAAGGATAATAATTATAATCAGTATCTCTCTACGGGGGTGAACAATAGACAGTGTCTTTATTTAATAGATCGATCAAATGCAATATAATGAAGCACATATTCTAAATGTTTTTAATATCTTTTCAACTACTCACCCTTATCTGTCCTATACACGACCGATGCCCTATCCATATGGCGAGGAAAGTTCAAAAATGGTTTACTGCTCATGATTATTTGCAGGTGATAGATTTGTCTATTTAAGACTGCGATATGAACCCTATAGAAAATCTATGAGGTTCTATCGTTAACACGTGGGAGCCAGAACGACAGAGAACCACAGCAGATTTGTTACGTCACACCAGAACACAGTGGGAGATTTTTCGGGGAAAACCATATATATTATACAGTGAGGAGGCATGGTGCCTCAATGCCCGAGCGACTGCAGGCTGTCATTGAGAAGGAGGGTGGTTGAACACGATACTAGCAACAAATTGATGAGTAATAAAATGAAATATGTAATCTACAGTATTTCAAGCCTTAATATCTTCATAGAAGTGTATATAAATAGTGTATATACTGTATATCATCGTGGCTAAGGGTCTAAAGCAATACATATATCGGTGCTTATAATAATAATAAGAAAACAAAACAAACATTACACATGCTTAATGCAAACGTGAGGTCGAAGTATAAACTTCAGGTTATAATAAGTTAACAGTTATTATAATTGTGGTTATTATAATTACAGTGTGGTGCCTACAGACCCAGTTGGATTATGGGTTTGAATGCTTCGTGACGAGGACTTGTGGAGATGTAAACAATAACCAATAAATGTCTGATTTCAATTTTTCCCTGTTTTAATTAGTAATAACAATAGTTGTGACACAATATCCTTTAAATCTTGTGATTGGTTCACTATACTGGGCGTCTGAATGGCTGGCTTAGATGTTGACCTCAGATAAATAAATAAAGGTAATAAATATATTCGTCATATATAACGGATTGTATTTGCATACCAAATATCACTTTTATTTCTATTGTGGTCGTGTTTGCGCATTAACAGATTATGCAGCAACACACAGAATGATGGTAGTGGTGGTAAGATGGAGAGCAAGGAATGCTGGGATGGAGGGAGAGGAAACAGTGAATTGAATAAGGGAGGACGGGGTGAGGAAGAACAGATGGAGTAGTTATTAGGTAATTAACATCTTACACTATAACTATTATCCTTTGGTAACCAGTTACACAATAGACGTTTCTTAGAAAATGTCATAAATGATACAGGATAAAAATAAAGGATTTACTTGAAATGTAACTTAACACTGGGTAGGTGGTGCATCGCTTGATATATTAGTCATAAAAAACTGGTGTCGTGTTAATTATATTAGGTAAAATCTGGATTCATTTCAAATAATAAAGAATATCCCATGGAATGCAGCATCAGAGTTGGATTTAGATTACAGAAGAAAACATTTAGCTACTTGATCCAATAATTCTCTCCATCTCGATCACTGGTGAAGCTTTACCCCCCTCTCCCCAACCCAACCCCTCCTCTCCTACCACCTTCAAGTGAGTGGTTCACATCCATGATCACAAGTGGTTCGGGATTCAAATTTCTGGATGGCTCAACATTGGTAACGCTACACCCCCTATATAACTCCGCCCACATTTCTCCCCTCCCCCCTCCACCTGTCAGTGATACCATATCCGTTGAGGCCCACACCAAGGCAAGGGTGGAAGAAGTGTGGACCATTGATCAGTCCGGAGCTGTACCACCGTACAGGGGTCTTCGGATTAGTAGAATGCTTGTATTCTCTCCCAACTTTGTGTCTCTGGTCTATTTTTAATAATAGTAATAATAATCATTCCTCTCACCACTTTTGCATCGACCACATCTTTCCTTAAGGGCCTTGTGATATTGTATGAAACTTGGAGGCTTGTAATTCCTCCTGATTATGCCACGCTCCTTCAATATGGGAGATGTTTCGTGACAAAATTTGAAGGACTCCCAAACCTCCAATTTTCTGACTACATCACAGGGTCCCTTAAGCTTTCATCCACGTAATCAATCAAACTCTTCTGCTTTCCTCTCTCATCCCTTCTCCATGTATACCTATGGATCCTCTTGTGCTGAAAGAAGGTGTTTGCCAAGAACAGCCCCCTCTCAGCACAGACATCAACCAGATACTCACTATTCTCATTTACTCCTTCTACACCCCATTTACCCCCATTACTTCTTACTTCCTCACCTCCCACTTTTCCATTCACATCTCCCACCATCACCACTCTCCTTCCATTATCAATCTTTCTCAGACATGCATTCAATTCCTCCAAAAACACACTCATCCTCATCTTTTTACCCATTGGTGCATAAATTATGCACACATCCACACATATTTTGCCATCCCAAGCTTTCCCATCATCCATACAATCCTCGATCCATTCCACCCATGTCCATCCACACCAACCCATCCTCCCCCTACCCTCACTTCTTACCAACCCACCATCCCCCTGTGCATACTCCTACCCTCCCTTCTTACCAACCCATCCTCTACCCACCTCCACCATCCCTTCTTACCAACCCATCCTCCCCCAACTCCTGTCTTACCAACCCATCCTCCCCCTACTCCCACCATCCCTTTTTACCAACCCATTCATCTTGTCATCCCTCTTTAATCATCCATCTATCCCTGCACACTCCTACTCTTTCTCTCACCACAGTGTGACTCAGTCAGTCAGTCACTGCACCAGTGCACCTACCTACCCTACCCTGCCCGTGATTATAGTTCACAATTATTATTATTTGATGTATTGTCATAATTTTACTTAGAAATATTGAAGTAATAAGACTTCCCTTAACTTACAGTGAGACACATAGTATAAACATAAATTCTTCAGACATTTTAAAAATGCAGTACTAGAGTTTGGGCTAGTCCGGCCGGGCTGGCAGCCTGGCATCGCTCACTGGTTGCCATTTCGTGATCAGATTATAACAAAAGATTTGCACAATTTGTGATAATTAATGGCTTCTGCAGGGATGTTTAGACAATGGGTATGTATATCAATATTATTCATACATAATAACCACAGTTCTCAATGGTTATCCAATAGAGAATCACATAATATTACGAATTAAAGTAACTTCTCGGATGGAATTTTCTTTACTGGTTTTCATTCTCCTCATACAGAATGACTCCTTTGATTTAAAATTCACCTAGACATAGCGGAAGATATCAGATAATGACAAGGTGTTGTTCAGGAGGTAGAAGAGGATTTGTATAGTTTATTACGATTATTAACGCGATTTCAGGGGGCTGGGGTTGGCACTTGTTGACTTCTTGTACGCAGCTACTCATATATATATATATATATATATATATATATATATATATATATATATATATATATATATATATATATATATATATATATATATATATATATATATATATATATATATACTAGCAGCGATACCCAACGTTGTCCGGGTGAAGATCCTACATGTGGTTTTGTCAATAGATTTCCTCTAATTATTTTTATACTTTTATGCAATGTGAACTTATTAGGAGGGTGTGAGGAGTCCATTATTCGGTGTGGTTACTGGTCTCTCAGTGAGACCATGCCAGCTTTACAAACACAAATGTTATCCACGACGCAACTACAGCAGACGGTGGAATTGTAACAGCCACGATTAAATAGCAAGGCAATATCTGCTCAGAAGAAACCTTAGCTGGCATGGAATCCACTGTTTTACGTCTTTGGAGAGGCGGTATCATCCATACCAGTGGACTCATTGTAGCCAGCTTTCACCGGAAATGAAGGACACACGTGGGAAAGACACGGAGGTCTAAATCACTCCGTTTGTCTGTGTGTGTCTGTTTACCCGCTATGCATGGCTGCATCGTTTGACCTAGAGTAAAAAGTAATACGCCATTTTGATCGGTGAAGCCGTGGAAGCATCGTCGGCCTACTTTTGTTTTTGTAGCATAATTATTTCTCGAGTTATAACACCGTAAGTACACATGGTATTGGTACCCCTTTATTGAGTTAGGGGAGCATAGACTAAGCCCTCTGTGGCTGTGGACACGTGGTCCAATGGTTAAGGCACTGAGCCTTAATATGGCCTTAACTGAAAGATCCCATGTTCGAATCCCCTGTGGGGGTACAATTACAAAAAAAAATTGGTAACAAAAGTAGGCCGAGGATGCTCCCAGGCTTCACCGATCAGAATGGCGTATTACTTTTTACTTTAGGTCAAATGATGCAGCCGTGCATAACGGCTAAACACACACACAGACAGACGGAGTGATATTGTAAAGAAGAAATTTTGTCCCCTTCTTTATTTGGGAGGTGAACAAAAACCCACGGCCTTTTACAATAAAAAAAATACACCAGTGCATGATACTTTAACCTATCACAGTATCGACCCTGTCTGGAAAAAAAAATGTAGTAACTGAACTTGCCTTGCGAATACTAAAAAAAAAGTCATACAAAGGACAAGTTCAGTTTCTCTTCAGTATCGGGTATACGCTGCCACCACCAGACCAAGTCGATCAGAGGAACCAAGTCCACAGACTGATTGGGTAACGTACCGTTAGCTTAGGCACGCGAGCAAGCAACCCAGAATTAATTTAATGGGGATTCAACCAGTGTCTTAAATTCGGAAGTTATATCTAGATAGGAACACAGTCTATTTTGTTACAACGGTGACGGAATACTCAACTAATTATAAACCCGTTTATTATAACTTGGCAAAAAAAAATTTAAACAAGAATAATACAATAAAAGTTTTCTTTTCCCTCTCCCTAATCACCAATCCTAATCCCTTCTGTCACCAGGCCTGGAACACTTCTGAAGCTTCACTAGTGACAGATCTAAGTACACATTAAACCAAAAAAAATACACAAAGAATTCGAACACCATAATAATCTATATATCTAAAAAACAGAAACAATTATTTGCTAGCAATTTCTCAAACTATCTTTTTCCATATGGACCACTTTATATACACGTGGACAATACTCTGCCAAGGGAGTTTGCAATAACGGCTGTCACCACCAGCAGACGAAGAGAGACTGTTTTAACCCTTAGAGACCGGCTGACGACATACACCGTCATACGTTAAAGACCGGCTGACGACATACACCGTCAAAGAGATTTAGCGCTATTTCGAGCCATGTGGGGCTCGTATTTCATGTCAGCGGGCGAGAAAACACACTCACAATATCAATCCGCTACCCACTCAGTTGATTCTGGGACGTCACGATGGCTGGGCTATTTTTAAATATTTGCCCTTGTCCGAATTTGTGCTCTAACGATCGTAAGACAATATCGTAGTGAATATATATACGTGAGTGACACCATGATATTCCTACAAGGTTACAAATTATTATTTAGTGTATAGATCATGACACACGATACATAATGGTAGTAATAAGAAAATAACACCACAAAACTACGGGCCTGACACCCGTAGTTTTAAAACATTTGAGGGCCCTTACTGGAGCTCAATGAAGCCTCCAAATAATCCAGGCCACAAAACGCTTCAGTGTTTCGAATAGGGAATCTGTTGCCTGGAGTAGTTTAGAGGGTTCATAGAGCTCCAGTAAGGGCCCTCAAATGTTTTAAAACTATGGGTGTAAGTCTCCTTCACGTAACACCATCCATCCACTACTATCAACTCTACAATATTCTTTCAACCAGACCAGATGATGAGAATAAGGAGAAGCGTGATAAGGATTGCAATGGTGATGGTGATGATAGTGGGGTTGATCTTGAATATGGATCGTTTCCCTCTTTACAACCTCTACTCCTTAACCCAGACTGCACGTGAAAGGTAAGTTTATAAAGATGTATTTTTTATTCATATACTAAAATTATATTGAACAACATTTAATGTAGATCATCAGTGAACAATGTGCACGTGGAGGGAAAATTCATATATAAAAATCAGAATCGACAACATTCAAACCACTACAATAGAACTATTCCAACCATGTCGTAAACATACCACCCGATTCTTACGAAAAAAACATTAAAACTTTTATTTTCGATTTGTCCACACTTAGAATGGCTTTGTTCTTTGATCTAAGGGTCAAGACAGTCAATTAGTTTTAGCCGGTTTTTTTACCTTTGAACCGAATTAGATTAGAAATAGTCGGACTGATGTACTGCATCACATTGTTAGCCAATGCTATCTTAAATGGTACCATAGTATTTTAAAACATGCACAATTACTGTAAATTATCCGTTTTTTACCATGTTATGTTTTTTACCACGAAGCCCCATGTCAGTCCTAAAGCCTTAACAGAAAGATAAAGAGACGAATAGACGGACAGAAAGACGTGGCTGAAACTATTACTTTACGGTAATCAGAGAACAATGTGTAATATAGGCTGGTATAAATATTAAAACTAATAATGTCATGAAATTATCGATGTGAAGTGACTATTATATAAAAAAAAAAAAAAAATCACCACATGATGTTACAGTTAAATCAATTATTCTAATATTAATAAATAAACCCATAAATAACTAATTTAATCAAATGCAATTTTAGGATTAACCTCAGATGAGTCTTGCTGACAAAAGATGATTCATTAAAAAAAATTTATCACCTTTGTATTTTTTCCATATATCAGGCCGCCAGAGAATTTCCTGCCAATGACAACCCCAAAGCATCTACCTCCACCATCATCATTACCACTATCAAAGATCTATCCCGGTCGTTTGCCCAACATAGGTGAGTCACACCCGTAGTTTTAAAACATTTGAGGGCCCTTACTGGAGCTCTATGAATTCTCCAAACTACTCCAGGCAACAGATTCCCTATTCGAAACACTGAAGCGTTTTGTGGCCTGGATTATTTGGAGGGTTCATAGAGCTCCAGTAAGGGCACTCAATTTTTTGTAAAACTACGGGTGTCAGTCTCCATCCACACACAAACGTTTCATCGTTAGTACTGCATCACAAAACTGTTTAGTGTTCGTTTGGGGAGAACTTTGTCGAAACCGACCTATCGTTTAATTATAGTTATTAAATTGGTTGTGAGAATATATATACTTCTTCCGAATAGAGAAACTTTATTATGTATGTATCAATATAACTATGTAACTTTGCACATACCATTAAAACAATGTAAATTTGCATTGTATCAATATAGCAATGTAACTTTGCATGTAACAATATAATGTAACTTTGCACGTATCAATATAATTATGTAACATTATTATATAAAAACAGGAGTTCGTGAATGATTAATATTTAACAAAATATTTCAGATGTTGACAAACTGAAGTTGATTCTTCACGGGACTATCTACCAGAATTTGGGTAAGCTATAGAACCATACATAGTCTGTCGGTCAGGGCTGACAATGAATATAAAACATCACAGTTATTGTGGCTATTTACTTGGCTAGAACAGAGTTACGGCTGCAGTAACCAATGCCGGAGTAACAGTTTCTGTCACAAAGCTCACATTAACGATTTCATTTGCCACAACAAAACTGCCATATATGAGTCTTTTGTTTATCATATGTTTTGAGGTCAACTGTACTGTTCATATCTAAGTGCTGTATCTATTGTCATGCATTAACAGAGAACGGGAAGCTGCCCCTGGAAAGAAGCAGTAAGATGTGGGCAATATGGGAAAAAGACGACCATGGTAGCCCCTGTAGGGAGTATCTCGTCAGGTTAGTACAAAGGGCTTGACATGGGTCCTAGAGAAAGATAAAAGTAATCAGGGGAGGTGGCCGAGTGGTTAGTGTTCTGGACTCATAAGCTAGAGGTCAGGAAATCGATCCTTTCAGGGTGAGGGCCTGAGAATATTTACTCTTACGATTTGAGTGTCAGGCACTAACTACAGCTAAAGCAAAAAAAATCGTCGCACTCGAACAAATTGCGACAGTTTCTAACGCCTTGTCTTTATTCTGGATTATCATCCTTACAAGCTAATTAATACAACAAAAAACACCTATTTGGTAACTTTTTGTTTCATTTTCTATGTTTGAGTTTTAATTTGTGTACTTAGTAAGGGTCAGTCAGGCCTACATTGAGGGTGTTTGGGGATACCCTACTCCCCCCTCCCACTCCCAATATCAGTTGGCCAATTTTACTCAAGGTCTTATCGTAATTATTGTTGTTGTTGTTCTTGGGGCGACAACTTCTAAAATGGATCAACTGACTCACTCACTCACTCACTCACTCATTCACTCACTCTCTTCCTCCCATCCATTTTCTTTTACCGACATTGAATCATTTATCCGAGGGGTTCACCCTTAATAAAAAGGGTTCATTTTCAAAATTTCAATATAACCATATGAATACGAAAATCCAGATGAAACATAATTAATATTTTTGAGACCTTTACATATGGATATTTTATTCTTTCACTTGAATCATTAAGAGCCAGAGCTTTTAAAGGGTTTTCCTTCATGTTCTTGTTTTTATTACGCTGCAAAATGTGTCCTACTAAGCTGACCATGGAGGAAAAGAACCAGGCGATGGCATTAGCCAGGCAAACTTCCAATATTCAATGTTGACTGTTGGGTAGTGAAGATAAGGAAGCTGTGTTAAAAGTTTATAATGACTAAATACTAATAATCCTTCATGACATTACGACAAATTGTTTCATTCATTCTAAATAATATTATAAGGTTAGTAAATAATCCGTAGTTACGGATTTCAGCTGGTGCGACGATTTCTTTTGCGTTAGCTGTATAAGGCCACCGAACGTCGTAAAACACCCTCACTGGTACCATGACACCCTCACTGGTACCATAACACCCTCACTGGTACCATAACACCCTCACTGGTACCATGACACCCTCACTGGTACCATAACACCCTCACTGGTACCATAACACCCTCACTGGTACCATAACACCCTCACTGGTACCATAATACCCTCACTGGTACCATAACACCCTCACTGGTACCATAATACCCTCACTGGTACCATAACACCCTCACTGGTACCATAACACCCTCACTGGTACCATAACAGCAGCAGTATTTAGGAATTACCCTCACTTCCCTCTCTCTATGGCTGGGTACCAGTTCGGAAGTCGTGACGTGTGTGAGTGAACAGCAGTTGACCTGGGCCACGGTAACGGGCTTCATGAAGTCTATGCCCAGTATCAGAACATATATAAAATAAGAAAAATCTTTGCCACATCCGTCACCCTCCATTTATTATTATCAATTGGGCAGCACACACTTTCTTGTTATATGCTGGCCAAAATTTTATCTGTTACTTGAAAATGTCGGGCAAAGGGTGTGTTATATATATTTTATTCTATAATTTTCACTAGTAATTACTATTTTCCAATTTCAATTTTCCAATGAATTTCTATTACTATTTTCCAATGAATTTCATAAAGTTACAATTTATGCATGTACAGTCGGCAAAAAAAGTATCAACACCACCCTGGCCTTACATTGAATTTTTTAACATGTGCACTTGTTGGTACTTTTGATGTGTTGCAGCAGCAGCAGCTCAATGTTGCCATATTTGAACTTTATCTCATTACCAAACTCATCAAATTTTATTACCAAACTACACTCTCCATTACCAAATTATTAAAACAAGAGTAATAACGGGCTTGATTAAGCCTATGTCCAGTGTCAGACCATAAAATATATATATATATATATATGTAGTTTTGTAAGTTAACCCCTCCAGGGGCTAGTCTTACTATCCCTACTGCCTGTCCGGGCGATTTTGGCCGATTTTTCCAAAATCGCTCTATTCCACTTACTCTGTACGTGTAAACTACGATACTGAACAACTTAAATTTGGTCTTGTAAGCACCATCAACTCTTCGTCTTTCCAATAAAACCAACCCCAGCTCTCTACAACTCTCCGTTGCCGAGAATTTAAGTGAGGAATGAAGATTCATTTCTCGGGCGGAGCGCGGTTGCGTTCGCGGGGGTGTAGTGGCTCTGTCGACAACTGAACGTGGCCCGCGCGGGTGGCAGGCAGTGGTGGATGGTAGCATGACGCAATACAGAATCGGACACGCACGAGAAATCTAATCCACATCCATCCGTGTTCACAGTCAGTAACACACTGACTGACGATGGTGATTTGTAGGGCTGGTGGTGAAGTATAGCCAAGTAAAAAAAAAACAGCCAAATTTGGCTCGCAAATGTCGACATTGGCAATAGCGGTTTATCCTCCCGCCTGGTCACCCCTTGGGAGTAGCTTATCCCACTACCCGGGCGCTCCCAAGAGAGTGACCATCACCGCTACCCGGTCTTTAGGGGTTAATATAAAAGACAGCAGACAATGTGTAGTCAGGAATGCCAACACTACATATCACTGTCTGTAGGGGTGGTGTTGATACTATTTTTGCCAATTGTACATTTTCTAATGTTTATAAATGTAAAACTATGGTTTTACAACATTGCCCTCTTCATGCTACATATAACTTAATCATTAAAGCTATTTTATTAATTATGCAGTTCAATAAAATCTTAAACGCAAACTTATATATATCGAGATAATTAACTCTGATTATAATGAGAAATATTTAGTTTATTTGGTATATCTTGTGCGAAATTCAACAAATTTGTACTTTTTATACATCACAATGAGAGATCATCAACCTAAATTGAAGTTATTAATTAAATTTAATGTATGAAATATAGATTAGTCATCTGGGCTCTAAACTTCTGTAACCGCAAACATGCGCTCACATACTACTGGTCTCTCTCAAACACATACACACAACCTCTTTCCTCCATAATCCCCAATCCTCCCACAGAGAAATACCATACATTCAATCACAATGATATAATTATCTGCCCTTTCCTGATATGATTTGTATAAATAAGCTTTCGTCATCTAGTGGGACAAAAGAGAAGCTACCAACATCATGAAGCTCCATTGTCTCATTTAGAGCGACACTCAGTAATCTTGGGGCCTCACTAGAGTCACGGGCCACTGACAGCCAACAGTCACTAGGATAAGGTTAAAAAACAAAATCTGCATTTCCCTCAGGTTCAGTAAGGGTTTGCCTAAGGTGCAACTCATGTCTTTCCCCGGCTCTGGAAATTCGTGGACCCGCTATCTGCTGGAGGCATCAACAGGAATCTTCACTGGCTCGGTTTTCAATGACTCTCGCATCTTCAAGACTGGTGAGACTCATTCACAGACTAATTCCCCCCCCCCCAATTTTATAATAATGAATGTATCCCCCCTCTTCCCTCCATTTACTCTTGTAACCTGACCAACATGCTGTGCTGACACTCAGTAACACAACATACATCAAGGAAAGGCTGGTGGGTATAGTGCCACATGTGTTAACATTGTACAGTTGACAGACTCGCAAAGGAAGCCTGCCATCTGCCTCCTCGTGGTGTTGGACTTGGAGGCAGATGGCAGGCTTCCATTGCGAGTCTGACAACTGTACTATTATGACGTAAACCTACAGGGGATGGCACCCATAAAAATTTGACAGTCAAGTTACGATGATGTAATAAGTCCAAAAATGATAAAATGTGCTGAATAAGACCTGTTTGACCTAGAGTTAAAAGTAATACGTCATTCTGATGGATGAAACCTGGGAAGTGTCCTCGGCCTACAATTTTGTTTAAAAATGACCAATTGGGTGGGGGGGGGTCGAATCCCTGCAGCCCAAGCCGAAGGCTGCTATTTGGTGTTAACCGAAAGAACCCAGGTTCGAATCCACGATGCAAAATTTGTTTTTGACAAATTTATACACTATTCTGACTGGTGTAGTCCCGGGAATGTCCCCAATCTAATTTTATTTTTGGTGAATATGTGTTTCTTGAATAATCAGCTTAAATCAACCAAAGATTTATGGCTTTCTCAACATAGACTCGATGGTCTCAAGCATCAAGGATGCAGGCAGGCCTGGCTTGCATGCCCAGTTGAGGAATGAATTCAAACCACAAAATGTTGAACACCTAAATTTAATACTAAATCAAAAGACAGTGAAAAAAAAAAATTAAATTGACCAATGGGGGGGGGGGGTTCGATCACAGTACCCCTGCATCTCAATTCGCCACTTGAGCTATGCTATTTAATCGTGGCTGTTACAATGCCACCTTCTGCTGTAGTTGCATCATGGATAACTTTTGAGGTTGTAAAGCTGGCATGGTTTCTCTGGGGGACCAGCAACCACACCGGATAATGGACACCTCTCACCTTCCTAATAAGTTCCCATAAAAATAATTAGAGGAAATTTATTGACAAAACCACATGTCGAATCTTCACCCTGACAACGTAGGGTATCGCTGCTAGTTATATCAGATTCTATATTAAGACTTCGGAGCATAGAGGAAACAGACCTTATAAGAGTACATCCCGACGGCAGTATGGGAGGGACAGGGGGGTTTGGTCTATGAGACGTCCTGACTATCTGAGAGTAATGGGGTGAAATATGTGGGAAATGGAGGCACTTGACAGTAAAGCAAGTAACATTTGAATAAATTCTCTCCACTAATGGGGGAAGACATAACTCACGCTGCATGTTCACTATCCTGGTCGACATTGGACAGCCGAGAACCATGCTCATTGCTCTATTCTGAAAAAAATTCTAAGTTTCACTAGTAGCCCTAGGAAGTTGAATCAAAGCAGGGGAGAATTAATCAACAACTGAACTGATAAAAGCAATATAGATGGTCCTGGCTACTGGGATGGAGATGCCGAGGAGTTGTTTGACAGCCATTGGAGACGACCCAAATAGTCCGGGACAATGGAATGGTCTTCAGGTCTGGCAGGGATAATCGACCAAATATTAACTGGTGCACCCAGGTAACGGTACTGGGAACACATGGGAATGACAGTCCCTCCAATGGTGACCACTGGCCGAGCTTGAGGAAGGCGGCAGGTGAATATTCTACTCTTATCTGGTGAGACAATAATACCACAGTGAGAGGAGGCCACAGAGAAGGAGTCAAGAAACGGATGGATATCCCTTGGTGAGGTAGAATGAACACAGATATCATCAGCATATCACGTAATTATAGTTCCAGGAATATCAGGAAGAGAAGTGAGCAGCCGATGCATCAAAATATTAAATAACAATGGGCTGATAACACCCCCTTTAGGCGTACTAAGATGAAAACTGCGCAAAGGACTGAGCGCACTACTGAAAAACACACCGGAGCTCCTGTTTCTGAAGTAGCTCCGAATCAACCATAGTAGATTACCTTTTATACCAAAGTCAACCAGTTGATCCAAAATGAGGTTTCTATTAGCAACATCGATGGCCTTTCGTAGGTCAATGATCCCTGGAAAGGCGAGAGTACAGGTCAACTAGGCAGTGTTGTGTGCTTTGCTGGGGAAGGAAACCAAACAGCCATGGAGAAAGAAGATCCTGCAGTCTGTACATGACACGATTGAGTAAGATTCTTTTTATAACCTTACAAAAACAGGAAGTAAGGGAAATTGGCCTGAACTTCGCAGTGCTGGGCTTAGGGATGGGTATTATTGTGTTGCTGGTCCAGGCTCGTAGTACACAACCATCACAAAGACAAAGATTGTACAGTCGAAGTAGAGAGTTCCCAGGAACTTTTTGAAGTAGGCGCAGCACAGCAGAAGTAATACCATCATCACCAGGGGAAGAAGCTTTACCCCGGGAGAGAGCACGGCGCAACTCCTCCTCAGTTATCTGCTCTGCATCATTTTCATAAACTTGCAACAGAGCAGACATATATATATATATATATATATATATATATATATATATATATATATATATATATATATATATATATATATATATATATATATATATATATATATATATATATATATATATATATATATATATATATATATATATCTACGGACGCTAGAGGGTCACAATATCCTTGGCAGGGTCGCCAATTATATGTTACGGTTTGCTAGACCAAAAGTAATCTGCTGTTACTTCAACAGACTATGAGAGGGAAACAGTGTCCCTTGAGTTGCCTCTCACTCATGAAAAAATCCACAGTCACCACTCTAGTTACCGAATATCCAGATTCTAAATAAGATAGGAAGTTAAAACAAGTAGTTAAAACTAAGCAATAAATATTTAATGAAAAATGAAGTTACTATTAGACAAGAATTATTATAAAGATAATACAATTACACAAGAGAATACAATTAAACTTCAGGATATCCGACGGCAACATTTAATGAAATAAATGTTACAAGCAATCACTACACTACAATGGTTACTTTAACCCCTAAAGGACTGGGCCCGGCATATGACGGGTTGCCGCTAAAGGACCGGGACCGGCATATGCCGGATTGCTAAAATTTCCCAAGGTTAAGGAATTTTCCCCAATTTTTTTTACTCCAGACGTTGGCTACACTGGTTTATAGCAGGATGGGATGCTCAGACTGAGTACACACTGCCTTTTCTAGGGTAAAATTGAGGAATTATTGATCTTGTTATGTCCGAGTGTGTTGGTGAGTGACTTAGCCGACGAGCGCCTACCCCCATTTTCTACTACCTCGCCACGGTCAGTGCATCCACCCAAACACTCGCGCTCAACGTACGGCGACAGGACCTCATTCAACTCATCGTAATTCTGTAACCATTAAAGCTACAGACTTCCCATTGGTACCAATGGAAGAGTTGCTCGCTCTCATGGCACTAAAATAATTCACTCGTTCGCTGTAAGTTAGGAGTACAGAGCATGCGAAAACAGGCTATTTTACGTGTTTTTCGCTCAACCCCCGGTCCTGGGAGGCACAGTAATTTCACTATCCCCGGTCCTTTAGGGGTTAAGGACGTTGGTACGTTTGTAAGGTCGATTTTTTTTTTTTACTATTTTTTTTTTTTTTTACAGAAACATAGCCCAAATACTTCTCTACAATCCACAGAAATATTGGTGCAATTTGATAATTTTTTGGTGTCTTTTATTTAGTTTTCTTAATTATACCCACAAGGGTTTGTTTACACGTGGTCCGCACATCACATGTTGCATGCGCATCACGTGGTTATGTCACAATTCCCTTGTGCCTTTATTATTCTTGGTTATTTCATTATTTTTTTATAAATATTAGATTACTTGAGTTACCCACCTTTCGTTTTCTATGCTTATTCCCCATTTTTGGTCTACTCAAATTGTAAATAAATTGTCTACCTGATGATGTACTGTTTTCAAAATTCCCCAGGTGAAGTTCCATAGGGACTGGTAATGGCCAAATAATAGTCACAATGAGCATAAAACATCACCAGGAAACCATTATTTTTCTTGTACAACAATGTTTTTTATCAGTAATTGTGCATAGCCACTTATTACCTTCATCTGGTACTGAAAAACATAACTACAACTTTGACGCTCATTTCCCGTAATTTTATTTTTGTCAATTTTTCAGAACAAAACTTGTATCTACTCTGGCAATTCTTTTGGTTATCATTTAAGCAGATTTGGAACTCTAAGTTGAATATCTGATTTTTAGGCAGTATTTATGAAAATTTGAGGCGAAACCTGTCAAACGGGCATATTTGCAATATTGCCACAACATAACCATGGAACCCAGAACCATAAATCTGCTTATATTTTATGTACATAGGTAGTATATCTCTCAAAAAAAATTCATGGCAAAAGTCCTAATATCTACCGAGTAGTTAGATAACGAACATGCGCATATTTCATGCATCATATAACACAAAAAAAAATCATAATTAAATATTTTTTGATAGAATGCACTAAAAATTGGTATGGATTATTAGAATTATCTATAGACCTTACACACCAATTATGAGACTTCTAGCTCAATTTTTTCTATATTGGTCCCTCTAAACTTTAAAAGGTACCAACGTCCTTAACACCTCAAGATAATAAACAATTACTTTAGCAACCACAAGACCCAATCAATATCAGGCAGGGAATCATTACTCCTCTACGATGGTTACGTTAACTCTTTCAGAGAATAAACAATTACTTTTAAATTACGACAAACAGTATCACCAATGAACATGATAAATATTACTAGCAATCACCTCTCACATGGTCGCTTCAACTACGGTGATGGACCTTGTGTCCGATATGTTCAGCTGGACAGACAGAGCCAGTTATCTATCCCCTTCTCCGTCAGAACCATTGTCCTACTAAGCCTTTACTAGACGACTTGCCCTTATGACGAAGCCTATGTGTCTACCATCTCCATCAGACCTCAGAGGGACCAATCATCACGTCTGTTAATGACCTTGGGTCGGGGCTTATCCCCAGACCTCAAGAGTCCTTTACAACACTCCAAAATAACACATGAAAAATTACTCTTTATCACAAGCTCTAAATATAATCAACACTCGCTGGGACATAATTGAGGAAGATCACACCGTCTAGCCCAGATAATAATCATACTAATAATAATGAACATTGTACCCTATTATGCATGGATAATTCTACAACAATAATGATAATGAAAGAATGCAATCTCGACACTTAAACATCCTCGAATGAATACAAGATAATAATAATAATAATCATAATAATAATAATAATGCAATTCACTGTTATGCTTGAATGAATAAGTGAATGTATGGGAACAATGTGATATTATACAAAAATACCTTAGTAACCAGGAGCATCAACCGGCTCCCCCTCTCAGCTAGTCAAGCCTACATGTTTGCTCATCGAACTTAAGCAAAATCTGGGTTCTAAATCTCCCCTCCCCATATATATAAACTTTGGTGGCCACCACCTGGGTTGGGGTAGGACATAGGAGAGGGAAGGGGGGTGGAAGGAAGCTTGTGGCCAACCAAGCCATGGCGCCACGCTGGCGGAGGCGAACAAGCTGTAGCATGCTCACTCCACAGGCGAGAGATGTACATACGAACAAACTAACACACTGGCTGACAAGCGGTAACATGCGCGCACACGCACACAGGCCGTGAGACGTACATGCACACACACAGGTACGCACAAACTAACACACCCGAGTGTGGGAATACTACTAGGCTACACAGTTGCCTATCTGATTTGCACAAATGGAACTTAAAAACATTCTGGGATACGTAACAATAGCCCTACTGCAGGGGTTCGAACCCCCCCCCCCCCCCAATGCTCCCATTGGTTATTTAAAAACTTTTTTTTCGTAGGCTGAGGTTCCCAAGCTTCACACATCAGAATGACATATAAATTTTTACTCTAGGTATAACGATGCAGCCGTGCATAGCGGCTAAACAGACAGACAGCATATAACAACCAAACATTTATGGCTTTCTTAACATAGACTCTATGGTTTCAAGCATCAAGGATACACGCAGGCCTGGCTTGCATGCCCAGTTTAATAGAAAAAAATAATAATAATGAACCACAAAATGTTGAACACCCAAATTTAATACTAAACCTATGGACAGCTCAATTAGCTATTTAATCATGGCTGTTACAATGCCACTTTCTGCTGTAGTTGCGTCATGGATAACTTTTGTGGTTGTAAAGCTGGCATGGCTTCTCTGGGGAACCAGCAACCACACCAGATAATGGACTCCTCCCACCCTCCTAATAAGTTCCCATAAAAATAATTAGAGGAAATTTATTGACAAAACCACATGTAGAATCTTCACCCAGACAACGTCGGGTATCGCTGCTAGTATATATATATATATATATATATATATATATGTGTGTGTGTTTTGATTTCTATCATTGTGATATAGAACAATCCCAAGTACTAATGGAATAAGCAACCAAAGAAATTACTACAGGTCCATAAGGATAAAGGACAAAGACATGCATCAATTAGTTTTAGTCCACATTAGGCGTTCCCAACGCACGTTTCTCAAATCAATGGCAGTCTATGGATTCGTCACACGTAAATGTGTTGGTTTTTAAAACGTGCGAGTAGCAAGATCCCCACCCACAACGAAACAAATACACATAAACAAATAGCACTGTACAAACTCTGAATTATCTTATACTCCAGGCATGTTAGGAGAAGAAGCAAAACCCGATGATGGAAGGACCCTGGTGCAGAAGATTCATGGCATATTTTTAAAGTATTCCAACTTGCCTAGTGTTCCAGCAGTCCTCCTGATCCGGAACCCAGCCAAGTAAGTCGAACGTTTCCTTCCAGCCCAGCTGGTGTCGTGCTTATTGTTTTATTAGGTCATAGTGACAAGAGGATTACAATTATTGCAGCACCACCCAAGTTGTGCTCCATTCGGATTTAAGGCTGCTCTCAAATCCTTTGAGCCAAATGGAGGAATAGTCTAACAAATTGATGGAGGATAAATAGATGTGCTCATGTAACACTCACTTGTCTAGTGGATATCCAACAATGTAGGGACCTGTAGGGGCCTGAGGCTGGGCTACCGTGGCCTGGTCATTTAAGGGATTAGAGGCCAACCCTGTCCAAGTGGTGGCATTACATGGGAAAGATCTTCTGTGTAGTACCTCTCAGAGCCTCAAACCTAGTAAGATTATTAGGCACGGAGTTCTATCAGGACCATTATATGTTACTGTAAAATCTGAAAATCTCCGGATGATTCATTATCCAAGGTATGCCAAAAGTTAAAATGAATTTCAGTTGACCTCTTTTCCTGGCACTGCTGAATTTTGTAGGTTCTCCCTTGACAAAATCTAGATTATTTAATTCTTGAGAAAACTATGTGAAGGAAACAAGAGACAGTTAAGGAGTTATATAAATCTATATAAAAGTAATATAAACCCAGACTAAACCATGCAACAGATTATTGAATTGGTATATGAGTAGGAAATTCTCTACTATGTTACTACAAATTTACTATAATCTTTTTAATATAATGTCGTCGAAATTGGAGAGCTATTATAGATTTTCTCCAAATATTATTATATCTCAAAACAGATAAGCTTACTCGTTAGCTAAGGCAGACAGCTTCCAGACATGTGTTAGAGAAATTAGCCTTAGATGATAGTAGAGTATTCTGCCCCTACCTATGTCCTTCCTCTCTTCTCCAACAGAGCCATCATATCCTGGTTCAAGCTTAGAGTAACCCACAGTCATGTAGATCAGATCTCATACCAACACTTCAACACCTCGAGTATGTATGTGTGTATATATAAAAAAAATGCAAAATGTTTAATAACAAGGCCGCTAACACATAAGAAAATTAAAATTAAGGACAAAGTACGGCACTAGAAAGGTTACTTTGGATAGAAGATTCGTGTGAAATTAGTTCCCGAGAAGGAAATATATATTTGAATCGGCATGTGATAAAGTGCATTTAAAATGAGAATATTATCATAATATGCAAATTACCTCTCTCCTTCATGAAAGATGTATGAGTAGTCAGTCAGTAAATCCTAATGATGGTAACCTCGTAACCAAAGTATCAGAAACCCGGTTCCTCACAAAACTAATATATACAACCTTGTATTTCCTATTTTTTTTAAATGATCTTTTCCATTGTCACTATTGGAAAATCTTCCTCCTACCCAGCATTACCCATGGGAGCAACCTATGCCTTATATGTCATTCTCATCTTTTCCCATTGTCAGTATTCCACCAGTTAGTGCCGACGTATTTGGAGGAGTGGGAGATGGTGGCGATGGACAATTTGCTAGAGAAAAAGGCGCCTGTTCACTTGGTCTACTACGAGCGTCTAAAGGAAGATCCAATTTCAACACTGAGGGGCATCTTGGCATTCCTGGGGTAATACATAACAAGTATACTTAATTCAAAACATGCTCTTATATACTCGTTAAGATATATGCTCACCATAACTTTCCTTTCATCTATATACCAACATAATATTATAGGTATTAGTCAAGCGTTTGTCCATAATCATTGCTATCATTTATGTTTTGTCAGATACATTCCTTAATGCATGTACGAAATTTCCTCATAGGTTATTTTCATCGCAAATGCATGAATCAAATTTCACAACAGCCATATTGGTGTGTACAGCCAATCAGCGTGCTTGATTAATGCACTTTAAATTCAACATCCAATCAGTGTGCTTGTTTACAATGGCTTCCCTTTGTACCGAGTGTTCGTCTGTCCACGAACGTATTCTATAGTGCTGTTTTTAGGAATAACGAAGTCAGTTTAGACTTTTAACGTGTCCATGGAGTATACCTGACATTAGTGGACTGGCCCACGTGTAATAAGGCCTGTATTTACCACCATTCTCGAATAAATAGGTACCGTAATACCATTTCAAGATGGTCACCGAGTGTTTACATCGTCCCGGTAAACTGCTAAAGTTAGCCCCCAGTAGCTTATACCTGTTAGGTTCCTGTAGTTTGCCTCAGTCCAGATTAAGTTAGGTTAGGTCAGGTGAGGTCTTCCTAATTATATTTAATGTATTGTAGTGTTTTTCAGACGAATCTAATTAAAATAGGGCGAAAATTAGGTGTTTTGGAGATTTTGTTGGGGGATATCTCCCAAAACACTAATTTGGGACGAAAGTGAACAAAAAAATCGTTGAAAACACACTATATAGCATTGCATTCTGAAAACCTCGAGTAGAAATGAAATTATGGACAAACGCTTGACTATTACTAATATATACTCACTAATTTAACTATCTGTAACTTTCACCTTACACCTGTGGTGACAAGTGGTGTAATTACCTACTCACATGAACACAGTAGCATAGCTGCCTGTACTAACCGCTTTACGCTTGCCAATCTGACATTCAGGGATCATATAAATATACAGTAGAGATGCTCTGTCTGTCTCTCACATCTTTTTTTTTTTTTTTTTTTTTTTTTTATATTAACAAAGATGAGGACAAAGGCCACAGGCCCGCTTACCGTCCTCATCTACATAGTACAGTGAGAGAGTGGTCCAAAATCATGTACAATTTCGTTCGAGATGCCCTGACACATTGCGTTTGAAGGTACATAAGTCGTAGTAAGGTGGAAAGATGGATGAAGGTAGAGTGTTCCAGAGTTGACCAGTTGTGTATATGAAAGACTGAGAGTACCGGTTAACTCTTGCATGAGGGAGTTGGACAGAAAAGGGGTGAGAACGAGAGGCTTGACGAGTGTTGCATGTTCTCCTGAGGGGAGGAAGCATACATTGAGAGAGTTCAGAAGAGCAATGTCCAGTGTAATAGCGATAGAAGAGAGAAAGTGATGCAACACTGCGGCGAAGAGAGAGAGGTTGTAGTGAATCAGTAAGAGGAGGAGAGTTGATGAGACAAAAGGCCTTTGATTCCACCTTGTCCAGTAGTGTTGTGAAGGTGGATCCCCCCCACACATGAGAGCCATACTCCATACAGGGGCGGATGAGACCCCTGTACAGAGACAGTAACTGTGTGGGGGTGAAGTATTCACGGAATCTGCGCAACACACATAACTTCTTTGAGGCGATTTTAGTAAGAGAGGTAATGTGATCTCTCCAGGAGAGATTATGAGAGAAAGAGACTCCAAGAATATTAAGAGAAGAGGAAAGGTCAAGTTGTGTATCGTTAAAGGAGAGGGGATAGACATCAGGAAGATTAGTACGAGTTGAAAGATGAAGGAACTGTGTTTTTGAGGCATTGAAAACAACAAGGTTCTCTCTGCCCCAGTTAGAGATGAGGGAAAGATCAGAAGTGAGGCGTGCTACTGCATCATCACGTGATGTGGAGAGTAGCTGCTGGGATGGACGGTTGTCAAAATGAGTGGAGTAGTGTAGGGTGGAATCATCAGCATAGGAGTGGATAGGGGAAGAGGTACAGTTAAGAAGGTCATTAATGAACAAAAGAAAGAGGGTGGGTGATAGAACAGAACCCTGAGGAACACCACTATTGATAGTCTTGGAAGAAGAACAGTGACCGTCTACAACAGCAGCTATAGAACGGTCAGAAAGGAAATCAGAGATAAAGGTGCAGAGAGAGGGATAGAAACCGAATGAGGGCAGTTTGGAGATTAAAGCTTTGTGCCAGACTCTATCAAAAGCTTTGGATATGTCGAGGGCAACAGTAAAAGTTTCACCAAAGTTCCGAAAGGAGGATGACCATGAATCAGAGAGGAGGGATCTAGAAACATTGTAGGGTCTGGTCATTTTCTACTGGATTTGATGACATGGTGTACGGCAACCCAAGACTCATTTTGTCTCACAGCTGTGTGGAGGTGCATTATCCCTTTGAATGCAACAGTATAAACTCCCTCCACCTTTATGGTCTCTTCTGAACTGGTCTCATGGAAGGTACGGCCCCACCTATAGCTTTTATGGTAATGTGGACTTGGGCCCACAGCACTGTGGGATCAAAGACCTTCCTCCCAATCTCCCTGGCGGTCGGAGGTACCCACTCTGTTCCCATCTTCCTGGGATTTGCTTCGGTAGCCCAGGCATATAGTGCCAGCCCCTCCTTTATTTTAATTTGTTTGTTTTTTTACTGAGATCGGAACGTACAGTGACCTGGGGGTCTATGGGGAAGGATGCCATTCAACATACACACACTTGCACCCACATACAGTACACACACACACACGGACGCTTCTCCAGAAGCAGCCACATACACACATTCTGTTAATCTAAAATTATATTGCCTTAATGACTATTATGAAGTCGATAGGCTCATAGCCCAACGAACAAACTCTCTCTCTCTCTCTCTCTCTCTCTCTCTAAGATGTTTTTGATTGATGTATATTAGGCGCCGCAACACCGAGGTCCTATAGCGCCAGAAAAAGGTGATAGAGAGGTGTGACAGCAAGCAGAAAGAAAATAAAAAGAAAAGAGAGACAGTTGAAGAACTGAAAGATAGTAACCATTTAGTCTGGTCTTTCACTGGCGACCTTCCTACCATGGAAAGCCCTCTCTCCCCGAAATCGGGGCAGAGCAGGGGCCGGAGCCCCCTCTAGCCTAGCTCGCCAGGTCTCAGAGACACGCAAGCTCCCCCACGTGTGTACCTCGTATTGTATACCAATTATAACTGGCACATGTTCACTCTGTTAGTACATTATGTGAACGAACACCACTGACAAACTTTTGGAATATAATCCCCATGGAAAAACCCACCCACATTACATTTAGTGAAATGTGAAGACATGATGTTTTGAATAGAGAATGGAAGCCCAAGTCAGTATACTTTGTAGCCGACTGAACACCGACTCCCTATCTCTCCCTGCCTGCCTCTTGCCTTCCCAATCCTCATCTGACTGACTGATCACTGATGACTGTGACTTGATTTGGGTTTCCACATTATATTCAACACATAATTTTATTGTATTTTGCTGCAGAATAAAGTGCATTTGTTTTTCGATGGGGGACATATTCCTAAAGTTTTTCAGTGAGGTTTGTATAAATGATACATACAGTTATACAGTGTTTGTTTGATTCCCAGACTTGTGATATAGAACACCAGGTATTTTATCATCTCCGTGTCATGTTATCATCATCTATTTTCGTCTCCCTTGTCCCGTATAGAGTTCCTGTGGATGAGAGCCGACTAAACTGTACACGGACCCACCTAAAGGGACCCTACAAGAGAGAAGGCAACAGGGAATTCAACCCATACACCACTGAGGAGCAGTTGTGGATGGCACAGGCGGTGAAGAGGGTCAACCAAACAGTGCAGTTGCTAGGATATCAACCCTTACCACACTACTCAATTGTATCGTAAACAGACACATAATACACTCTACCATCCATCATGCACTAACCCATCATTTACTGACTCAACACACACTAATACCAAACACCAACGTCACACACTAACCTACCATACACCAACCATCACACACTAACCTACCAAACACCAATCATCACACACTACAACCATGTGCCAGCATAACATTTGGACACAATAAAGAAACCACAACCACAGTATACAAACAATCTATATATCTAAATGAAGATACTCTGTTTGTCTGTCATGCTATACAAATTGTCATGTGACCACCTACAGCACCAGGAATTCACACACGAAAAGTGTGTGACAGTGAGGGGGGACAGAGGATATTTTCGTCACAAAAAACACACCACCAATTACTTAATTACACATACCTCACTTTTATCGTATGCCTGGCAACCCACTAGGTTTGTTTACATCCCACGCTTCCGTGCGTTGCACGGGCTTATGGTCTAGTATATACGATCAATGACGGATTATGCAAGCCCAGCCTAGGCCTCAAACCTCACTGAGACTCATCACAACACCCTACAGACCATATAGAACAGAGCCCTAAAGATAATCACAGGCTGCACAGCTACCACACCTACAGACCACTTACACCACGAAACCAAATTCCTCAATATCAAGGACCATCTTGACATGAGAGGCACACAAACACTTGCTGCAGCCTCCACAAACCCACAACATCCACTACACTACATGGCATAACACCCACACATGCCAAGGAACATTAAAACAACACCCATTACACGATACCACTCACAAATACTATCATCTCTTACACCCTGCCCTGCCCACCCCAAACCAATCTCCAGAAACACATCCATACACAAATCACTCATCAGTCCATCCAAACACTAAAAATCAACACACAGGTACATGCACGACCTCCTGACATCCATCCATCTGAATCCTCCCTTCCCTGTGTGGACAAAGTGTAGTGTGCATACACATATTTGTATTAGTAACCCCTATCAAGATGTAAACATGTTTTAAAATTGCTACCCTTAAGAATATACCAGGTAGGAATCTTTTCTCTCTCAGGTACATTCTCCCTCAGGTACATTCTCCCTCAGGTAATATACCGCACTCACCTATTCTCTGACCTAATACCTAGTTTTGCAATTTGTATGCCTGCCTAGCTGCGACTAGCCACGGCAACTCATTATTCATTCTTACTATCAAATGTAAAATCAAATACTCTTTCTATTGATATGCAACATGTACAGTTGCCAAAAATGGTATTGCTACAACTATTTTTTTTTATTCTATACCTCAACCTCGGGGCTGTAGGCTGTTAGTAGCCCGTGACTCTTGCGAGGCCCCGAGATTATTGGGTGTCGCACCAGATGAGACACCTTCTTTATACACGTCACTACCAGGAGAGAGCAGCTACACCGTCACTCAAAGCATCTTGGAATATGGTCTGGCCTCTTCTATGTTGTGAGTTGACGACGATGTAGGGGGTATTTTATTGACGTGTCGGCGTAGCCAGGGTAATTGACGACACAGTCCGTCTCTTTATCCACTCTGCCACCGCCTCCCCCAACATTGATACAACATTAAATATATTAATGTCCATAGTTGTTTGTAGGGATTATAAGTTTGTATTACAGAAGGATATGTATATTTCCTTCTGTTATACATGCTTATAGTCCCTACAAATAGTTGTGGATATTACCATGGTTAAAGATCTATCCAGATTTGTCGCAATACCTTTTTTGGCAACTGTACATGTATTTATTGTTATATTTAATTGTTACCATAAACACCCTGGAAGATATACATTGAAAGTTAGACTACCTAGTCGCCCAGGACAGACAAATCAGGAATACAGCTGCCGTTGAAAAGGAATGTTATCACTCATCCTACCATAACAACTAACGGACTAAATACAGCTACGAGATGCACACATAAACTTCTCACAGTTCTTGCACAGGATAAAAAGGAACAGCCTTAGTTACATCTGCAACAAGGGTCCACCTGGCCAATCTGTGATGTGGCCACCACCCGGCCCTTCTGACATATCAGAAGAGGCTTGATAAAACCATTGCAGATACCTATCCGGGATGCAACACAGCATCTCATTCTATTAAACACATTATGGAAGACTGCAATACACAGAACCACACTTGCCAACAACACAACCAACACTCTTTGAGGGCACTGTGGGAGAGCCCGGTTCAGGCCGTGACCTTCCTCAGGAGCTCGGGGCTGTTTGGCCAGACAGCTTGAGGAACTTCAACTACAACAACAACCCCTGGTAAAATATAATTAGAGCGTCCCAAACTGGAAACCATGAATAGGGCTAAATGTGTCCATGAGAAAATGTAATAAAGTAATATTTGCAGCCCTCTCAAGTAGATAAACATAGTAATTAATGCAGACTTGCAAATGCCTCCTTCTTGGATGTAATACTTTTGTGAAATTATATTATTACATACCGGTTAGGATTTGGTTCTACTCGTATTAATCATGTTTATATTGTGCTAATACAATATCATCGATTTTAATATGATTTTATTCAAACAAATATTTTATCTCAGGATAAAGAGAAAATATGTGGATTACTAAGCCATGGGCATGTATGTATGTGTGTAGTTTTAAATGATAAACATAAAAAACATAAATATTTTATATATCAACTTTAAATGTCTTTGCAAAGTTCAAAAAGTTTTACAAATGTCGTAATGTCGTTAAGAATATCCAGTGGTTTAGCCTCTGGCTAGCACAGTGGTAGAAGTTGTGGCTGTAATTCTGCAGTCCAGCGTTCGATCATTGCTCGGGACACATTAAAAATGTTACTGATGCCAGAAGTTACCACCCCTGTGAGCAGGGGGTGGGGGGTTTGAGTCGGTTGTCTGAGGTCTTCCTGCTTAGTCAGCCATAGTCGAAGCTGACTCGGGTCTCGGGTGGGTGGAGAGGTCTCTGGGCCACGCATCACAATGATCAAATTACGATACTGAACAACTTAAATTTGGTCTTGTTCTCACCATCAACTCTTCCTCTTTCCAATAAAAGCAACCCCAGCTCTCTACAACTCTCCGTTGCCGAGAAATTAAGTGAGGAATGAAGGGTAATTTCTTGGGCGGAGCGCGGTTGCGTTCGCGTACGTGTAGTGGCTCCGACGTCAACTGAACGCAGCCCGCGCAGGCTGGTGGTCACTGGTGGACGGTAGCATGACGCAATACTGAATCGGACACGCACGAGAAATCTGATCCACATCCACCCGTGTTCACAGTCAGTAACACACTGACAGACGATGGTGATTTGTTGGTCTGGTGAAGTATAGCCAAGTAAAAAAAATCACGCCAAATTTGGCGATGTCCGCTCGACATTAGCAATAGCAGTATATCCCGCCGCCCGACTCCCCTGGGAGCGGCTTATACCCCTGCCCGGACTCTCCCAAGGTAGCGGCTATTACCGCTACCCGGACTCTAGCCCCTAAAGACCGGTTGACGTGATAGACAGTCGTACGTATGGAACCGGGCAACAGCACCTACCGTCACAGCGATTTAGCGCTATTTCGCGCCCTGTAGGGCTAGTTTTTCTTGTCGTTGGGTGAGAAAATACACTCACAATATCGATCCGCTACCTACTCAGTCGATTCTGGGATCCCACGATGGCTGGGCGATTTTTAAGTAATTGCCCTTGTCCGAATTTGTGCTCTAACGATCGTAAGACAATACCGTAGTGAATATATGTACGTGAGTGACACCATGATATTCCTACAAGGTTACAAATTATTATTTAGTGTATAGATCATGACACACGATATATAATGGGGTAGTAATAAGAAAATAACACCACAAAACACACCCATACAGGCACAATTGATAGTAATTATACGTGTTTCCTACGGTACAAGTCGGTTTGTATATCATTTTCTAAGTGACAGTTACACGATGATATATTCCTACAAGTGTTCATACTATTTTTAGTGTTGAAATCATGACATACGATACATAATAGTAGTAATACGAGTGAATTGACAAGGGACTTGGGCGGGAAACTGAACTCCCATGCCGCAGTCACACCGCACTCACGCGTACACACAGACACACCCCTGTCTCGCGCACAAACATGGTCCACTTAAACTCACCCTATCTCCACAACTATTCATCGTACAGCCCTCCCGATGGTACCATTGGAAAGAGGAAGAGTTGAAGGTAAGGATGGAACAATTTTGAAGTCAGTACACTATATAGGTTAAGAGTGTGAGCGTTGTGAATATAGGGCAAATCGAGGAATTTTTACGCTAGCGGCAGGGTAGAAATGTGGAGGCAGGGTCCACCCCTCCCGGTCTGCAGGGGCTAGGGGTTAAGGGGCTCCCAAACTCCTTAAATAGGGTGCACATCTTTATATTGTTACAGGCTGTTACATAACGGTCTTGTTATATTCTAGTTTAGCTTTTCAGGTTAGCTATTAAATTTGACTTGTAAAGTAACCTGAGGAAAGCTAGATGATTTTATTATCCACCTTGCTGTTATACACCATGTACCCCTTGATTAAAAAAACACAGAGAGACAACCTGACTTGCCATTAACCCCAACTGATATCTTGACTACCCCTGTTTATACGGGTGTTGCATGGTGTCGTAACAAATTGGCGACCCTGCCAGGATGGTAGTCAAGATGTTGGGGTTAAGTTGATAATGGCAGTCGGTAGTCTGATATGTCTCTCTTCGTTTTTCTGGTTCTTCGTGAACTTTGGGACGATGAGGAATTGGATCCTCTGCTGAATAAATATCTGTTCTAATCTTAGGGGAGTATTGCCTATTAAATACAACACAATAAGGGTTTGGGGATCCCTTCAACTTTTCCTCCTTTCCTTCTCACTTTCTAGTTGTCTGTCTTCTCTATCACGTTCTACAGTCTTACTGGCCTTGGACGGTCTTCCTCCTTCTAAACCCACAATCAATCACAGTGGAGGAAAATCCAATAAAATTAATAGAGGATCCAGATTCGTATATAGTGTCCATTTGGAGACTATAGCGAAGGTTAGTCGAGTCCATTCACTGACTCTGACCACGAGTAAACAAACCACATTTCGCCACACACACCTGAGACTGGGGTCGCTATGACTGGAGGCAACTGTACGATCTTCACCCGGACAACGTTGGGTATCGCTGCTAGTGTATATTAAAACAATAGATAAATTCAACAACTGTGAAGGCACATGCAAATTACATCCTATTTTGAGACATCTGGTGGAAAAATCCTTACCTACCCCCAAATTCAACCCCCTGAGCTACACCTGTTCGTACCATAACACCTCACCTTAGTTCCCCTGACCTCCACACCCACACCCTCTTGTCTTGTATAATATACTTGTATATACTTATGTTCAACACACAGGTCAAGTCCTCTGATGGCAGATAGTGAAAAGGTTAATGAGGGAGTATGACAGTGTTAGTAAATATGGAGCAAATTATTCCTTCAAACTATTCCAAGCAACAACAGGCCATCATTACTTTCGTTAGCCTGGTTCTGATTCCTGGCATCCCTTCGAGGAATTAAGACGCTCCAATGAACCAAAAGTGTCCTATATTATACTATCCCATAAAATGTTCATCCCTCAATATAACATACACAACATGGTACGAATCCTTACCTTAACGATGAGAAGAGTTTTGCTGGACAAGCCACTGTAGCCTTATGTTCCCTTGGTGACATTGACACTGGTTAGTCATTCACGGACACAACACCAACTCTCATCTTGAGGCTGCACTAGGCTACTTGATAGACAATGCTGTATTACCGTATTGTCTCTGGTATTGTTACACACAGGTGCCATCCATTGTACACGTCTGTAACATAAAGATAAATATTTAACCTTTCTGAATGGATGAAAATTTATACATGATCCTCCATTGATATATAACTAAAATATATAATCAATGTAATGTATTTTAGTGCTTACATATTTTTACATTATTCTTATTCATCACACTCATTATTCCCTTTATTACTCCTTAATAATTATTTTCATATTATACGATATGAAAACTGCCTATGTGTCAGAGCAAATCCTCATCAAGGTGAAGAAAAAAGCCGGCTCATACATCCGTAGTTTAAAAAAAATTGAGGGCCCTTACTGGAGCTCTATGAACCCTCCAAATAATCCAGGACACAAAACCCTTCAGTGTTTCGAATACGGAATCTGTTGCCTGGAATAGTTTGGAGAATTCATAGAGCTCCAGTAAGGGACCTCATTTTTAGCTCTGGCCTCAGCCGAGAGCTCAAGGTCTTATCGTAATTATTGTTGTTGTTGTTTTTGGGTCGACAACTTCTAAAATGGATCAACTGACTCACTCACTCACTCACTCACTCACTCACTCACTCACTCACTCTCTTCCTCCCATCCATTTTCTTTTACCGACATTGAATCATTTATCCGAGGGGTTCACCCTCAATAAAAAGGGTTCATTTTCAAAATTTCAATATAACCATATGAATACGAAAATCCAGATAAAAGATAATTAATATTTTTGAGACCATTACATATGGATATTTTATTATTTCACTTGAATCATTAAGAGCCGGAGCTTTTGAAGGGTTTTCCTTCATTTTCTTGTTTTTGAAACTACGGGTGATAGTAACCTCCTGCAATAGTGGCGTTTGTCAGGAGTAATTCCAAAGATTTACCCTAAATTCCTTCTATCAAAATCGTCAGCTGTACTTTATAGTGGAAATAGTAAGAATAATAATTAACCAGAGATTTCATTGCTATAAACAGAATATGAAAAACTAATCAGATGTGGTGTTTAAAAAATATGGAAGGTCATAAACAGTCCTAGCTCTCTTCCATAGCGCCGTAATGATGTGGGCAATACTTTTTTCTATTTCCTTCCTGCTTGCTATCTCACCTCTCTACCACCTTCATCTGGCGCTATATGACCTCGCTGTTCCTGGGCCTAATATCAATCAATCAATTAATTTCTTCCATGATATCGATAACTTTCATCAACCTCTGAACACCAAACTTAACACAACCTTCCTCTCTACTTGTAACGAAAGTACCGAAAGGGTTGGGGGAGTTTAGGGGGATGCGGGAATAAAGGGACAGGCTTTCTACCCCCCCCCCCCAAGCCTGTCCCCCTATTCCCGTACCCCCCCCCCCAATCACCCCCCAAAGCCTGTCCCCTACTCCCACACCCCCTTAAGCCTAGGTCACACATTCCCGAACTGGAGTCCGAATGCATCCCGAAGTGACTTCGGGATGAATTCGGGCATGTTCAGAGAACTTTTTCAAGGTCAAGTTTTCATCGGTATGTATTCGGTATGCATTCGAAACGCACTTTCGAATGCATACCGAATACATACCGAAGTCATACCGAAGTCATTCCGAATCGAAACCGAAGTTTGAAATTCAAAATATAATGTGTTGTTTTCGTTCCGAAATCAAACCGAATACAAACCGAATGCAAACAGATGCCATACCGAATGCAAACTGAACCTCACCCGATTACCAACCGAAGTCTGACAGATTATATATATATATAGTTGGTGTACACTATATTGTTACTATTATATTATATTATATTATATTATATTATATTATATTACTCTCTCTCTCTCTCTATCACTCTATTTATTTATTTATTCTGTGTGTGTGTATGAATGTATTATTCTCTGTGTGTGTGTGTGTATGTATGTATTATTCTCTGTGTGTGTGTATGTATTATTCTGTGTGTGTGTGTATGTATGTAATATTCTCTGTGTGTGTGTATGTATGTATAATTCTGTGTGTGTGTGTGTATGTATGTATTATTCTCTCTCTGTGTGTGTGTATGTATGTATTATTCTGTGTGTGTGTGTGTATGTATGTATTATTCTGTGTGTGTGTGTGTGTATGTATGTATTGTTCTGTGTGTGTGTGTATGTACTATTCTGTGTGTGTGTGTGTATGTATGTATTATTCTCTGTGTGTGTGTATGTATGTATAATTCTGTGTGTGTGTGTATGTATGTATTATTCTCTCTCTTTCTCTGTGTATGTATGTATAATTCTCTCTGTGTGTGTGTATGTATGTATAATTCTCTGTGTGTGTGTGTGTATGTATGTATAATTCTCTCTGTGTGTGTGTGTATGTATGTATTATTCTCTCTCTGTGTGTGTGTATGTATGTATAATTATCTGTGTGTGTGTATGTATGTATTATTCTCTGTGTGTGTGTATGTATGTATTATTCTCTCTGTGTGTGTAATTATGTTTTATTATCTGTGTGTGTATGTATGTAAGTATGTATTCTGTGTGTGTGTGTGTGTGTGTGTGTGTGTATGTATGTATGTATGTATGTATGTATGTATGCATGTATGTATGTATGTATATGTATGTGTATATGTGTGTGTATGATGCTACTCCCCCTCTCTCCAACGGCCAAAATTCAAACCGAATGCAAACCGAATGCAAACAGATGCCATACCGAATGTTCCGAAGTATTCCCGAATAGTTTACGAATATATCCCGATCTCTCCCCGAATTTTTGCCCATTCCGAATTGGTTCCGAATGTTTCATGCAACACCAAACATTCGGGAAGCTTTCCGATTCAATCCCGAACTTTTGCAAATGGCCCCGAACCATTCCCGAACTCTTCCCGAACTCTTCCCGAACACCCCGAATCATTGCCCGAATGCATCCCGAATACAAACCGAACACACTTCGGGATGCATTCGGACTCGAGTTCGGGTATGTGTGACCCTAGTATTAACCCTCTCACGCACGAGAAAATATTTCCAATATCTATTCCACGACGACAAAATTTTAGCCCCGTGTGAGAGCCAGATTGAGTGCACCGGACGAGACGAAAAGTGTATTGTATTATGTCAATTTCAGCCACAAAATTAAACTTTTCTACCTAAATTATATGTCATTGGCTTAGTAAGATATTGTGCTACAACATCAAAGACAAAAAATCATAGAAATATGCCATAATAGTGACCGTTCATCAATTGGAATAAAGAATAGTATAAAGAATAAATTGTTGTACTTTGTGTTCACCGTCTCCTACCTCAAGGTTTTCCGAGCCAATTTTTTTGTTATACACATCAATATACGCAGAATTTTATTATCTTTCTAACACTGCCATCAGAATTTGTATATCACCAAGCAATTCCAAGCGAAAAGAGAAAAACTTCGACCTACTCGGTGGTGGCGACGCGAGTAGAAAGTAACGCTGTGGGAGGTACAGTCAATCACAAGAATAATGCCTTCCCCAAACTATTTATATATTTTATCTTTATCCATCACAACATTTGGTTTTGTTAAGCATTAGTTACACATAATATACTTTGGAGGATAATGTTATGCAACATATAATAAGAAAATAAGACTAATAGGCCTATAATATTATAATATGAAATAATATTCTGTACTTACATTCAATATCTGTATGGGGGTGGGGGGTGTTACTGACACAATCGTGGGTGTCACATTTATATTGCTTTCATTTCCATTTTCACTTTCACTTTCTTTCTCTTCTTCGTTATCATCTCTGTTTCATCTCCATTATGATCATTATCAAAGAGGATTTGCAAAAAGTCCTTTTCACATAATGCCACGACACACACGGAATTACGTTATTCTATAAATTTCTGGAAACATAAAAAAAAAATCACAACACTAGCACTTTACTCTGTCGTCAATATGATAGGATTTTTATTGAACCCTGTACTTCGTGGGTAGCAAGACGATTTAATTAAATCCCGCGTGCCACACCTCTGAGGGTGACTGCTGAGAGGAGACTGAAATTTTTTTTCTTCTCGTTCAAATTATAATCGGTAGAGAGAGTTGCCAATTAGTTTATTTGATAGGCCCCATACAGACCGTTGCCTCACCCGATTTTGACTCAGTTATATAGGAAACTCTATTTTTCGAGAATTTTTAAATGATTTTGACTCTGCTTGAGTCAATAGTTGGGTGACGGACGATTCGTGGATGACTCTAATCGAGTCACCGTGCGTGAGAGGGTTAAATGAGTTTGTTTCAATAACATTATACTCAAAACCATAAAGACCCCACAGTATAAAAACCAAGATGATGGCCCGTTACCGTCTTCACCGTCACCGTCAGTGACGTCACAAACACGACGACCGTTCGCTTCTGAGGAGATGAGCTCCGTCAACGGCGACGATGTTGTTGTTGTTGTTGTAGTAGCCTACCCGCACATTCCAAAACAACAAGAACAAGATGGACATGAACGACCTATTTATCAATGCTACTCTTCTTCTACTTGACGAAGAAGACCGCCCAGAATGACCAGCAAGACAGAGAAGGAGAAGGTGAATGTGGTCACGCCACTGACGCCAGCTGCTGCTCGAGAGACCTCTGACCATGATCATGAGAAGAGAACACAGAATACTTATGGAGGGAGAGAAGAGTGTTGATGGTGCTAGAAGATGGCTGTGAGGAATATAGTCGCCAGGAAAGTGAGAAGGACTGCCTGTGTACCAGTACACGTTGGTGTTCTAATGTTTATGTTTACACAAGCTGCGCAAGAATGTGCAGTGTTGTGACTGTTGTCACATTTTAAGATTCATCTAAAGTCTAAACAAAGTTGTCACAATACATGAATGCACACACTTTATGTAAATACATTTAAATATTTATATGACTAATGTGATCTCATATCATTTTCCGTGTGCAATTGTTTAATATTCATATTTTCATAATATCCAAGATATCCAACACCATCGATGGTGGTCAACACCGCCCAAGTCACTCCGTCAAAAGATGAAATTATTTATGTTTTGATGGTGGCCGTCAGCGTGATGGGCCGGAGCACCCGGGCCCTTGATTTACATTTCAGCCGCCGTTCGTGACGTCATTGACGCTGACGGTGATGACGGTGACGGGCTAGTGGAAGCCCTGCCTTATTACTGTCCTTACTATCCCTCCTCCTCCTCCTCTTCCGACGTTCCCCTTCTTCCTCCAGTTCCCTCTCACTTCCGGTGGTGTTGGTGGAGGCCCAGGTGTCCTTGTCTTCATCCTCCGTCTCCAGCTCCAATGGTGGCGATGATGGTGGTGGTGACGCCCTCCCACTGTTTGCCGGGTTGAGTGGGCGAGGCAGCACTAACCGGCGACGAGGGTGGGCCGGAAGCAGGGAGGCGTCTGCTGTGCTCCTCCCTTCTTGCTGCCTCGGTTCTTGGTGGTGGTGGTGGGTGGTTGTAGTTCAGGAGAAATGGTGATCGGTGGCAATCCATTTCTCCTGAAGATGTATTGGAGGATAGACGACCTAGTCCTTCGGCAGCTAAGGCAACAGCAGTCTTAGTGCAGACGGTGACAAGGTCTGCCTCCTGCTGCTGCTGCAGAGGTGGTTGGACATCGGCCGTCCTCCTCCCAAGGGCGTGGAGTGAGCCCAGGACGTGCCCACCATCAGGTCCGACTACGGTGGTAGCCTCCACGCCCTTCCTCCTTTCCTCCACAGTGAAGGACACTTCTCCGTCCCTCAAAGATGGTAGTGAGGTGGTGACGGCAGAGAGAAGGATGTCTTCCCTGTGGATGAAGTAGTCCTGGTCTTCTGCTGTAATAAAGCCATAGCCCTGAAGGTGGTTGAGCCACTTCACCCTACCAACAAGGTGGTCGGCAGGGGAAGTGGTATTAGAAGGGAGCGGTGTTGACTGGGCCATGGCTGTGTGTGGACTCGTGAGATATTGTTTGATAAGCAGTGAAGACCACACTGTGAACCTTCAATGTGTGAGGTAAGAGTTTAACCGTAACACCAACATGACCAAGGATTCTAGTACTGCAAAAGGACACACCACTTAATGTTATTTTCGTGTTGCCAATCTGGCTGGCTGGGACGATGGCGCCTCTAACGGCCGATAGGAATCAACACTACAGCTCCCGTCTGCTTCCCTTTATCCTGTTTATTAATAAGTCGGATTTTCTCTACCAATAACGCACAGGACCTTTGATACTAATCATTTGGCAATAAAATTTATAATTGTATAGACTATTTATAATACATTATATTTTTGAATACGTCAGTAGCCCGTGACTCTTGTGAAGCCCCGAGATTATCGAGTGTCGCGCTAGATGAGACAGTGGAGCTTCATGGTGTTGGTCGCTTCTCTTGCGTCCCACTACATAATAAACTACGATAATATCTATGATAAAGCCCTAATATATTGTTAAATATCCATGCCTACCATTTATGTATATACACTAATGCCCAAAAGTTCCTTATTATCTCGGCCAACCAGTTTCCAACTTTTAGATTCATTTGTATCGTCTTTTTCTGATGACAATGATGATGACGATGATAGAAACACCCGGCCCTAATTTGTGACTGATATAGCATATTACTATATGTGTTATGTTAGGAGTTTACTGAGTGATATTAAGCCTATTCCAGTCATCATATCTGAGGTGTTATAGAGAATGGGACGAGTGTGTGGTACTCGTGTAACCCCTCCATCAACACCCCCCACACCACTCCTTCCTTCCCTACCCCTCCACCAACACCCCCACACCACTCCTTCCTTCCCTACCCCTCCACCAACACCCCCACACCACTCCTTCCTTCCCTACCCCTCCACCAACACCCCCACACCACTCCTTCCTTCCTTCACTACCCCTCCACCAACACCCCCACACCACTCCTTCCTTCCCTACCCCTCCACCAACACCCCCACACCCCCACACCACTCCTTCCTTCCCTACCCCTCCACCAACACCCCCACACCACTCCTTCCTTCCCTACCCCTCCACCAACACCCCCCACACCACTCCTTCCTTCCTTCACTACCCCACACTTTCCTTCGAATGCGTCAAAATGACTGGCCAGCTTTGTGATATTTTTCACAAGTAAACTCCTAACATAATACATATAGGAATATGGTATGTCAGCTAAAAATTAGGCCCGGATGTTAAAGATAGTGTGTTGAAATATTATACTTATACAAAGATTCATTTAGGAGATATTTGCGAAAAATAGCGTCTGTCCGGCGCTGAAACGAATAGTACCGGTAGGTGTACAAAACGTGTGTATGTCTCGGTGATGCAGGTGTGGCGATAGGACTTTTGCCGCCGACTGTACTCTCTCAATTCAATTCAATTACATTTATTATGTTTGTCATAGAATAGTTATTTAAGCAGATGTTTTTTGGGCATGTAAAGCAAAAAGTATACAGTGTAATCCTTGACCTAATATTATCTACATAGTAGCAATACTAAAACAATTTGTAATAATAATAATAATAATGAAAATAACAACAATCTCTCTCTCTCTCTCTCTCTCTCTCTCTCTCTCTCTCTCTCTCTCTCTCTCTCTCTCTCTCTCTCTCTCTCTCTCTCTCTCCATACTTCTACATTTCACGCTCTGGCTCTCTCTTCAACATCTTTTTTTCTCTCACTCTCCATCACTTCCACATTCTGTGTATGTGTATGGTTATGTATGTTGAGAAGTGTACATGTGTGTGTATGGTTATGTACGTGTGTGGTGTATGTGTGTGTGTATGGTTATGTACGTGTGTGGTGTATGTGTGTGTGTATGGTTATGTACGTGTGTGGTGTATGTGTGTGTGTATGGTTATGTATGTGGAGAAGTGTACATGTGTGTGTATGGTTATGTACGTGTGTGGTGTATGTGTGTGTGTATGGTTATGTACGTGTGTGGTGTATGTGTGTGTGTATGGTTATGTACGTGTGTGGTGAATGTGTGTGTGTATTGTTATATACGTGTGTGGTGTATGTGTGTATGTATGGTTATGTATGTGGAAAAGTGTACGTGTGTGGTGCCTGTGTGTATGTGTGTATGTGGAGACGTATACGTATGTCCCACCCAAACCCAAACAGTACCCCACCCATCCTCATCAGAAATTATCATCCTACAGTGTCCCCAGACCCAAATACTCACCTCCTAATTCTTGGTACAGTTCTCCCAGCCTGACTTATGGTCCTCCTAGGTCTGCTTACCGTCCACAACACAGGCCAAGCTGCAGTCATAAGGAAAATAATCATAGCAGTCAGGAGTCGAATGAGGTTTATTTTTACACTTTGCCTGAGAGCGACGAAGAGGAGGAAGAATCTAGCGAGAAATCAAATGAGGAGGAAATAAAAGAAGAAAATTAGAAGGAAGAAGTAACGACAATTCCTACAACCCTCCAGTACCCCAACCCCGTAGGTGGGTATTGCCTGCATTAGTGATGTGGGCAATACTTCAAGGGTTTTGGCGCCCCTTCTGCCCCATCCATTAGCTTTTAGTTCTTCAACTGTCCCTCTTTTCTTTTTAATTCCTTTCTGCTTGCTGTCTCACCTCTCTATCGCCGTTTTCTGACGCTATATGACCTCGCTGTTGTGGCTCCTAATTCAATCAATCAATCAATCCATCCAGTACCCAAATATTTCTTCAGGTTCTCGATAGCATCATTCGAACTCCCAAATATAACCCAGTCTACAAATACCGTCATCCCTCCACTCGTGCCTACCTTCCATTCCCGTGTACAGTCATGGTCTAATGTACAGTCGGCGGCATAAGTCCTGTCTCCTTACCTGCTTCACCGAGACAGGCAGTGTTCATAGACTCGAGAAATACACACGTTTTCTACACCTAATAATCTCGAGTCTATGAACATTGCGTGCCTCGGTGAAGCAAGTGAGGCGACAGGACTTTTGCCGCCGACTGTACAACCAACCCATCCAGAAAGTGCCCGGGGATTTGTTTGTTGGATCCCTAACCAAAGATCAGACGACTGTGTAATCGGAAAGGCTTATTGGTTAGGGGTATCACCATGGTTTTCGTTCAGGCTGTAACAAATTGACTGTGGAATCGGCCCATAATCTTCATCATCACTTTCTTCTTCAATGTCATCATTTTTTTCTTCATCATCGTCATATTTCTCCTCATAGTCTTCCTGATTTTCTTCACTATAATATTCTTCATCTTCTTCACTACCATCCTCTTTATCCCTATTACTGTTATTTCCTTTTTCTTCAATATCTTCCTTATCCTTGTCACTCTGAGCACATGGGTAACAATACAAGCTGGAGAGACACCTTGGGCATTCTTCAGCTCAGGCACGGGAACCTCAGGGGAAGGTAGGTAGGTATATTGGTTACATGGGGACTAGGAAACAGTTTAACCCCACACAAAAAAAAAAAGAGAGAGTGAGAGTGAGAGAGTGAGTGGAATTGACACTTGCTTGAAACAATGAGAGTGTGGGAGAGGTGTTGAAGCATGACGTCACACCCACGCCCATGCCAACACACACACACACAAACAAACATACACAAACACACACACACACATTTAACTCGTATTGATGGGTGATCCCTGATACAACATTTTATCCAACACCGTAGTTTTTACTGGCCAGGAGCGGATGTTAGATTCCACATTAATTTTAGCCAGTGGAACAACAGCCCGATCACACCAAACATTTTCCAGGATTATTGATTCCTTGGAAGGCAAAGATCCAGACGCATCAGACAGCAGGATCGTCTTCCTGATTTTCTTCACTATAATATTCTTCATTTTCTTCACTACCATCCTCTTTATCCCTGTTACTGTTATTTCCTTTTTCTTCAATATCTTCCTTATCCTTGTCACTCTGAGCACATGGGTAACAATACAAGCTGGAGAGACACCTTGTATCTCGAAGAACTTTAAGGGCAGTGTGATCGTGTATGAGAATTGGTAGCTTCTGATTCCTCCTAACCAAGCCACGAAACAAACTCCTTCCATATGGGTGGCGTTTCCTGGCAATGTTTGAAGGACTCATATAACTCCTATATTCTGACTACATCACAGAGGGTCCTTAAGGGTAGTGTGATCGTGTATGAGAATTGGTAGCTTCTAATTCCTCCTAACCAAGCCACGAAACAAATGGATCCTATATACAGTAGGTTTTATTTGTTTCGTGGCAATATTAGAAGGACTTATTTACCTCTAATTTTCTAACTACAACACAGGGTCCCTTAACCGCTCGTATAAATAAAGTTTCTGTGTGTGCCAATGGGTATATATACAGTCTTCGTCGTTTACAGAAGGAACTGATTCGCCACCGACAGAACCATTGCCTTCAGTGTTACCAGCGAGAGTTACCCACTGACTTGGTATTATTTATCTGCTTTGTATATTCATCTCATCTCTTCTTAATGGGGACTGGGATTACGGGGACAGGCTTGGGGGGGTTAGGAGAGGTGCGGGAATAGGGGACAAGCTATCTATCCCCTCCCCCCACCCACCCCAAGCCTGTCCCCCCTATTCCCACCACCCCAAAAACCCCCCAAGCCTGTCCCCTACTCCCACACCCCTGAAACCACTGATTTGTATTTCTACTCTAATCAGGGACTTGTCTATTGGAGCCGTTCATATTGTTAGAGTTAGCCTTAGATGGAGGGAAAGAGTTCTGCACAAGAGCATATTCATCAGCTATATAGGACTGCTCCCTCAGCTAGTTTTTCTACCTTCCTTTCATCAAGGTGTACAGTCGGCGGCAAAAGTCCTGTCGTCTCACTTGCTTCACCGAGACAGACAGTGTTCATGGACTCAAGAAATTGCACGTTTTCTACACCTAATAATCTCGAGTCTATGAACATCGCGTGCCTCGGTGAAGCAAGTGAGGCGACAGGACTTTTGCCGCCGACTGTACACGGACCTCTCTATGAATAGATCTCTTGAACTCTTTTAACAGAATCATTTGTTTAAATTTCTCGAAGTCAAGCCCAACGTCTTTAGAACGTAGCCACTAGTCAAGCAAGTCTTCCTTAGTTCTTGCAAACTCTACATGGGACTCTTCCTCTTACTTGTATGTGAACCTAAATTTAGTCCTGTAGGGTTCTGGTACAAGTTCGTACGCCTTTAAAATCAAGTCCTTGACAATATCATAATCTTTGGACTGATCAAGAGACAGGGATGCGTAGGTGACTTGAGCTTTACCCCTAAGCACACTTTGTAATAAAATGGTCCAGTATTCTCTTGGCCATATAAATCCATTAGCCACTTTTTCAAATAACTGGAAATACTTATTGACGTCAGCTTCATTAAAAGTCAGGACAAGCCTAATATTCTTTTCTGCGTCAAAAGTGTTATCATTATTACTGGGGTTAGCCGTGTCACCCATGCGGAACTTATGGTCCAACTCAGCCTCACGAATCCCAACTTCAATATCAACTTTGGCTTTAGGTACAATTTTAGCCAATCCAAGTTGTAATTCGGCTTCCGTTTTTGGGACTTCGGGGAGAGGAGTGGCAAATAGCTTGTTATTGATGGAAGACACTAACTAATCTTTGGTAGTACTAGCCATCAAGGGAATGTTCAGCTGCTGTGCAATGAAGACAAGTTCCCTCTTATTCTTGTCTAGCACATCATTCATAGTAACTGATTCGTTACCTATGAATTCCTGTGCCTCTACCAGCGTGGATATAGACTCCATACTGATGATAATTGATTATTAGTTACCGAAACAAAGGCCAGATATCCTGGCGAGGTCGCCAATTTGTTACGCAACGGATACGCAAATAGTGAAGATGTGAGAGACAATCCTTACAAAGGGTTAATAAAGGCAAGTTCCTTTTAGTAATTGAATATTTTAATAAAACAAGTCTCTCCCCGGTTTTACTCAGGCTTTACATTGTATATGAACATTTGTAGGTAACCTGGAAAGACAACCTGGAAATATTACATGACTGTAGTGAACTTGGAATACTCCGTAACAATATATATATATATATATATATATATATATATATATATATATATATATATATATATATATATATATATATATATATATATATATATATATATATATATACATACAGACCAGAACCACGCCAAGGAAAAGATATATAGGAAATCGAAAATACTAGGTGAGAGAGAGAGAGAAAGAGAGAGTGAGAGAGTGAGTGTTTGAGTGTGTGTGTGTGTGTTAAGAAGGGTGTAGAGATAGGAGAATAATGTATTAAACTGAGTATATGAAAGACGACAGTAAGTAAACAAAAATTATATATACCGGCCTATATTCTATCTCCCTTACCTTCTCCTTCATTCATTCTTTCACTCGTTCTTACCACCCTTGTCCACATCCATATATATATATATATATATAGGTTCATTCCTCACATTAGTATTATATATTAATCATCCTAAAAGAATGATATAAATAATTAATTGCTTTTAATGTTTTTATTAAACTATGCTGTTATTACAAATCTTATTGATGATTCCTCCAAACTATGCCACAAAACAGATCATGAGTAATATTGAGGTCTGACGTTTCCTGGGACAGTGTCGAGGAATCGTTAGCTATCAAAATAATACCAGCACACGAAGGGACCAAAGTTTAGCGAGGGAGGGCTGGTCAGTCAGTGTGCTATAATCAACGAAGGTCAGGGAACTTTTAAATGATGGTTTGTTTATAGATTATCATAGAGAGTTAGAAGTATTGTATATAAGACGAATCTAAATATTATACATTACAACACGAACCTAAATATTATACAGTACACACTCACACTCACACACACACACAAACACGCACACGCACACGCACGCTCATTGGACACACACACACACACAGGCATGCTCATTGGACATACACACACACACACAGGCACACACGCTCATTGGACACACACACACACACAGGCACACACACACACACAAACATGCTCATTGGATACACACACACACACACGCACGCTCATTGGACACACACACACACACAGGTATGCTCATTGGATACACACACACACACACACACACACACACACACAGGCACGCTCATTGGACACACACACACACACAGGCACACACACACACACAAACATGCTCATTGGACACACACACACACACACACGCTCATTGGACACACACACACACACAGGCACGCTCATTGGACACACACACACACAGGCATGCTCATTGGATACACACACATATACATAAACACACACACACACACACACACTCATTGGACACACACACACACACACACACGCTCATTGGACACACACACACACACACACACACACACACACACACACACACACACACAGACACGCTCATTGGACACACACACACACACACACAATATAACTTAGCCCCATCATCAAAGTATTGTCAAAATGTCACTCCCAATCAAACAACATAATATGGCTTAATACAATGACCAACTTTTAACTGTCAGATATAATGGTAACCTGACTGACGGGCAATTTGGTGAAGTGGAGCTGTCTGTGAATTTGTGAACTGTGAATTAACCTTTAGGGACCAGGTGTGTGTGTGTGTGTGTGTGTGTGTGTGTGTGTTGTGTGTGTGTGTGTTAACCAGGTGTGTGTGTGTGTGTGTGTGTGTGTGTGTGTGTGAGAGAGAGAGAGAGAGAGAGAGAGAGAGGTTGGCAGATGATCGTGTGTGTGTGTGTGTGTGTGTGTGATGTTGGCAAATTATCGTGTGTGTGTGTGTGTGTGTGTGTGTGTGTGTGGCCTGGTAATATATTGGGTGGTCTGTCGTCTAGATATCTCAGACTTCGACTCAGAGGGCTAGGGATTGTAAGTGTATAAAAAAAATATATCCTGTATACCTCCCGACTATGAGACTGTCTATGATGATGGTGGTCGGGGTGACAACTTTGGGTATCAACAATGTCTCGTCTCTAGCCTTATCCTCTCCTTTGGGTAAGTAATAAGACCCGTAGTTTTAAAACATTTGAGGGCCCTTACTGGAGCTCTATGAACCCTCCAAACTACTCCAGGCAACAGATTCCCTATTCGAAACACTGAAGCGTTTTGTGGCCTGGATTATTTGGAGGATTCATAGAGCTCCAGTAAGGGCCTTCAAATGTTTTAAAACTACGGGTGTTAGACTCGTAGATTTAAAATATTTGAGGGCCCTTACTGGAGCTCTATGAACCCTCCAAACTACTCCAGGCAACAGAACGCTTCAGTATTTTTAATAGGGAATCTGTTGCCTGGAGTATTTTGGAGAATTTATAGAGTTCCAGTAAGGGCCTTTGGGAAAACTGTGGGTTGTATCAGGGAGTGATGAAGTAGGCCTAGGGAGTAATGGAATAGGCCTAGGAGGAAGTGGAGTATACCTAAGGAGTATTGTGTTTTTTCAGGCCTAAGGAGTGATGAACTAGGCCTAGGAGGAAGTGGAGTATTCCTAAGGAGTATTGTGTTTTTTCAGGCCTAGGGAGTGATGAACTAGGCCTAGGAGGAAGTGGAGTATACCTACGGAGTATTGTGTTTTTTCAGGCCTAAGGAGTGATGGAGTAGGCCTAGGAGGAAGTGGAGTATACCTAAGGAGTATTGTGTTTTTTCAGGCCTAAGGAGTGATGGAGTAGGCCTAGGAGGAAGTGGAGTAGACCTAAGGAGTGACGTTGATGTATTGCTAAAGACAGGTGAGGCAGTAAGGTCTGTATTGAAGTCTGACACACTGCCTTACTGCTCTGTGGTTTTTATATTAGATGGCAACTCTTCACCCACGGCTGTATATAAGGTATGGATGTATATATGTATGTATGTATATATGTATGATAGAACTTTAACCCTAGTAATATCCACAACTATCTGTAGGGACTATAAACATGTATAACAGAAGGAAATATACATATCCTTCTCTAATACATACAAGCAACTATGGACATTAATATATTTAATGTTGTATCAATAGTTGTCCATAGTTGCTTGTAGGGATATAATTATAAGGTATGGATGTATATATGTACAGTCGTGGTCAATAATAATCATCCACATATGGGTATCTCAAACAATTTACTATCTAATGTTTTAACGTACAATTATGATGTTATTGTTTTAAGTAATGTGTATAACTACTTGTATTAAATTAAAAGATGTTAGGAACAAAGGAACAAAGGGAAGCTGTCAAACTCTTACGTGATGGATGTATATATGTATGTACAGTTGCCAAAAAAGGTATTGCGACAACTATTGATACAACATTAAATATATTCATTTCCATAGTTGCTTGTAGGAATATATATAAGTATGTATTACAGAAGGATATGTATATTTCCTTCTGTTATACATGCTTATAGTCCCTACAAATAGTTGTGGATATTACTAGGGTTAAAGTTCTATCAAGATTTGTCGCAATACCTTTTTTGGCAACTGTATATATGTATGTTTATGCCTTCACTAATTAAACCATATCACTGTTTTCTATGTGGAGAATCATACTGCTTTAGTTAATACAGTAACATATCACTTCGCTTATTTATTTAATTTCACTTAATTATGTATAAAATTCATTCATTTAATCTTTTCACTCACTTAATTATTTCACTTAATTAATCATTTCACTGACTCATTTATTTCGCTCATTCATTAATTTAACTTTATATGCACAACCATTTATATGTAAATCAGTGTTGGTGTTTCTCTGCAGATTAGAATTCATGTTATATTAATTAAGGGGGATGTGGGAGTAGGGGACAGGCTTGGGGGGGACTGGGGGGGTGCGTGAATAGGGAGACAGGTTTGATGTGGTGGTGGAGGGTGGGTAGAAAGCCTGTCCCCTGATCCCGCACCCCTCTAACCCCCCCAAGCCTGTCCCCCTATTCCCACACCCCCTTAAAAATCAACCCCACGTAAAATATTAATATAACATGAATTTCTAATCTTAAAGTTATTTTCTTGACGAGCTTCAGTCGATCTAGAATTGTTTATATGTGTTTATATGTGTTTCTATGTGTTTATATGTGTTTATATGTGTTTATATGTGTTTATATGTGTTTTTCTTCTCTTGTTATTCCTTTGGCAATGAGACTGTGGTAGGACGAGTTGCGCCCTTCGGAGTGGGAGTAGTGGAAGTGGAAGGAGGAACACGTGACGACAACAACGTTACCACGACACAGATGAGACAAGCCATTACTCTAGCTAAGAAAGTGTGTTGTGAGGGATTGATTACCTACTGACACACACACACACACACAGAAAGAGAGAGAGAGAGAGAGAGAGAGAGAGAGTATGAGTGTGTGTGTGTGAGAGAGAGAGAGAGAGTATGAGTGTGTGTGTGTGTGTGTATGAGAGAGTATGAGTGTGTGTGTGTGTGAGAGAGAGAGTATGAGTGTGTGTGTGTGTGTGTGTGTGTGTGTGTGTGTGTGTGTGTGTGTGAGAGAGAGAGGGAGAGAGAGAGAGGAGTGAGTGAGAAAGAGAAAGAGTAAAGCATGGAGTGTGTATGAGAGAGAGAGAGAGAGAGAGAGAGAGAGAGAGTATGAGTGTGCGTGTGTGTGTGAGAGAGTGAGTGAGTATGAGTGAATGTGTGTGAGTGTTTGAATGAATGAATGTGTGTGTGAGAGAGAAAGAGAGAGTATGAGTGTGTGAGAGAGAGAGAGAGTATGAGTGAGTGTATGTGTGTGAGAAAGAGAGTGAGTAAGTTAGTGTATGTATGTGAGTGTTTGAATAAATGAATGTGTGTGTGTGTGAGAGAGAGAGAGAGTATGTGTGTGTGTGAGAGAGAGAGAGAGAAAGTATGAGTGTGTGTGTGTGAGAGTGAGAGTGAGTAAGTTAGTGTATCTTGTGTGTGAGTGTTTGAATAAATGAATGTGTGTGTGTGTGTGAGAGAGAGAGAGAGAGAGAGAGAGAGTATGAGTGTGTGTGTGTGATTTGATTTGATTTGATTGATGGATATTAGGCGCCGCAACATCGAGGTCCTATAGCGCCAGAAAAAGGTGATAGAGAGGTGTGACAGCAAGCAGTAAGGAAATTAAAAGAAAAGAGGGACAGTTGAAGAACTGAAAGCTAATGGCTGGGGCCGAAGGGGCGCCAAAACCCTGTAAGTATTGCCCACATTAATTAATATAGGCAATACCCCCCTACGGGGTGTGTGTGTGTGAGAGAGAGTAAGTTTGTGTATGTTCTGTGTGAGTGTTTGAATAAATGAATGTGTGTGTCAGAGTGAGAATGAGAGAGAGTGATGGAAAGGTAGAAAACAAATATTATATCTCTCGTGACTGTACTTTGAGTAAAGAGAAACATATCTTACTATTACATTAGTGAAGGAATTTACACTCACACCCGAAGTTTTAAAACATTTGAGGGCCCTTACTGGAGCTCTATGAATTCTCCAAACTACTCCAGGCAACAGATTCCCTATTCGAAACACTGAAGCGTTTATTGGCCTGTATTATTTGGAGGGTTCATAGAGCTCCAGTAAGGGCCCTCAATTTTTTTTAAACTACGGGTGTCAGCACTCTGTATAATTGCGTGCACCAATCGGTATCCCCCCTCTTGGTGAAAGGAGAACAGAAAATCGAACACATTATTGCATATTGCCTCCTTCTAGTTTGTTATGAATGGTATTGGTAAATCAAGTGAATGTTTAATCATAGATATCAACATCAAAGTCAGTGATATCACGCCTAACGGCAACTATCATGCCATGGCTGGGTGGGATAGTTGCCAGTTAGACGTGATATCACTCACTATTGATGTTGATATTAAACATTCACTTGAACTACCAATACCGTCCATAACACACCAGCAGAAGGTAATCTACAATAATGTGTTCGATTCCCTGCTCTTCTCTGACCATGGGCTTCAGAATAGAAGGGAGATACCTATTGGTGCACAGACTCTACAATGTGACTATATTATAACCAATGATATAAATCCCATAAACAGACGTGATTATAATACTACTATACGTTTCAGCGCCGGACAGACGCTGTTTTTCGTAAATATCTCCTAAATGAATCTTTGTATAAGTATAATATTTCAACACACTACCTTTAACATCCTGGCCTAATTTTTGGCTGACATACCATATTCCTATATGTATTATGTTAGGAGTTTACTTGTGAAAAATATCACAAAGCTGGCCAGTCATATTGACGCATTCGAAGGAAAGTGTGGGGTAGTGAAGGAAGGAGAGGTGTGGGGGGTGTTGGTGGAGGGGTAGTGAAGGAAGGAGTGGTGTGGGGGTGTTGGTGGAGGGGTAGGGAAGGAAGGAGTGGTGTGGGGGTGTTGGTGGAGGGGTAGGGAAGGAAGGAAGGAGTGGTGTGGGGTGTTGGTGGAGGGGTAGGGAAGGAAGGAGTGGTGTGGGGGTGTTGGTGGAGGGGTAGGGAAGGAAGGAGTGGTGTGGGGTGTGTTGGTGGAGGGGTAGGGAAGGAAGGAGTGGTGTGTTGGTGTTGGTGTTGATGGAGGGGTAGGGAAGGAAGGAGTGGTGTGGGGGTGTTGGTGGAGGGGTAGGGAAGGAAGGAGTGGTGTGGGGGTGTTGGTGGAGGGGTAGGGAAGGAAGGAGTGGTGTGGGGGTGTTGGTGGAGGGGTAGGGAAGGAAGGAGTGGTGTGGGGGTGTTGGGGGTGTTGGAGGGGTTACACGAGTACCACACACTCGTCCCATTCTCTATAACACCTTAGATATGATGACTGGAATAGGCTTAATATCACTCAGTAAACTCCTAACATAACACATATAGGAATATGGTATGTTCGGCGCTAAAACGTATAGTAAGTAACTCTATTTCTCCACCGTCCACTCTCTCTCTCTCTCTCTCTCTCTCTCTCTCTCTTTATATATATATATATATATATATATATATATATATATATATATATATATATATATATATATATATATATATATATATATATATATATATGTATGTACAGTGTCGGCAAAAAAAGACGCTACCTCCCACCGACATGGACGCTACCTACGACATCGTGACATAAAATTATGGGAAATTTCATTAAAAAAAAAAAATATTTGTATTGTTCTGGTACTGACCAATTAGTACTTTGTCATTTCTCCTTTCATATTAATAACCTCTTGCAGACGTCTAGGCATAGACCTAGCTAATTTTTCAAAATAGGATCTCTCCAGTAAAGCAAGAAGGATATGCGTTATGGTTGTGGTATGCCTGACAGTTCGCCTGTATATTTCTTTAATTGGCACTTTTCCTTCCCTTAGTAACAAAATATGGACCCTTTCCTCCTTGCTAGTTGTTGTAGCACCCTTGGCAATGCACTAGGATAAATCTAAGGGCCACCAGAATCACGGTGTAAAGATTCACTTTGAAAACAATCTGAGCACAAAAAAAGTCAGTTCACTGATTCCACCCAGACAGACATAACTAGTAAATTTTGAAATCTGTCTGGCAGAGGGCGGTATCCTAACAACCTATTGATGCTGCCCTCTGCCAGACAGATTTCAAAATTTACTAGTTATGTCTGTCTGGGTGGAATCAGTGCACTGACTTTTTTTGTGCTCAGATTGTTTTCAAAGTGAATCTTTACACCGTGATTCTGGTGGCCCTTAGATTTATCCTAGTGCATTGCCAAGGGTGCTACAACAACTAGCAAGGAGGAAAGGGTCCATATTTTGTTACTAAGGGAAGGAAAAGTGCCAATTAAAGAAATATACAGGCGAACTGTCAGGCATACCACAACCATAACGCATATCCTTCTTGCTTTACTGGAGAGATCCTATTTTGAAAAATTAGCTAGGTCTATGCCTAGACGTCTGCAAGAGGTTATTAATATGAAAGGAGAAATGACAAAGTACTAATTGGTCAGTACCAGAACAATACAAATATTTTTTTTTTTAATGAAATTTCCCATAATTTTATGTCACGATGTCGTAGGTAGCGTCCATGTCGGTGGGAGGTAGCGTCTTTTTTTGCCGACACTGTACATATATATACAGTATATATATGACATAACACACACACACAGGTACAGGGACACTGTTGGTGTGTGACTGTGGTTGTAGTGAGTGTGGATCCTTCCTTTATCATGTTGTGGGCCAGGGTAGCTGACGAGGACCGACTCTTGGTATGGATGAATAAAGTGTTGGTGGTGACCAGACTACCTCTACCCTCACTCCACCCTCTACTCTCAACACACTGGACCTTAGCTAATATGAACGTGATGGTGGTTAATGATGAGACGGACCACCTGCCTCACAGTCCACCTAGGTGAATACAGATATGTTAGGTGTACAATGGAGGTAAAGGAGTCTTTCAAATATTGCCACGAAACACCACCTATTGGGAAGGAGCTGGTTTCGTGGCATAGTCAGGAGGAATCAGAAGCCTCCAATTCTCATACATGATCACAGGGTCCTTAAATATTATTATTATTATTATTATTATTATTATAATAATAATAATAATAATAATAATAATAATAATAATAATAATAATAATAATAATAATAATAATAATAATAATAATAATATTAATATTAATAATAATATTAATATTAATAATAATAATAATAATAATAATAATAATAATAATAATAATAATAACAATAACAATAACAATAACAATAACAATAATAATAATAATAATAATAATAATAATAATAATAATAATAATAATAATAATAATAATAATAATAATAATAATAATAATAATAATAATAATGGGGGAGTGGGAGTAGGGGACAGGCTTGGGGGGCATTGAGGGTTGCGTGAATAAGGAGACAGGCTTAGTGTGGTGGTATGGGGTGGGTAGAAAACCTGTCCTTTAGTCCCGCACCCCCCTAACCCCCCCAAACTTGTCTCCCTACTCCCACCCCCCATTGTTCGAAAAAAACTGTTGTGTTAGGAAATTAATTATTGCACCAAGTTTTTTAGTTGTTTCGAACCAACTTGTTTCGAAGCCTTGGTGTAGAGACTTCCTGAGGCTTACGGGACTTCTCTATACCATTCAAATACCAGTCTAGCATGTCATGACAAAATTAGTTCCTATTTCAACATGTACAGTTGCCAAAAAAAGGTATTGCGACAACTATTGATACAACATTAAATATATTAATGTCCATAGTTGATTGTATGGATTTATAAGTGTGTATTACAGAAGTTTATATATATATTTCCTTCTGTTATACATGTTTATAGTCCCTACAAATAGTTGTGGATACTATTATGCATAAAGTTCTATCAAGATTTGTCGCAATATCTTTTTTGGCATCTGTACAAAATCCCAGCCTTTGACCTCATGTATAATTGCATCTTATTCTTAGAGGCACCAACCACACTACTTTATACACATCTCAGCCTAATAGGATAATTTTTTCATTCATTTCCTCTTTTAATCCTTCTATCCTTCATTCATTCATTCCCTCATCCATTTCTTCATTTCTCCCTTCACTCAACCATCCCTTCCTTTTCTCAACCATTCATTCAGTCATTCAACCACGCATTGCTTACTTACACCCGTAGTTTAAAAGAAAATTGAGGGCCCTTACTGGAGCTCTATGAATTCTCCAAACTACTCCAGGCAATAGATTTCCTATTCGAAACACTGAAGAATTTTGTGGCCTGGATTATTTGGAGGGTTCATAGAGCTCCAGTAAGGGCCCTCAATTTTTTTTTAAACTACGGGCCTTACTTCCTTCATTCATTCCTTCATTCAACCATTCCTACCTTCCTTGCCTCCTTTTATTTCCTTCCTGCTTGCTGTCACCTCTCTCTATCACCTTTTTCTGGCGCTATAAGACCTCGATGTTGCGGCGCCTAATATACATCAATCAATCAATCATTCCTTCATTCAACCATTCCTTCCTTCCTTCCTTGCTTCCTTCACTCCTTCCCTCTACCATGACAGAATTGCTTACTTACTTCCTTCCTTCATTCAACCATTCCTTCCTTCCTTGCTTCCTTCACTCCTTCATTCAACCATTCCTTCCTTCCTTGCTTCCTTCACTCCTTCATTCAACCATTCCTTCCTTCCTTGCTTCCTTCACTCCTTCATTCAACCATTCCTTCCTTCCTTGCTTCCTTCACTACTTCCCTCTACCACGACAGAATTGCTTACTTACTTCCTTCCTTCATTCAACCATTCCTTCCTTCCTTGCTTCCTTCACTCCTTCATTCAACCATTCCTTCCTTCCTTGCTTCCTTCACTCCTTCCCTCTACCACGACAGATGTGGAGTATTTGTCCATCTTCCGTACACAGTGAGCGGCGTGGCAGAGACAGTGAGAGTTGCATCCTGGACACCGACACAAGGCCTTAACATTCTCTCAACACAACTCACTCTGTATCCGGAGAAAGGAGCTAAGTCAGTCAATTATGGACCTTAAGGACCTGACACTCGTAGGTTTAAAACATTTGAGGGCCCTTACTGGAGCTCTATGAACCCTCCAAATAATCCAGGCCACAAAACGCTTCAGTGTTTCGAATAGGGAATCTGTTGCCTGGGGTAGTTTGGAGGGTTCATAGAGCTCCAGTAAGGGCCCTCAAATGTTTTAAAACTACGGGTGTAAATCAGTCGATTAAGGAGCTAAGTCAGTTAATTATGGACCTAAGTCAGTCAATTAAGGAGCTAAGTCAGTTAATTAAGGGCCTAAGTCAGTCAATTAAGGACCTAAGTCAGTCAATTATGGATCTAAGTCAGTCAATTATGGATCTAAGTCAGTCAATTATGGACCTAAGTCAGTCAATTAAGGAGCTAAGTCAGTCAATTATGGACCTAAGTCAGTTAATTATGGAGCTAAGTCAGTCAATTAAGGAGCTAAGTCAGTCAATTATGGACCTAAGTCAGTCAATTAAGGAACTAAGTCAGTTAATTAAGGACATAAGTCAGTTAATTAAGGACCTAAGTCAGTCAATTAAGGAACTAAGTCAGTTAATTAAGGGCCTAAGTCAGTCAATTAAGGAACTAAGTCAGTTAATTAATCACGAACAAACAAAACAAAATAAAGCAGAATAATATAAAAAACAAACAGACATACAGTTGGCTCCACTTCCGCATTTACCACTTTGCGTTGCCAATGCTGAGCTAGCATACCCAGAAATATGTATCCCGAACCACGTGTCATCATAATGCGAACCACTCACTACCGAATGAGATGGAAAGAGGAGTTGGGTTGTGTTGGGGAGGGAGTGACTCAGATACCATGTGAGTGTAGGAAAATCATCATGGGTTTTCTGACACTGTTCACGTCGACACTGGTGATTGGTTCAACAAATACTAATGGTGCCAATTGCTACATGATTATTATAGAATTAATTTATAGAGACCATCTTTATCGTAGTCATAATTTTATTTACTTGATGTTATATATTAATTATATAGCTCCATGGAACGAGGACATGGTGTGGGAGATGAGACAGAGTGATTATTGAGTAGATATGACTGCTGTCGAGTAACGAAATTAGCCTTACTTATAATATCTGCCAGAACCATTATGATCTTTCTACCTCTTAATTTGCCTCAAAAATCTCAACTGTTAAGCACATACATTTCATAATTAATTAGAAGTGAACGTCACTACCTTATCTGCCCTAACACCTGCAGACTATGTGAGGAAAGAAAGCCGGATGACTGTGTGTTCAGCTGATATTGCCTTGTGTGAAAGTTACACTGCAATATTAACAAGATATACTGTATAAAATCTATAAAAGCTACGTTTATCGTTCACTAGTTAGTCTCACTTGCAATACTACAATTGTCTACACGACAAAACATAGCGACAATGAAATAATATTGATGAAGTGGATGGTATATGGACACGACCTTTAACCATTATCAATGTTTTCCTAATGATTATTATATTTCCTTTACTTAGTAATCGGCTGAGTAAAAATCATTACATGATTAACAAAGAAAGCATTTATTAATCATCAGTAATTGTTGACGTGTGAATGTTATTGCTACGTAAAGTTTGTCATAATTTTCTATAATAAAGAAAAAAATCTCTTGGAATGTAGCATTCTCTTGGATTTAAATATCAGAAGAAAAATTATTAAAAAGGTGATAGTTGTGTTTGTTGACTTATAACCACAGCTGCGGTGCTAACTGTAATATATACTTCTCCCACTCTCCAATTATAAAAACACTTGATCACTGTTGAAGCTTTTCCCTTTCCAACCCAACACCTCATTCCGTCTCATGAACTACAGTATAGAGTGAAGGATTCGCATCATGATAAAACTGGGTTCGGGATTCAAATTTCTGGATGGCTCAACATTGGCAACACAAAACGGTAAACGCAGAAGTGGAGCCAACTGTACATTAAAATATGACAATTATTCTCTATAATTATAACAAAATGTCTGTAAATTATTCTCTCAGTATTTATGTATAACGTGTATATCATTATTTCTTTCATTGTTGTTATTGGTGTTGTTATTGTTGTAGTTTACGTTGTTGTTGTTGTCGTTATTGTTATCGAAATTGTTGTTGTCATTGTTATTGTTCTTGATGTTTTTGTTAATGTTCTCCCAGTGAAATGGAATTGTTATTGTTGTTGTTGTCGACATTGTTGTTGCTGTTGTCCTCATTGATGTTGTTGTTATTGTTATTGTTGTTGTTGTTGTCGTCATTGATGTTGTCTTCATTGTTGTTGTTGTTGTCGAAATTATTGTTCTTGTTGTCGTCATTATTGTTATTGTTATTGTTGTCGACATTGCCGTTATTGTTGTCATCATTATTGTTGCTGTTGTCTTCATTGTTGTTGTTGTTGTCGTCATTGATGTTGTCTATATTATTGTTGTTGTTATTGTTATTGTTGTTGTTGTTGTTGTCGACATTGTTGTTGTTGTTGTCGTCATTGATGTTGTCTTCATTGTTGTTGCAGTTGTCGTCATTATTGTTGTTGTTGTTGTCGTCATTGATGTTGTCTTCATTGTTGTTGTTGTTGTCTTCATTGTTGTTGTTGTTGTTGTCGTCATTGATGTTGTCTTCATTGTTGTTGTTGTTGTTGTCGTCATTGATGTTGTCTTCATTGTTGTTGTTGTCATCATTATTGTTGTTGTTGTCGACATTGTTGTTGTTGTTGTCGTCATTGATGTTGTCTTCATTGTTGTTGTTGTTGTTGTCATCATTGATGTTGTCTTCATTGTTGTTGTTGTCATCATTATTGTTATTGTTGTTGTTGTCGACATTGTTGTTGTTGTTGTTGTCACCACTGATGTTGTGTTCATTGTTGTTGTTGTTGTCGTCATTGTTGTTGTTGTTATTGTTATTGTTGTCTTCATTGTTGTTGTTGTTGTCTTCATTGTTATTGTTGTTGTTGTCGTCATTGATGTTGTGTTCATTATTGTTGTTGTTATTCATAGTTTCCACGGAGCTGCGGTAACAATGGGATCCAACACACTGCCTCCATACTGGCAACAATGGGAAGTGTTGAACAGTGAGGGAGAGAAGGAGATGAGGTATGCTGGTCGCAGTTGGCTTATGATCGAACTCGTGGCTCACAAACTCAATTTCACACCAGTTCAAGTTATGACGAGTAACTGGGCAGAGGTGAGTGTATTTTTTATAGTTGTAATGATTTTTTTTTTTTATTATTATTATTAATTCCTTTATCCATTTTTTTATTTGTTATTTGGTATATTAATTATTCCTTGATTTATCTACTTGTCTATTCCTTTATTTATTTATATTTACTTTTTATTTATTTATTTACTTAAATGTTTATTCATTCCTCTATTTATTTATTTACCCCTTAATTTATTTACTTACTTCTTTATTCATTTTTGTTTCGTAGCTTCCTCTTCTTTATTCCTAGTTCCCACCTCCATTATATCATAGTTTGTCCTTTAACGGCATAAATAATATTAGATTTTATTTTTCCAGAGCATATAGATATCAGAGAAGTGTAAGTACAGCCACAATCAACTAACCACCGACACTTTCCTTCCATCGTGCCAAAAAATCAGTATCATATCAAAATATAATCATACAATACATTATGTTAACTCGACCCCCTCAATTATTATTATTATGAGGTGCTGCAACATTATACACGTATTGTTGTTTTTTACTAAGATGGTAGGAAAGTGGACTGGTTGACGGTCGTGTACAAAGTATATAAAAGAATAAAATAGCCAATCCTGATCATGGAGATACCAATATTTCTCCCATATGAGTTGAAATTCATGAAAAATAAGGGTAAATAAGAGGTGGAGAAACATCGTCCCTCACACCAACAGTTACTACAGACTTAATACACACAACAACACTAATAAATCCATTTTCTGATGCGTTTCTCTTCGTGTTTTTGCACTTTGAGACAAAACACCATTGCTAGCTATTGACTGGCATGGTGAATATGAAGTACAGTCGTGGTCAATAATAATCATCCACATATGGGTATCTCAAACAATTTACTGTCTAATGTTTTCACATTCACATATGATGTTAATGTTTTTAGTAGTGTGTAGCTGCTTGTATTAAATTAAAAGATGGTAGTTAACCTATTTATTGGAAAGTTTATCATCTAAGGAACAGAGGAAAGCTGTCAAACTCTTACGTGAGTTACCCCTATATGGATGATTATATTTGACCGCGACTGTATATCCTCCGTAAAAACACAATAATACCGCACAACTCCCCTAGACATCACAATCTCTTGCTTTCAAAGGTAATGAAAAGTTGGCGTGGCCTACATGTATGGCAAGGATAATAAACAATGTGTATGGCAAGGATAATAGACTATAATCTATTATCCTTGGTGTATGGCTAGTGACGTCACGGATGCACAGCCATCAACTTCTATTATGTGCTTTGATGGCTTTTATATGCCAAACAATATTTTTCTTTGTCAAATAAATTACATAACATGACAATTCAGCTCATTTATTAACTACTAGCAGCGATACCCGACATTGTCCGGGTGAAGATCCTACATGTGGTTTTGTCAATAAATTTCCTCTAATTACTTTTATGTGAACTTATTAGGAGGGTGGGACGAGTCCATTATCTGGTGTGGTTGCTGGTCCCCCAGAGA
>JAWZYT010000217.1:735000-772500 GCA_034508575.1 Petrolisthes manimaculis
GGTGGAACGAATTCTAGAAAGGTAGCATCTCAGGGAGAGAGGATGTCCAATACCACGAGGAGGCAGATGGCAGGCTTCCTTTGTGAGTCTGTCAACTGTACCATTGTGACGTAAACATACATGGGATGGCACCCATAAACATTTGACAGTCAAGTTACGATGACACAATAAGGCCAAAAACCATAACATCTGCTGAATAACAGAAGAGTGTTTGGGCTGAACACTAGAGAGGGAATGAAGGGCAGGTTTGGAGTCACAAAAAATGGCAAACAAGACTAACAGCATCCAGAATGGCATACAGTTCACACAATGTTGAGCTGGAGTGGTTACAGAGACGACGGCCAACCCGATCCCCTGGAGGTGACTCCATGTCAGGTGCTGTACCATCTACTTGCAATGAGCCATCAGTATAGAGGCAGTATGGATCTGTGATGGAGGACATCGCTGTTTCTATGTGTTCCAAAGCCTACTGCCGCTGTAGAGAAGGCAGTTCCGACTTGGAGGTAGGTATTAAGCTCACATCAGGTATTGGTAGCATCCACGGAGGGGGCCCTGGGGGGACGTCTGCAACCATTATATCTATATTAAGACTATGGAGCATAAAGGAAACAGACCTTATAAGATTATGTGCAGCAGGCAGTATGGGAGGGACCGGGTAGTTTGGTCTAAGAGATGTCCTGACTATATAGGAGTAATGGGGTGATAGATGTGGGAAAGGCAGGCACTTGACTGTGAAGCAAGTAACATTAGCATAATTTCTCTCCACTAATGGGGGAAGACGTAACTCACACTGCATGTTCACTATCCTGGTCGACATTGGACAGCCGAGAATTATCCTCATTGCTCTATTCTGAAAAATTTCTAAAGTTTCAAAAGTAGCCCTAGAAAGTTGAATCAAAGCAGGGGAGAGGTAATCAACAACTGAACGGATAAAAACAATATAGATGGTCCTGGCTACTGGGATAGAGATGCCTGAGGAGTTGTTAGAGAGCCATTGAAGTGGTGTAAGTCGGCGCTGGAGACGACCCAACAAGTCCTGGACAATGGGATGGTCTTGAGGTCTGGCAGGGACAATCGGCCAAATATCGACTGGCGCGCCCAGGTAGTGGTACTGGAAACACATGGGAATGACAGTCCCTCCAATGGTGAACACTGGCCGAGTTTGAGGAAAGCAAAAGCGGCAGGTGTATATTCTGCTCTTATCTGGTGAGATAATAATGCTTCAGTGAGAGGAGGCCACAGAGAAGGAGTCAAGAAACCGCTGGAGATCCACTTGTGAGGTAGAATGAACACAGATATCATCAGCATAGCACGTAATTGTAGTACCACGAATATCAGGGAGAGAAGTGAGCAGCCGATGCATCAGAATATTAAATAACAATGAACTGACAACACCCCCTTTGAGGCGTACCAAGATGAAAACTAAGCAAAGGACTGAGCGCACCACTAAAAACACATGGGAGGTTTTGTTACGGAGGTAGCCCCGAATACACCATAATAGATTACCCTTTATCCCAAAGTCAATCAGTTGATCCAAAATGACGTCTGTAATAGCAACATCGAAGGCAATTCGAAGGTCAAGTGGTGTGTGCTCTGCTGGGGAAGGAAAACAAACAGTCATGGAGAAAGACTATCCAGCAGTCTGTACATGAGACGATTAAGTAAGATTCTCTCCATAACCTTACAAAAACAGGAAGTAAGGGAAATTGGCCTGAACTTCGCAGTGCCGGGCTTAGGGATGGGTATTATTGTGCTGCTGGTCCGGGCCCGTGGTACACAAATATTACGAAAACAAAGATTGCACAGTTGAAGTAGGGGTTCACAGGAACTTGTTGAAGTAGGCGCAACCCACCATAAGTATCACCAGGGGAAGAAGCTTTACCTTGAGAGAGAGCAAGGCGCAACTCCTCCTCAGTTATCTGCTCTGCATCATCGTTATCATTTTGCAAATTGAGCAGACATTAGACGTAGTCAATAGACAGCTGCACAGGAAGCGAGTGCATATTGTATGTGGATGGGTAGATTGGCTGGGGTAGATTGTTCTGACCAGATATCGACGCGTCCCTAGACATTTGGTAACGAGGGAGCAGGTCAGGGTTTAGGTTGGCTTGAAACAGTAGGCCATCAAGTTCAGCCTCCTCCTTTGCTTCCTGTATACGTGCATCCAGTGTCAAGGAGTAGGCAGTATGGCGATGCTGGAATGTGGCCGGGAGATGTATTGCCTATAAACGTCATGAGTAGCAGATATAAGATCAGAGTAAAACTGTTCCACTGATATGACAAATGTAGAGAATACATGGGCCATAAATAATATGTAAGTTAGGCAATATTTAGGGGGAACAGCAATACGCAAACAAGTGGCTGAAACACTTGACCCAGCAGGGAGAGAATAATGAAACCGAAGATCGTTGTGATCAGAGAATAAGTCTGGCACCGAGGAGCACTGGACCCGAGATGCTATCAGGCCAGACAAGAGGATGTAATCCAGAGTACCTCCCCGGCAATGAGTGGCACCACCAGTGTCCCAGCGTGTCAGATGATGCTTGCGAATGTATGAAAGGAGACGAACACCATTATGATTAATAAAGCCAGGACCATCACCCAAATCAGAATGTCGAGCATTAAAATCTCCCATATACACCATACCATGCACTGTTGGAAGAGGAAGAGCCTCAAGAGTGAGTCTAGCTGGGGCAGAATAGACATTATATTAATTGGAATACTCCATTCCCAGGTAGAACCTCAAAGAGCTGAAAGGTCATGTCAGAATCAGTGGAGGTACGGAGAAGGCGATGTGGCAAGGATCTATGTATGTAAGTCAGGAGACCATTCCTTACCAGATGAACATAGGGGACATAACCTGTCTTAGAAATGTATCCTGAAGAAAAATAACACTGGGATGATGGCGGAAAACATATGCCTTGAGTTGAGTGAGCTTAGCATAACTTGTGATACCACAAACATTCCAGGAGATGACATCCAGCCGGCAATCACTAGTGAACTTTGTATTTTGAGGTTTAGAAGTCCGGCGAGTGGGGGCAGATGGGCGACCTTGGGAGGAGAAGGGACTGACTCGAGAAGCTTTTATCAGGCGAGATGCAACAGTATCTATCTTTTCGGTAAGAGTAGTGACTGTTGAGATGATGGCCTGCTTAGCCTCGACCAAGGATGAGAGTTTAGAGTCATTGGCAGTCTGAACGGCAAGCAGCTCATCAATCCTGGCTTCAAGGGCAGAAAAGCGGTTCTCGAGGGCCGTACATCGTGTCATGAGGGTAACAACAGAGGTCCGGAGGCGAAGCAGGACTGGTAGGAGGGGCAGTCTGGGGAGGTGATGGTTGAGCCTGAACTTGACGTCGAGTGCATCCATGCCACATGCTAACCCTTGGCTGAAGGCATTGTGGACACTTCCATCAAGACGTATCCTCAGGAGGTGAAGAATTAGAAGTGTAGGCAGCAGGACGTGATGGTTCACCCCTGAAGGGGGACATCTTGGAATCATGGTCAGCGGCACACCATGCAGACTTCGGTCAGGCAGAACAGTACTGGGAGATATGCCCAACTTCCCAGCACCTGTAGCACGAAAGCTGGTCATTATAAAGATTCTGCATCTCACACGATGGAAAACTGGGGTTGAAATCAAAGGAAATCTCATTTGGAGGTGGATCAGTTTGTCTCCAGACAACAATACGGCTAATGGGGGAACCATCTTGGAAAACACGATGGGCAGAGTACACACCAGGGTATCATCAATCGGAAAACGGGTGAGGATGTAGCTGGGAAACTTGCGAGGCCTTTCGGGTGAGTCTTCCTAGAGATGTAGACCAACCGGGAGGTGACAGCAGCCATCTTTACTTCAGCCAGTTCACGCTGCATCTGGAAGGTCCTGTTGACATCAGACAACCAACCCAGCTTTGTGTCCGTATATGGGTTCCCAGGGAAGGATAGCTTGACATAAGCAGTTCTCGGGGCAAAAGCAGGTAGGTTGGACGATGGCAAGAAGTTGGCATACAAAGATGAAACACCAGGGTGAGGCAGAGAAGGTACGTCATGCACAACTGAAGCAACCTTTGCAGTCTTGGCAGCCGGAGGCAAACAATCCACACCGTCGGAATCCTGGAAGGAGTCTGACGAGGTATCAACGGGTCGCTTGGTAGAGGTTGAGGAGGTGGAAAGCTGCAACCTGAACTGTGGAGTGACCAAGGAGAGGGGAGGGAGGATTGTCAGAAGGCAGCTCTGGCCAGTGATCCTCGATAAGAGACTCATCCTCATACGACATGGCCATGTCAGCCTCCAGGCAGGAAGCTACATCTGAATCGGCGCTCTCCATCAGACCAGGCAAGGCCTAGATGGGAAGCGAACAACTGAACACACACAAACACACGAAAATACACACACAGAACCGCAACAGAAACAACACACAAACAACAACACAAACAACAATACAGGCAGCGGCAGAAACACGTCTTCACTCCATGAAGCTTGGGGCGAGACTGATAATAATAATAATTTGAACTATAAATTCTCATCTATATAATTACATACTTGCAATCCCCAGTGAGGCCTATGTGTACGTACGTAAGGTACTGGAGATGAACATCGCCCAACACTTTACAAGTCACGACGGACAACCTCAACTCTACGTGGCTCAAGAAAACATATCACCAGGATTTGCTGCCTGGCCAATCATTAGAGACGCATTCTTCAAACACACTCTAGATTGGTGTGTTAATGCTATAGTGGAGGTGAGCTGCGTAGGGTTGTTGGGGATGTTGGTGCGGGGAAAATGGTGGTGAGGTTGGTGGGGTTGTAGGGGGGAAGGTGGTACTGAAATTGGTGGGATTGTTAGGATGGTAATGGGAAGGTGGTAGTGAGGTTGGTGGGAGGAACGTGGTGGTGAGGGGTGGTGTTGGTGAGGAGAAGGTTGTGGTGGGGTTGTTGTGGATGCTGCTTGGAGTAAGGTTGGTGAGGGTGGTATTGGTGGGGGGAAAGTGGAGGTGAGGTTGGTGTTGATGGGGAGAAGTTTGTGGTGAGGTTGGTGGAGGTTGGTGTTGGTGGGGGTAAGGTGGTAGTGAGGTTGGTAGGGTTATGGTAATGTTGATGTAAATAAGACAAGAGGTCTACCTACTATGCTTGTAACGTCATGGTGGACCTTGCGTCAGTACCTGGAGTGAACAGACTCTGTGATACACAATACAATTTATTGGTAGTACATAAAGGTCACGTAGAATATGATTGTATGCTGGCGTGCCGTGCCGTGATATGACATGCCGTAGATGAGCTGTAGTCGCTGCTGGAGAGTTGGCAGGAGGTAAGAGGTTAAACGGGAACACAGATAAACTTGGGGCAGCTAGGTGTTGTTGTGGCAGACAGGGCGACGGCGGGCAGGAACCTTTCTTTTCCAGTGCTCGAGCTGGAGTGAGTTCTTGACCCAACAAGCTTAGGCCTTATATATGGTTCTAACCTGGGAGTGGAGGCAGCAGCTGTTGTCCCCAGGGGGCTTGATTCGGCCTGGCTTAAGGAAGGCATGGTCCCAAGGGCGGCTTAGGTCTGTCTGGGTCGGGGATTAGTGTACCCATCTGGCTAATATAGACCAGGGATATAGGAATAGTGTACCTGGTAATACAGGAGTAGCCATATATGTGTGGTAAAATAGAGTCACTACATACTCATCTATATATAACGAAGTTGTAGAATGATAATAGTGTCTGTATTTATTTTTCCAGCTAAACTTGTCTGGTCTCTGTGAGAAGTTGTGGGATTATAATAGTTTCTTTGTTTGTTCCACTCCCTATAGTCTGGTCTGAGTGAGAAGTGGATGAGTGATACCCTCGACATTGCCAGGAGAGAGAGCAGGATCCTACGTCGTCAGGAGCAGGATGCCTCAGGAAACACACCTTCTACTGATGCGGCCCGTCGTGTAGTCACAGCCCTCACTATGACACACATGCAGGGTCTCTTCTTTCTCCTCCTCCCGGGTTTTCTTCTGGGTGCAGCCTCCTTCGTTGTGGAGTTCCTGATGGGGAAGGTGGTAGTTGGATCAGAAAGAAAGAGAGAGTGAGAAAGAGAGAGAGAGAGTGTGTGAGTGAGAGGAGGATAAATAAAAATAATAATAATACCTCTAATAAATAAAAAATAATACTAATGCCTTCAATAAACAAATAATAATAATAATATATGTTATGTATTGCCAAGATAAACATGTATAAAAATAATAATACTATCACTACTACTACTACTAATAAAAAAAAAAAAAAAAAAAAAAAAAAAAAAAAAATGATAATAATAATAATAATAATAATAATAATAATAATAATAATAGTACCGTATTTCCAGGTAGTGTAGTGTGGATTAAGGGATCCTGTAATATAGTAAACAAAAATGCAGATAAATGAGCGTATTTTGTGGCATAGTCGGGAGGATCAAAAGCCTCCACCAATTCTCATACACGATCACGGGGTCCGTTATAATTGGAAGGAATATTGATTTTTTCCCCTACAATATGTCACTAAACGGATCCCTTTTTACCTTTCTGTCGTGGTATAATGTGTAGGATGAATCAGTTGTCCTCTTCTTAATCAGTTTGCCTTCTTTTTTGTCACTTACTTTCCTCAGTTATTGAGTCAAAGTATACTATTCTGTTATAACACGAGGTTACATGTAGTGAAGATGTTGGTCATCTTCACTTTGAGGGTCAATGGCAAACAAGGTTGGGTGGTTTGTGTAAGGTTTATTGTTGTCAGTGTTAGTGTTGTTAATGTGTGTTAGTGTTCGTGTGTGTGTCTATCCTATTATATTACATTACATATTAGCTTCTTGTATCCAACCTAGAATATGTTCAATGGTATGCAATGTCATGTAGGTTGCCGCTACACTGTTCTGCACAAAAGGAACACAGGATTAGCCACAAGTCAAAACAGAAAGAAGGAATAAAACGGAACGAAAACCCCAGGTATTTAATTATTATTCGTCCTGTAATTCACGACTTTGTAACACCCTGTATCCTGATTACCCTTCCTGACACTTTATATTTTGTAGTAAGGATTTGAAGATTATAAAAAATATTAAGGGTGTGTGGAAGTAGGGGACAGGCTTGGGGGGGACTGGAGGGGTGCGGGAATAGGGGGACAGGCTTGGGGTGGGTATAAAGCCTGTCATCCTATTCTCGCACCCCCCTAACCCCCCCCAAACCCCCCCAAGCCTGTCCCCCTATTCCCACATCCCCTTAACACACACACAACGAAAGCTCTGTCTGTTTGTCTGTCAGTTAGTTCATGTCCTTCTTCACTTCCCACACATTAGCCCTATACTTCCATCCTTCCTTCCTTCCCTCCTTCCTTCCTTCCTTCCTTCCACCCCTTCCTTCCTTCCTTCCTTCTTTCCTTTCTTCCTTCCTTCCACCCCTCCACCCTCTCCTCTACCCTCCTCTTCTTTTTCCTCCCTCTCCCACTCCCCCACATTAACCTTTATAGACCGGCACACAACATACACCATCATACGTTAAAGGCCGGCTCACGACATACAACGTCACAGCTATTTAGCGCCATTTAGAGCTATGTAGGGCTCGTTTTTCTTGTTAGCGGGCGAGAAAATACACTCACAATATCGATCCGCAACCCACTCGGTCGATTTTGGGACCCCACGATGGCTGGGCTATTTTTAAGTATTTGCCCTTGTCCGAATTTGTGCTCTAACGATCGTAAGACAATACCGTAGTAAATATATATACGTGAGTGACACCATGATATTCCTACAAGGTTACAAATTATTGTTTAGTGTATAGATCATGACACACGATACATAATGGTAGTAATAAGAAAATAACACCACAAAACACGCCCAGGCAGGGGAGAGTGATGGTAAATATACGTGTTTCCTACGGTACAAATCAGTTTGTTTATCATTTTCTATGTGACAGTTACACGATGATATATTCCTACAAGTGTTCATACTATTTTAGCTCATAACTGGTGGTTCGGGGTTACTTTCTTTTGCTAGAGTTTATTTTATTTTTTAATTATTTGCGCCGTAGCGTTAATCAATAGCCAAGCAACCATACATATAGGTAGGCAGAACCCATGAGAATCAGATTACTACACACACACACACACACACATCATGAAAACATAACAGAATGAAGCACAAGCACACAAACAAATATTTACATCATGACCTACTTACGTCCGCCAAAACGAGGGTGGCGTACCAGGAGTTCCTCCAAAACCTGATGGTTCAACAGGTGTCGACAAACCACATCAAGTGGCTGGCCCAGGGGCAGCAAATGTCGGACAGTGGGGCAGGCCAGGCAATAGTGCTCTATGGTGTTAGCACGAGGCGCTCGACACAAGCGTCACTCAGTGAAGGGAGACTCACCCTGCATCCCAGCAACCTGCCATGGTGGCCGGTAGCCAAGCCTCAAACGAACAGAGACTACATTGTGCCTCTGAACCATGAGGCCTCGACGACGGTAGGAATATTTGTGGTGGCAGACAGACTCGTAATGGGTGATGGAGAGGCTGAAGGGCCTCTCTGCATCCCTGCGTCGCCGTACAGGAAGGAGAGAGGTGTAGCGTACTCTAGAGAGATAACATGTCAGGGAGAGAGGATGTCCAACACCACGAGGAGGCAGATGGCAGGCTTCCTTTGTGAGTCTGTCAACTGTACCATTGTGACATAAACCTACATGGGATGGTACACATAAGAATTTGACAGTCAAGTTACGATGACGTAATAACGCCAAAAACCATAACATCTGCTGAATAACAGAAGAGTGTGTGGCGTGAACACAAGAGAGGGAATGAAGGGCAGGTTTGGAGTCACAGCAAATGGCAGCATTCACTCCACGTTGACAAACAAGACTAACAGCATCCAGAATAGCATACAGTTCACACAATGTTGAGCTGGAGTGGTTACAGAGAGGAGGAGGTGACTCCATATCAGATGAGAAAACGGCACAACCTGCTGTACCATCCATTTGCAATGAGCCATCAGTATAGAGGCAGTATGGATCTGTGATGGAGGATGTCAATGTTTCTATGTGTTCCAGAGCCAACTGCCGCTGTAGAGAACGAAGTTCCGACTGGGAAGTAGGTGTGAAGCTCACATCAGGTGTTGGTAGCATCCACGGAGGGGGCACTGGGGGGACGGCTGCAACCATTATATCTATATTAAGACTACGGAGCATAGAGGAAACATATCTTAAAAAAGTATTTCCAGCAGGCAGTTTGGGAGGGACAGGGGAGTTTGGTCGAAGAGAAGTTCTGACTAACTGAGGGTAATGAGGTGAAAGATGTGGGAAATAGAGGCACTTGACAGTAAAGCAAGTAACATTAGAATAAATTCTCGCCACTAATGGGGGAAGACGCAACTCACGCTGCATGTTCACTATCGCTGGTCGACATTGGACAACCAAGAATTATCCTCATTGCTCTATTCTGAAAATGTTCTAAAGTTTCAAGAGTAGCCCTAGGAAGTTGAATTAGAGCAGGGGAGAGCTAATCAACAACTGAATGGATAAAGGCAATATAGATGGTCCTGACTACTGGGATAGAGATGCCTGAGGAGTTGTTAGAGAGCCATTGAAGTGGTGTAAGTCGGCGCTGGAGACGACCCAACAAGTCCTGGACAATGGGATGGTCTTGAGGTCTGGCAGGAACAATTGGCCAAATATTGACTGGTGCGCCCAGGTAACGGTACTGGGAACACATGGGAATGACAGTCCCTCCAATGGTGAACACTGGCCGAGCTAAAGGAAGGCGGCAGGAGTCAAGAAACCTCTGGATATCCCTTGGTGAAGTAGAATGAACACAGGTATCTTCAGCATAGCATGTAATTGTAGTACCAGGAATGTCAGGGGGAGAAGTGAGTAGCCGATGCATCAAAATATTAAATAACAATGGGCTGAGAACAAAGGACTGAGTGCACCACTGAAAAACACACGGGAGGTAATGTTACTGAGGTAGCCCCGAATCCACCGTAATAGTAATAATAATATACCAAAGTCAACCACTTAATCCAAAATGACGTCTCTATTCGCAAGGTCGACTAGGCTGTGGTGTGTGCTCCTCTGGGGAAGGAAACCAAACAGCCATGGAGAAAGACGATCCTCCAGTCTGTACATGAGATGATTAAGTAAGATTCTCTCCATAACCTTACAAAAACAGGAAGTAAGGTAAATTGGCCTGAACTTCGCAGTGTCGGGCTTAGGGATGGGTATTATTGTGCTGCTGGTCCAGGCTCGTGGTACACAACCATCACGAAGACAAAGATTGTACAGTTGAAGTAAGGGTTCCCAGGAACTTGTTGAAGTAAGCACAGCACAGCATAAGTAATACCATCATCACCAGGGGAAGTAGCTTTACCCCGGGAGAGAGCACGGCACAACTCCTCCTCAGTTATCTGCTCTTCATCATCATCATCATCTTGCAACAGAGCAGACATTAGATGTAGCCGATGGATAGCAGCACGGGAAGCGAGTACATCTTGTATGTGGATGGGTAGACTGGCTGGAGTAGATTGTTCTGACCAGGCATCGACAAGTGGTTTGGCATAGTCGGCGGGAGTGTGATGACGAGCAGTGGCCGGCATCTTTTTAACAACCCGACGAATTAAGTGTCACATAGAAGCCACACGTGTTTGCTGGTTGATACTGTCCGTGAACCGCTGCCAAGACTCAGTGTGAAATAATAGGCCATCACGTTCAGCCTCCTCGTTTGCCTCCTGTATACGTGCATCAAACGTCCAGGAGTGGGCAGTATGTTAATTAATGCTGGAGGTGTGGCCGGGAGATATATAGCCAAATAATATACAATTATATTCAAGAGTAAACAGGGAATATTTAAGGTAAAGTGAAAAATTCTCATGTTATCACTGGGGAAATAATTATCAAGAAAAAGGTAAATATACAATTATACAAATTGTACAAATAAACAGGAGTGAAAAAATAAAAAATTGTGAGGTAAAAAAGAAAGTTCTGGGGAAATTTCGTCTAACAGATCTGGTACCACTGTATTTCTTGAAGCAGACGTGGCAACACTGTAACACTTGTCAACAAAGATTGCTGCTTCTCTCTGCATTGGTTTGTTTAAATTGTTTTATCACTAGTACAGTTAAACATTAATAATAATAATAATAATAATAATAATAATAATAATAATAATAATAATAATAATAATAATAATAGTGACTTTTATTTGGTAATTATTAATTCTATTGACATTTTATATTACGATGGAGGAAAGGAGAGAGAGAGGAAAGAAAGGAGGAGGGAGGGAGGAAAGAAAGGATAGTGGTGGAGGGAAGGAGAGAGTGGTAGAGGGAAGGAGAGAGCGATGGAGGGAAGGAGAGAGCGATGGAGGGAAGGAGAGAGTAATGGAGGGAAGGAGAGAGAGTGATGGAGGGAAGGAGAGTGAAATTCTTTTATTATTATTATTATTACGATAAATTTACAGAATTATTTTATATTTGATTATAATTATTCACTATTTTTGGACCATTCTAACACTTATTAATAATTCAGTATTAGAAGTTCCACCTGGATTGTTCCCAAATTTTATACATTTTCATGCAAATTTTTACTTGTTTTATTGATTGTTGCCCAGAATATTGTGAGGAGATCACTTTTTTTACCCTGACTTGCCCTAACCAAACCAGGACCAAGGCAGACTACTGGGACCAAACCTGGGCAGACTACCGGGACCTAACCTGGGCAGACTACCGGGACCTAACCTGGGCAGACTACCGGGACCTAACCTGGGCAGACTACCGGGACCTAACCTGGGCAGACTACCGGGACCTAGCCTGGGCAGACTACCGGGACCTAACCTGGGCAGACTACCGGGACCTAACCTGGGCAGACTACCGGGACCTAACCTGGGCAGACTACCGGGACCTAACCTGGCCAAACTACCTGGACCTAACCTGGGCAAACTACCTGGACCTAACCTGGGCAAACTACCTGGACCTAACCTGGGCAAACTACCGGGACCTAACCTGGGCAAACTACCTGGATATAACCGGTTGGTGTAAACTATCATTAAGTGACCACAACAAATTCCTGGGACTTAGCCAGATGTGGTAACGATGTGCGGCCCTAGCCAAAATATTATTATTATTATTATTATTATTATTGGGTGTGTAAAATTTGATATTAATTTGATATATTTTATTTTGTTGTAAATACAGTTACTATTTTAATGTTCTGGAATTAGCCAGGCTAAACTTAACCTGACCTAACCTAATCTAATCTGGACCGGGACCTAACCAGGACAAACTACCATGACCTAACCTAATCTAACCTAATCAGGACCGGGACAAACTGCTGGGACCTAACCAGGATAAACTACCATGACCTAACCAGGATAAACTACCATGACCTAACCAGGATAAACGACCATGACCTAACCAGGATAAACTACCACAAGGTAAAGTTTAAGAAGAGCCACAAAAATGGGAAACATAATTTAGACTCAATTTGTTTTTAATAATCCATTTTTATATGTTGGAATAGAAGTGGTTTAGTGCTTTATGACCTTGTTTGACCTCCACCACCTCATTATGACCCTGTTTGACCTCCCTCCCACATCAAGGGACTGAATTGAGGGGTAAAATAAGTTAATAACAAATTGTGAATTTATTATTACCCGGTATATATTTATTTTTATTAGTTATTATATTTAAATTAGTTATTTCTATCTATCAATCTATAGCTCTGACACCTACTTCCCTTCAGGAACTCCCTCCAAGAGGGTGGCCACGGCAGAAGTGTCTCCAGTTTTCCCTCCTCACTTGGTACAGCCCTTCTCTGCCTCTCATGTTTCTCTCCTTTACATACTCTTCTACTCTGTTCCAACACTCCCTCCTTACTCCCTACTCTGTCCCTCACATTGCTTTCTTTAACATACTCTTCTACTCTGTTCCAACACTCCCTCCTTACTCCCTACTCTGTCCCTCACATTGCTTTCTTTAACATACTCTTCTACTCTGTTCCAACACTCCCTCCTTACTCCCTACTCTGTCCCTCACATTACTCTCCTTTACATACTCTTCCACTCTGTTCTGCCATCTAACCAGTGGTCTGCCTCTCACACCAGGTGCCACAACTACACTTCTATACACCTTCTTTACAAACTCCACACCTTGTATTCTCTCCACATGTCCAAACCGCCTCAATTTATTATTATTTATTTATTTTTATATAGTTAGAGGTAGTCTGACTTGACCTAACCTAATCTGGACAGGGACAGAGTACTGGGACCTAACCATGGCAAACTACTGGGACCTGACCTGACCATGGCCATCTACCAGGACCTAACCATGGCAAACTACCTGGACCTGACCTGACCATGGCCATCTCACATCAGCCAGCTTCACTCTCACCCTGAAGAAAGACAAGTCATTAGATGTAAGAGACATTTCCTCTCTCTCTCTCTCTCTCTCTCTCTCTCTCTCTCTCTCTCTCTCTCTCTCTCTCTCTCCACACACTCACACTACACACACACACACACATATACACACATATTTTAATGTGTTGATATTTCTCAGCGAGGATTTTGTCCTCTCTCCGACATAAGTCGTTCACTGTTCTTGTGGAAGTGGTGTAAACTTATGAAATCTTTATTTTTGTAATTAGAGAAACAACCATATATAGCACAATTGTTGGGCATTGTGTACTGCTACTGTCTACCAGTCCACAATAAACATCACCGGAGAAAAAAAAAAGCTACACAGAGGGACCTTGTACGACGGTGTCTGTATAGGAACTATGTGACATTCATGGTTGTGTGTGTGTGTGTTGGAGGTGGGACAGTTACCCTTGGGTGGAGGTTTGTAAAGGATTTGATAAGGTGAGTCAGGTAAGGATTAAACTACTTCCATTTTCTATACGCGGGCAGAGGGAAGGAATTCTCCCATATACATGCTGTTTTCACATCACTATTTATAGTCCTATTTGTAATTTCTCGAAAACTTCCACTGAGAACTTTCGATACCTATGCTTTTGAAGAAATTTTAGAAACAAAAACGGTTCACCTACTCAAAGTCTATGCCATGAATTTTGACAAGAAAGTAAGGAAATTTTGCCACTGAAATGCGAGGGGCCACTAATATTGAGCCGTATGTACCCCGATCATAGAGACTACTATCCCGTCCCATATTTGACAGACTTGAGAAGCCTCAGTTTGGGGTCCAATCGACGTACCAGCCCGACCCGATATGAGCGATGAGCAGACCTGGTATTCTAGATCTTGGTCCAGACAACATCAGTAACATACACCTTAAACACCTCAGACCACAAGGCATACCAACACTCACTAACATGGCAAACTACAGCTACTCACACAACAACACAATATACAACATCAGGAAACACAGAACTATCATCACCATCCCCAAACCCAACAAAGATCCCACACTACCCTCATCACACTACCCTCATCACACTACCTTCATCACACTACCCTCATCACACTACCCTCATCACACTACCCTCATCACACTACCTTCATCACACTACCCTCATCACACTACCCTCATCACACTACCCTCATCACACTACCCTCTTCACACTACCTTCATCACACTACCCTCATCACACTACCTTCATCACACTACCTTCATCACACTACCTCATCACACTACCCTCATCACACTACCTTCATCACTCTACCCTCATCACACTACCTTCATCACACTACCTTCATCACACTACCCTCATCACACTACCTTCATCACACTACCCTCATCACTCTACCCTCATCACACTACCCTCATCACACTACCTTCATCACACTACCTTCATCACACTTCCTTCATCACACTACCTTCATCACACTACCCTCATCACACTACCCTCTTCACACTACCTTCATCACACTACATTCATCACACTACCCTCATCACACTACCCTCATCACACTACCTTCATCACACTACCCTCATCACACTACCCTCATCACACTACCTTCATCACACTACCTTCATCACACTACCTTCATCACACTACCCTCATCACACTACCTTCATCACACTACCCTCATCACACTACCCTCATCACACTACCCTCATCACACTACCTTCATCACACTACCCTCATCACACTACCCTCATCACACTACCCTCATCACACTACCTTCATCACACTACCCTCATCACACTACCCTCAGCACACTACCCTCAGCACACTACCCTCAGCACACTACCCTCAGCACACTACCCTCAGCACACTACCTTCATCACACTACCTTCATCACACTACCTTCATCACACTACCTTCATCACACTACCTTCATCACACTACCCTCATCACACTACCCTCTTCAGGGCTTCCCTCAATATTATTTAACACTATAGTCACTTTTAATTTTCATATTATTCACAAACATATATTTTTAATCTTTTCTTTAAAAATTAACTGCAATTATCACTAATCTGGACATTTCTTAAGAAGCACTTAAAAAATATCTTTAAATATTCTTTGTATATGTAAAAAGGTATACATCACACGTGTCATTTCACAAATCTTAGCATTATAGGAGGAGGTTGGAGACACCAACCAAACAGGGCAGTACTCCTAGGGTGGACGCTGGACTGGTGATAGGGAGGGTTGGAACTCCCGTTTCACCTGTCTGTCCACCTTTGCTGATCTTTATCGTGTCTCACATACACCGAGAGTAGTCCAACATACTCCCAAAGACATCACTCTCTCTATTTACACAATATATACAAACACGCTACACATGTCCTTTGTCCAAATGATATCCCCCAAAATTTAAAAAACCATGAATAGAATTAGTAATCAAGCCTTGGAGGCCCCTGGGGATGGGTCAATAAACTCCCCTCAGTCTGGACCATTTGTTGACGACCCCCCGAGATGCCCTGGACCATTGTCTGACACACTCTTTATCAACTTTTGCAACATTCGCGGTCTTTCCTCTAACTTCTCCTCTGTTGAACACCACCTCTTCTCCGCTAAACCTCATCTTCTCTTCCTCACCGAGACCCAGATCTCAGCATTAACTAACAGCAACCCCTACTCTGTCTCCTCTTACTTTCTCTATCCTCAGTTTCGTGCCAAAGGCGGATGTTGCGTATACGTACGCAACGACCTCACTTGTTCTCGTGTTCCCGAACTTGACTCTTCTGATTTCTCAACTATCTGGCTTCGGCTAACCTGCTACTCTCAAACTAAATACATCTGTGCTGTATATCTATCTCCTAACTCTACTGACTATACAAAATTCTTCGACTATCTTACTTCAAAAGTGGAACACATTCTATCCCATTCTCCTTTCTCAGAAATCTCCATTTTAGGAGATTTCAACGTTCACCACCGCCTTTGGCTTTCATCTCCCTTCACTGATCCACCTGGTGAACAAGCCTTTACTTTTTCTATCCTCAACGACCTAGAGCAGTTAATTCAGTACCCTACCCGTATTCCAGACCGCCTTGGAGATCAGCCCAATATCCTTGACTTATTCCTAACCTCTCATCCTTCTGCTTATTCTGTTGAACTTTTCTCTCCTTTGGGCTCCTCCGATCACAATCTTATTTCAGTATCCTGTCCTATCGCTCCTGTAAGACCTTTGGACCCTCCCAGCAAGCGGCGTCTGTGGCACTACAGCGCTGCTGGCTGGGATGATCTGAGGCAGTACTTTCAAGATTTCCCATGGAGTGATTTCTGCTTTCGTGGCCGGGGTCCCTCAGAGAGTGCTGCACGCATCTCGGAGGTGATCATCTCGGGCATGGAGGCATACATTCCATATTCTTTCCCTCTTACTAATTCACGAAAATCTTGGTTTAATCACGCTTGTTCTACTGCTGTCCACAACAAGGAGGTAGCTTTCAGACGGCACCGACGCCTTCAAACTGATGAATCTCGTGCTCTGTATATCTCTGCCCGGAATCGCGCCAAATCTGTTATCCGACTAGCCAAAAAATCCTTCATCCGTGCCAAGTGCAATGACCTGTCCAACTCCTCCACCTCTCGTTCTTTCTGGCATCTAGCCAAAAATCTCTCCAGTAACTTTACTTCTTCCTCTTTCCCTCCCCTCATCCTTCCTGATGGAAATGTTGCCATCTCTTCACCTGATAAAGCTGACCTCTTCTCTCAAACCTTTGCCTCTAACTCTACACTGGACGATTCCGGCTCTGTTCCTCCAACTCCACCCCCCTCTGACTTACTTATGCCTGCCATCAGAATCTCTTCAAAGGAAGTATTTTCTGCCCTCTCTGGCCTTAACACTCGGAAGGCGTATGGACCTGATGGGATTCCTCCTGTTGTTCTCAAGAACTGTGCTTCCGTGCTGACACCCTGCCTAGGCAAACTGTTCCGTCTATGTCTATCATTTAACACTTTTCCTTCTTGCTGGAAGTTTGCTCTGATCCAACCTGTTCTGAAAAAAGGAGACCGTTCCCAACCCTCCAACTATCGCCCTATTGCTCTGACCTCATGTCTATCTAAAGTCTTCGAATCTATTCTTAACCTCAAAATTTATAAGCACCTTATTTGTCATGACCTTCTTTCAGATCGCCAGTATGGTTTCCGTCAGGGACGATCTACTGGCGATCTTCTATCCCTCCTCTCTGATTCATGGTCATCCTCCTTTTGGAACTTTGGTGAAACTTTTACTGTTGCCCTCGACATATCCAAAGCTTTTGATAGAGTCTGGCACAAAGCTTTAATCTCCAAACTGCCCTCATTCGGTTTCTATCCCTCTCTCTGCACCTTTATCTCTGATTTCCTTTCTGACCGTTCTATAGCTGCTGTTGTAGACGGTCACTGTTCTTCTTCCAAGACTATCAATAGTGGTGTTCCTCAAGGTTCTGTTCTATCACCCACCCTCTTTCTTTTGTTCATTAATGACCTTCTTAACTGTACCTCTTCCCCTATCCACTCCTATGCTGATGATTCCACCCTACACTACTCCACTCATTTTGACAACCGTCCATCCCAGCAGCTCCTCTCCACATCACGTGATGATGCAGTAGCACGCCTGACTTCTGATCTTTCCCTCATCTCTAACTGGGGCAGAGAGAACCTTGTTGTTTTCAATGCCTCAAAAACACAGTTCCTTCATCTTTCAACTCGTACTAATCTTCCTGATGTCTATCCCCTCTCCTTTAACGATACACAACTTGACCTTTCCTCTTCTCTTAATATTCTTGGAGTCTCTTTCTCTCATAATCTCTCCTGGAGAGATCACATTACCTCTCTTACTAAAATCGCCTCAAAGAAGTTAGGTGTGCTGCGCAGATTCCGTGAATACTTCACCCCCACACAGTTGCTGTCTCTGTACAGGGGTCTCATCCGCCCCTGTATGGAGTATGGCTCTCATGTGTGGGGGGGATCAACCTTCACAACACTACTGGACAAGGTGGAATCAAAGGCCTTTTGTCTCATCAACTCTCCTCCTCTTACTGATTCACTACATCCTCTCTCTCTTCGCCGCAGTGTTGCATCACTTTCTCTCTTCTATCACTATTACACTGGACATTACTCTTCTGAACTCTCTCAATGTATGCTTCCTCCCCTCAGGAGAACATGCAACACTCGTCAAGCCTCTCATTCTCACCCCTTTTCTGTCCAACTCCCTCATGCAAGAGTTAACCGGTACTCTCAGTCTTTCATATACACAACTGGTCAACTCTGGAACACTCTACCTTCATCCATCTTTCCACCTTACTACGACTTATGTACCTTCAAACGCAATGTGTCAGGGCATCTCGAACGAAATTGGACATGATTTTGGACCACTCTCTCACTGTACTATGTAGATGAGGACGGTAAGCGGGCCTGTGGCCTTTGTCCTCATCTTTGTTAATATAAAAAAAAAAAAAAAAAAAAAAAAAAGTTACTGTGCATTGAAAAACTTCCTCATAGAATTGAGTCTATGCTACTCAGTATCCGTTTTCTGTGCTATTTTTGATTTTCTGAAGTTCCTCTTGCATAACTGAACAATACTTCACATCATTTACCATATACTCAATATCAGTTTTCTTAAACCTCGTACAGCTTATACATTTCCTCTCAGCGGATGTACAGTTGGACACAGGAATTTGTGGTACAGCCCAAGTGAAAGATGGTCAATTTCTCCCAATATCAAGTTCTTTAATTAGTGCCAAATAGGAGACATCAGGTGCAGAAGTCAGTATTGAGGATAAAAAGCAAGTACCTGATAATAGACACTGGTTATTCAAATGGGACAAATATCTTTCACCTGGGCTGTACCACCCATTCCTGTGTCCAACTATACAATCCCCCAATGTTCCTATGGTTACCAACACACTTAGAGTCGATTCCACAGTGGTATTGGTTTGTTAGCTCCCCAACCAACCACAATTTTAAGGCGTCATTATTTTGCAAAAGGTGAGTATCCACATTCACAATATCTATCCAACAGTTAGATAATAATGATCACTGTATAGATTACTCACCAAATTCATTAAATAATTCACCCATAAGGCATTTAATAATAATAATGATAATAATAATGATCACTGTATAGATTACTCACCAAATTCATTAAATAATTCACCCATAAGGCATTTAATAATAATAATGATAATAATGATCACTGTATAGATTGCTCACCAAATTCATTAAATAATTCACCCATAAGGCATTTACACGACAAACATTCTTTCGTTTGCGAGCTTACAAACCAAAACAAACCACTGTGGTTGATAATTTATGTGTAATATGACCAAACCTTTGACAGTACTAGCAGACCGTCACCCTATATCTATCCCTCACTGAATAAATACCCCATTCTAATTTGCCTTGATCCTTATCTCTGGATCACACCAAATAATGTAATGCTTGGTACAGTTGCCTCCAAAAATTTCGAGACACTACCTACTAAAATCTAGCCTGTAGTGTCTTGAAATGTTTGGAGGCAGCTGTACCACCTGTAGCAGGCTTGTCAAAAAGTAGCTCCATTTTAGACTTGACATCAGTGACTCCCTGTAAATATGTATTCGTTCCGATCAACAAGATTATCAATAATCTTGTCTGCTGATTCTTCCTCTTTGTTAACGTTACAAATCATTATCTTGGGCTTTAATTTCCTTACATTCCTTGAAATGGTTTGGACATGTAGAGAAAATGCAAGGTGAGAAGTTTGTAAAGAAGGTGTATGATAGTGAAGTTGTTGGACGTGGTGTGAGAGGTAGACCTCCTGTTGGATGGCAGAACAGAGGAAGAGTATGTGAGAGAAATGTGAGGGGGGGGAGGGGAGATGGAGAAAGTGTGGAGGGAGTGCAGGAACAGGGAAAACTGGAGACTCTTCTGCCGTGGCCACCCCCTTGGTGGGAGTTCCCGGAGGGAGTGAGGCGTTGGAGCTATAGATAGATAGATAGATTTTTGTCGTCACATCAGGGACAGCCACAAGTTTTTGTGCATGAAGCTTCATTTCTCTTATTTTCATCTTCATTCAAAGTTGATCACAATGTTTCCCTTCTGAGTGAATCTTGTGTTAACTATCTGTGTACCATCCAGAGCCTCAGTAACTTTTTTCTTTTTGTCTACAACCTTCATATTATCATCCATTGACTTTACAACCAGTAGATTTTCTTCTCATTGTTACTTCTTCATTACAGTGGCCCAGGTGTGAGTCAGCACTGATCACATCACCAACTCAACCCAACTCAGTCACAACATCTTCCATCTTACCATCCACTAGTTTCATCATTTGATCTTGCATATCCTTCATTCCTTTCTTGATTTCACTAATATCCTTTTAACTCTTTTCAGACCAATGTAGCACATATCACATGACCAGTTAATTAACTTGATATTATCAGCCTTCACACCATTGAGGTGAACACATTTCAAATGTGTCCAACAAGTACAGGTTTAAAACCAAACCATTTATCCACCCCACCAGTTATATCACCACCAGAATAACACCAGGCCATCCATTTATCCACCCCATCAGTTATATCCTCACCAGAATAACACCAGACCATCCATTTATCCACCCCATCAGTTATATCCTCACCAGAATAACACCAGACCATCCATTTATCCACCCCATCAGTTATATCCTCACCAGAATAACACCAGACCATCCATTTATCCACCCCATCAGTTATATCACCACCAGAATAACACCAGACCATCCATTTATCCACCCCACCAGTTATATCACCACCAGAATAACACCAGACCATGATTGGTCAGGGTATTCAATTATTAAGTAGGAAATAACAGTATACTGCTTGTGTATTTTAACTATGTTTGATATACCTGTGTATTATAACTATGTTTGATATACCTGTGTATTATAACTATGTTTGATATACCTGTGTATTTTAACTATATTTAATTTACAGTCGGGTCCACTACAATGATGGTCACTGCAGTGTTGTCAGTGCTCCCTCTCACAGGCGTGAACCACAAACTTCAGTCCAAGACACACATCTGAAGCACTCACTAGTGAGAGAGATGGTAATGGTGGTTGGCAGGCTTGGATGCTGAGCCAAATTAATGACAATGAAATAATAATCTGTATGTGAGCAATTTTGTTTTTATGTTGATGCAACAATAGACACCAAATGATTCCTGATGTATTAATATGCTTTATTTCATGATGCAGAATATTACAGTTGCTGTTTGGCTTTGGTCAACCAGACTAGGGACTGCTCGGCCAGACAGTCTGGGAAACTACAACAACAACAACAACAACATTGTAATGCTCGATAAATTAGTTTTGATTAACTGTTAAGATGTACAGTTGGCAAAAAAAGTGTTATTATCATCCTTTAACAGTGTGATGTAATGGTGGTAGACCTGACTGGTGAGTGAGGTGTGACATGAGTGTCATATATACCTCCGTCACCCTCCTGGACCCCTCAGTGTCTAATGGACAAGCAAGTAGGAATGACGTACTTTCACCCAGTGCTACTTTTTCTGGGTATTTCATGGATATTGTTATTCTAAAATACTCAAACATATTTCCGTATGTTTAAGGATGAATAGTTAAATAGTAATAGTTCTTGAACACTCAAAATTTAATTTAAAATCAGCTGAACATTTGATATAAAAAGAAAGGGAATGCCTTGTCATTGCCGCGGCCCGCGAGGCAAAGCTGCTCAGACGGTGGAGTACCAACCCCGCCGTGCTTATCAATGTCAAAATTAACGTAGGGATGGTAACGAAACTTATTTTGCCGACTGTACAAGTGGATGGAATATGTTGCCATACCATAGTATATGAACATATTCCATGCACCTGTAGTTAGTTTATGTATGTTGTTATTATTATTGACATAATAGGTAACAGAGACCTCCTGACCAGGCTATTAAACAACCTCTTTCCATATAGGTGTGTATGTGTGTGTGTTAGAGAGAGGGAGAAATAATGTGTATGTGTGTGTGTGTGTTAGAGAAGGAGAGAGAATGTGTGTGTGTGTGTGTGTGTGTGTGTTAGAGAGGAAGGGAGAAATAATGTGTGTGTGTGTGTGTGTTAGAGAGGGAGGGAGAAATAATGTGTGTGTGTGTGTGTTAGAGAGGGAGGGAGAAATAATGTGTGTGTGTGTGTTAGAGAGGAAGGGAGAAATAATGTGTGTGTGTGTGTTAGAGAGGGAGGGAGAAATAATGTGTGTGTGTGTGTGTTAGAGAGGAAGGGAGAAATAATGTGTGTGTGTGTGTTAGAGAAGGAGAGAGAATGTGTATGTGTGTGTGTTAAGAGAGGGAGGGAGAAATAATGTGTATGTGTGTGTGTGTTAGAGAGGAAGGGAGAAATAATGTGTATGTGTGTTATCGTGTTAAGTAGTGTGTAGCTGCCTGTGTTAAATTAAAAGATGATAGTTAACCTATTTATTGTAAAGTTTATCATCTAAGGAACAGAGGGAAGCTGTCAAACTCTTACGTGAGTTACCCCTATATGGATGATTATATTTGACCACAACTGTACATATGTTATTAGAATAGAAACTGGTTCTAAATGTTACTTTATCTGGTAATATTTAGCATTACAGTTAATTCTCATTTTACACTTTGATATTTGGGTGTGTAATGTAATGTATGTAATGAAACTGTGTACATAAAACCCTCATTGTACAGTACACTTGTATATTGAGTGTGTAATATAGTGTACAATAAGTGTTTACAGTACATACTTACACACACACACACACACACACTTGTATATTGAGTGTGTAATATAGTGTACAATAAGTGTTTACAGTACACACACACACACACACACACACACTATTAAAACAACACCACTCATCAGGCTACAGTATTTATTTTCAAGTGTCATAAATAATAGCAAGAATAAATATAATTATATTACAGAATACAGTAGGTGATGGAATGTTAATAATATATTATTAATCAAAGAAAAGAATGGATTGAAATTTAAATCTATAACACTTTATAATTACATTGGTTGTACACTCTCCTCTCTTTTTATGCGAGTTTAAATTATGCTAATTTGAAATAGTGCGTATCATGAAAAAGTTTAAATAAATGCAATTTACAGGAACTCTTAAAATAACACGAACAAGGAGGCTCCATTTTCAAGTTAAAGTACCATTATTTCTTGTGAAAATGTACAATTTACTTTATGCGAAATTCACTTTATGCGACACAACCCTTCAGGAACCTAACCTACCATAAAAAAAGAGGAGAGTGTATTGTAGGTTGTGTTGTGAAGTTATGAAGAGCTGATTGAATTTGAATTATACTGTATAATACTTTATATTTACATTGGTTGTATTCCAGGTTGTGTTGTGAAGTTGTCAAGACACACACACACACACACACATCACATTGGCATCACATCACTACAGCTCTTAATTACTCTACAATAAATGGTGAGTTTTTTTATACATTTTTTTGAGGACTGTCACACACAACGCTTTCATATATGGATATTTTAAAAATAATTCATTCATTTATTTATTCCTAGAAGTAATTCATTTATTTATTCATAGAAGTAATTCGTTTATTTATTCCTAGAAGTAATTCATTTATTTATTCCTAGAAGTAATTCATTTATTTATTCATAAAAAATATTTATTTATTTATTTCTAGAAGTAATTCATTTATTTATTTCTAGAAGTAATTCATTTATTTATTCCTAGAAGTAATTCATTTATTTATTCATAAAAATAATTCATTTATTTATTCATAAAAATAATTCATTTATTTATTCCTAGAAATAATTCATTTATTTATTCCTAGAAGTAATTCATTTATTTATTCATAAAAAATATTCATTTATTTATTCCTAGAAGTAATTCATTTATTTATTCATAGAAGTAATTCATTTATTTATTTGTTTTTTCATTCCTTCATTCATTGGGAGAGAGAGAGAGAGAGAGAGAGAGAGAGAGAGAGAGAGAGAGAGAGAGAGAGAGAGAGAGATGAAATATAGATAGACTCATAGATAGATAGAGAAAAGAAAATAGATAAATGAATTGATTGAGAGAGAGTAGAAATAGGAGCAATCATAGTAGGTGCAATTTAAAGCTACAGTACTTATAAAGAAATTTTTCTAATACCAAACTGGAGTCCTAACCAAAGTTTACAATATAAAAACCAATTTTCTCCCAACTCGTCGTGACCCCCAGAAAAAAAAAAATTGAGAGAGAGAAAGAATGTGTGTGTATGTATATATCTGTGTATATATGTGATAGAGATAGATAGATAGATAGATAGATAGATAGAATGTGTATAAGAGAGAGAGAGAGAGAGAGTGAGAGGTAATATAATTAGCCAGTACTAATGATTTAAAAGGTCACAAAGAAAAAAGAATTTCGATGTACGGCTGTGAAAAAAAAAGATATATATATATATATTGTTTGGATAGTAACACACATACTGTATATACATACATACATACATACATATACATTCTCTCTCTCTCTCTCTTTCTCTCTGAAAAATACATAGAAAGAAAGTATACCATGAAACTAATACACACACACACACACACACACACGCACGCGCACACGCACACGCGCACACACACACACACACACACACACACACACACACATGCACACACACACACACACACACACAAACACACACACACACACACACACACACCAACAAGAGAATCTACCCATAAGGAAATGTTATTGTTGTATATTGTGAAGTTCTTGTCTGATATGTATAACACCTGACTGGCTTATTGGCTGGTTGGCTGTACCCTTATCTCCTCACCTCTCCTCTCCTCTCCCTCCATTCCTTCTCTCTTCTTGTTGTCCCTTCCCTCCTTCTTTCCTCTTCCTCTCCCTCCTTTCCTTCTCTCTTCTTGTTGTCCCTTCCCTCTTCTTCCTCTCCCTCCTTTCCTTCCCTTTCTCTCCTCTTCTTCTCCCTTCCTTTCCTTCTCTCCTCTTCTCTTCTCATTTCCCCCTAACGGGAACCGCCTTGTCGTGGTGGGGGGGCTTGTGTGTCTCCGAGACCTGGCGAGCTAGACTAGAGGGGGCTGCGGCCCCTGCTCTTCCCCGATTGTGGGGAGAGAGGGCTTCCCATGCTAGGAAGGTCGCCAGTGAGAGACCAGACTAAATGGTTCCCATCTTTTAGTTCTTCAACTGTCCTGCTTTTCTTTTCATTTATTTCTTGCTTGCTGTCCCACCTCTCTATCACCTTTTTCTGGCACTATACCACGTCCATGTTGATAAGCCTAATATCCAGCAATCAATCAATCCTTCTCTCCTCTTCTTGTCCCTTCCTTCTCTTCCCTCCATCTTCTTGTCCCTTCCTTTCCCTTTTCCCTTCTCTCCTCTTCTTGTCCCTCCTTCCCTTCTCTCATCACCTTATCCCTTCCTTCCCTTCCTTGCATTTCTCTCACTTACTCCTCCTCCATGTTTGTCAAAGTTTAATAATAATAATACAAATAATAAATAATATAATAATAGTATGATAATAATAATGTAGTAATTCTAAAATAAGTGATTCATTTGTATTATTTTGTACCATACATAAATTAATTAGGTTATATTTAGTTACAGAATTGTTTTGAAGTGGAATTATACAACAACAGCAAATAATAATAATACTACCACCACCACCACCACCACCACTACTACTACTACTACTGTGAGTGTTTTATGGAGTTGCTGTGTGTGTGTGGTTTCTCTTCACACACACACAGGTATTATAAAAACAGTAACATATTGTGTGTGTGTGTGTGTGATATTTCTCTCTGCAAATACACACACAATGTTAATGTTATAATATATATGTGTGTGTGTGTGTGTGATATTTCTCTCTGCAAATACACACACAATGTTAATGTTATAATATCCTGTGTGTGTGTGTGTTTTTGTCACACACACACACACACACTAAGGGGATAATACACTTTTGGTACATTGGAGCATCTTGATTCCTCCAGAGTATGTCAGGAAACAGCAGGACAATGTGTGTGTGTGCATGTATTCCTGTGTGTGTGTGAATTATTGCTGTGTGTATGTGTGTATGTCTCTCACACACACACACACACAGTATCATAATATCAATAATTTTTACTTAAACCCTACACTCTTTTAGGTATGTAAATTGATGTTATAATAATATTTGTCTGTCTGTGTGTGTGTGTGAGGGGTGTGTATCTCTCACACACACACACACAGACAATATAATAACATCAATCATTTTTAATTGAACCCTATACTATTACAGGTTTAAATTAATTAATATATTCACCTGGTGGGATGATAATTATTTAATAAAATAAAATAATTAATAATATATTTATTTTTTCTTTTATTTACACTAGTATTTTCTTGTTGTCTTCTCTGTTTTGTTGTTTTCTCTTATCTTCTCTTTTCTTTCTTTCTTGTGTTGTCTTCTCCTCACTTCTCTTGTTGTCTTCTCTCCTCTCTCCACACCTGTAAAGTAGACAGATTAATTAGTGTCAAACCTTTTTGTGTATTGAGTACAATATATTTCTAAATCCAATCTACATACATACATACACACACACTTTATACATACATAAACACATACAGTCGTGGTCAAATATAATCATCCATATAGGGGTAACTCGCATAAGAGTTTGACAGCTTCCCTCTGTTCCTTAGATGATAAACTTTCCAATAAATAGATTAACTACCATATTTTAATGTAATACAAGTAGCTACACATTACTTAAAACAATAATATACACACACACACGTTAACTACCATCTTTTAATTTAATACAAGTAGCTACACACTACATAAAACAATAATATCATATGTGGATGATTATTATTGACCACGACTGAAGAGCAGGGAATCGAATGCATTATTCCAGACTACCTTCTTCTGGTGTGTTATGGACGGTATTGATAATTCAAGTGAATGCTTAATCATACATATCAACATCAATAGTCAGTGATATATGTTATTAAACATTCACTTGAATTACCAATACCATTCATAACACACTATACTCTGTTCAAAACTTGTGTTCCATTTTCCTCTATCTGTCTCTATTTCTTTATATCTATATCTATCTGTCTATCGATCTATTTCCATCTATCTAAGCATAAGAGGCCAGCGGAACACAAGTTTTGAACAGACTATAGGAGGTAATCTGCAATGATGCGTTAGATTCCCTGCTCTCCTCTCACCATACCTTCACTCCTTCAGCCAAGAGGGGGAATACCGATTGGTGCACGCGACTGTACATACAAACAGTATATTATATAAATTTGTAATATTTTGCACTGGAAAGAAGGCCATGGTCCCAATAATAATTTAAGGTATTATACACTGAAAGTCACTTTGAAATACTGATTTATGGAACTAATCTAATGAGACTTACTTAGAGAACAAATTAAGAATGAATATTTATGCCATTATACTGATTTTATTATTATTATTTATTTGCTGTATATACAAATGAAGTAATAACAAACCAACTACTGTACTCACATGTTTGGGAACGATGGGGTCGAGTGTAGAGGTGAGAGTATAGTGTGTTGGTGGCTGTTTGTGGAGAGGTTTGCTGCAGAAGTGTGTGTGTGTTGGTGGCTGTGTGTGGAAAGTGTGTGTGTGTGTGTGTGTGTGTTGGTGGCTGTGTGTGGAAAGTGTGAGTGTGTTTGTGGAAAGTGTGTGTGTGTGTGTGTTGGTGGCTGTGTGTGGAAAGTGTGTGTATGTTGGTGGCTGTGTGTGGAAAGTGTGTGTGTGTTGGTGGCTGTGTGTGGAGAGGTTTGCAATAGCTGAGTTGACCCATCAGTGTTCCACAAGTTGCAGTCTGCTGGGCAAGAGGGATATTAATGAGTATAGGAAATGAAAGGCAGAAACTAGACACATCCAGTGATAATTAATTACTGTAGTAGGGAAATAATAATAAAGGAAGGGAAATAATTGACTGGATGGATATAGGAAACCTGGGAGAAAATAAAATATGTAAAAGACATACAGAAATCATATCCCTTATTAGATAAATTAGAAAGTATTATTTTTTGTTGTATATATTCTGGCTAGACATAAAGAAATTCTATCCCTTATTAATTAAAGGTGTAGAGATGCATCAGGCAGTCCCTCAAATTCTGGAGAGCATATTGTTAAGGGGGTGTGGGAGTAGGGGGGACAGGCTTGGGAGGGGGGAGACAGGCTTGGGAGGGGGGGGGAGTAGGGGGGATAGGCTTGGGAGGGGGGGGAGTAGGGGGGACAGGCTTGGGAGGGGGGGGAGTAGGGGGGACAGGCTTGGGAGGGGGGGGAGTAGGGGGGATAGGCTTGAGGTGTGTGGGAGTAGGGGACAGGCTTGGGTGGGGGGGGGAGAGTAGGGGGACAGGCTTGAGGTGTGTGGGAGTAGGGGGGACAGGCTTGGGAGGGGTGGGAGTAGGGGGGACAGGCTTGGGAGGCACACAAACACTTGCTTCAGCCTCCACAAACCCACAACATCCACTACACTACATGGCACAACACCCACACATGCCAAGGAACATTAAAACAACACCCATTACACGATACCACACACAAATACTATCATCTCTTACACCCTGCCCACCCCAAACCAATCTCCAGAAACACATCCATACACAAATCACTCAACAGTCCATCCAAACACTAAAAAACAACACACAGCTGAATGCACGACCTTCTGATATCCATCCATCTGAATCCTCCCTTCCCCGTGAGGACAGAGTCCACCTGGCCAGGCTGCGATGTGGCCACCACCAGGCCCTTCTGACATATCAGAAGAGGCTGGATGAAGCCATTGCAGATGCCTGTCCAGGATGCAACACAGCACCCCATTCTATTAAACACATTATTGAAGACTGCAATACACACAACCACACTCGCCAACAACACAACATACACTCTCTGAGGGCACTGTGGGAAAGCCCGGTTCAGACCATGGCCTTCCTCAGGAGCTCGGGGCTGCTCGGCCAGACAGCTTGAGGAACTTCAACAACAACAACAACAACACTAGCCTCTCGAGCAGCACAAGTTCTCATAGGATTTTCAACCACTTATCTCTGTGAACAAGCTTTCTTTACTATCCATGGAATAAAGACCAAGAACCATAACAGACTTAACGTGTCACATGACGCCCGAATAGCCCTTTCAGTTACCAAGCTCAGAATAAAGAAGATGGCACAGGCAATTCATGCTCAACCCTCACACTAAGAACCATGGCTAGGTTAAAGTTACCAATTTTTATTATATAAGTATTGTTGTATTGAATATTTGACATTAATTATGTCTGCTTTTCATGTATGAAAATAAAATGACTTTTTCCTATATTACGGGTATTTGTTCATTGAGGTAAAGGACAATTGTGAAATTGCATTTTAGGGTAATCCCTACGAAAAGGGTGGAAAACACTGTTTTAAGTAGTGTGTAGCTGCTTGTATTATATTAAAAGATGGTAGTTAACCTGTGTGTGTGTATTATTGTTTTTAGTAATGTGTAGTGAGGAGTTTGTAAAGAAGGTGTATGGAAGTGAAGTTGTGGGCTGTGATGCGAGAGGCAGACCACCAGTAAGATGGCAGAACAGAGTGGAAGAGTATGTAAAGGAGAGAAACGTGAGGGGGAGGGGAGGACTGGACCGAGTGAGGAGGGAGTGTTTGAACAGGGAAGACTGGAGACTTTTCTGCCGTGGCCACCCCCTTTGGGGAAGTTCCCGGGGGGAACGAGACGTCAGAGCTATAGCTAGCTAGCTAGCTAGCTAGAGTAATGTGTAGCTACTTGTATTAAATTATAAGATGTCTAATGTTTTCATATTCACATAATTATGATGTTATTGTTTTAAGTACAGTAGTGTGTAGCTGCTTGTATTAAATTAAAAGATGGTGGAAAACCTAGTTATTGGAAAGTTTATCATCTAAGGAACAGAGGGAAGGTGTCAAACTCTTACGTGAGTTACCACTATATAGATGCATTATATTTGACCACGACTGTACATAAATACAGTCACCAACAACATACACTCTGTGAATGTCTGTCTGTCCAGGATGTAACACAACACTACATTCTATTAAACACATTACAGAAGACTGTAATGTACACAAACACACTCACCAACAACATACACTCTGTGAATGTCTGTCTGTCCAGGATGTAACACAACACTACATTCTATTAAACACATTACAGTCACAAACACACTCACCAGCAACATACACTCTGTGAGGGCACTGTGAGAAAGTTCGGTTCAGGCCATCACCTTCCTCAGGAGCTGCTGGGCCACACACCTTCATGGCCTTCCTCAGGAGCTCAGGGCTGCTGGGAGACACACCTTCATAGCCTTCCTCAGGAGCTCAGGGCTGCTGGGCCACACACCTTCATGGCCTTCCTCAGGAGCTCAGGGCTGCTGGGCCACACACCTTCATAGCCTTCCTCAGGAGCTCAGGGCTGCTTGGCCACACACCTTCATGGCCTTCCTCAGGAGCTCAGGGCTGCTGGGACACACACCTTCATGGCCTTCCTCAGTAGCTCAGGGCTGCTGGGACACACACCTTCATGGCCTTCCTCAGTAGCTCAGGGCTGCTGGGACACACACCTTCATGGCCTTCCTCAGGAGCTCAGGGCTGCTGGGACACACACCTTCATGGCCTTCCTCAGGAGCTCAGGGCTGCTGGGACACACACCTTGAGGAACAACAACAACAACAACCTGTAAACAATGTGTTCCTTTAATATCAATAACATTACTTCATTAACTCTAAGTCATTAATTGTATCATGTGGTTCAGAAGAGGATTTAGGTTTTCAACAGAACCTTTCTCTGTGTGGTGCATAATTCATCATAACAACACTAGGGGTTGATTCCACAGTGATTGGTATTGGTTTGTAAGTATACAAACAAAACAATGTTACCCATGTATAGTAAATGACTTAGAGGTGAATTACTTAATGAATTTGGTGAGTAAACTATATAGTGATCATCATTATCTAACTGTTTTAATAGATTTTATAAATATGGATATTCAGCTTTTGGAAAATAATGAAACCTTATAAGTGTGGTTGGTTGGGAAGCTTACAAACAAATACCACTGTGGAATAAACTCTAAAATAATGAGGCCTAACAAGGGTGGTTGGTTGGGAAGCTTACAAACTAATACTACTGTGGAATAAACTCTAAAATAATGAAGCCTTACATGTGTGCTTGGTTGGGAAGCTTACAAACAAACACCACTGTGGAATAAACTCTAAAATAATGAAGCCTTACATGTGTGGTTGGTTGGGAAGCTTACAAACAAACACCAATGTGGAATCAACCCAATAACAAGGCTATCAATTCCTCCAAGCTATCCTGACATACACACCAACCCAACACAATAATTAAGGTGCAAGTAGTGTTGGTAAATCTGGAGCAAATTATTCCTCCTAACTATTCCAGACAACAGGACACCATTCTATTAAACACATTATGGAAGACTGCAAATTCTGCCATGTACAGTTGTGGTCAATAATAATCACCAACATATGGGCATCTCAAACAATTTACTGTCTAATGTTTTCATGTTCACATAAATTATGATGTTATTGTTTTAAGTAGTGTGTAGCTGCTGGTATTAAATTAAAAGATGATAGTTAATGTGTGAGTGTGTTTTTGTTTTAAGTAGTGTGTAGCTGCTTGTAATAAATTAAAAGATGATAGTTAATGTGTGTGTGTGTTTTTGTTTTAAGTAGTGTGTAGCTGCTGGTATTGAATAAAAAGATGATAGTTAATGTGTGTGTGTGTTTTTGTTTTAAGTAGTGTGTAGCTGCTTGTAATAAATTAAAAGATGGTAGTTAACGTGTGTGTGTCTGTATTATTATTTTAAGTACAGGTCTCCCTCACTGTACGATTGGGTTAGGTTCTTCAAAACCCAATCGTATAGCGATCGATCGTATAACGAGCTTAAGGTTTAATGGGATAAATAGGGTTACGTTCCAAGACTCGTATATTATGACCATAACATCACTATTTACTACCATAATATATAACTAATGGTAACATAAACAATGTTAAGAAGAACAGTTAATCACTTTATTTAACTTACAGTTAAGTATATCGGTATTGTAATTTGTGAAATTAGACCCAGGCACACAAAGAACATTCACTTGTCATCATCTGACAGCATGGACAGGGGAGAGCCGGGAGATAGTGAGGGTGTAGTGGAGAACGAGAAGGCACTAAGGCAGACTGGTAGGCTAGACAGTGTGGTGCCTGAGGGTGGATGGCACGGGAGGGGAGGTAGACAGTGTTGCCACAGTGGATGGAGAGCGGGATGGCTCAGACACACCGAAAACATACACTCGTCCTCGCACACAGAAAACATTCACTTGTCATTATCAGACATGCCGTTTTATTATGTCCAGCTTAGACTGCAAGCTCAAGCTCTTCCTTGCTTTTTTCGGCTTTACATCACTAGGAGAAGTGCTTGCAGGTCGCTTAGAAGCCATAACGAGACGAATGAATCACTCGATAATAAGAGAGGGGCAGTATGATAATGGTAGCAGCAGGAGCTTGACTGAAGGAGACAAGGGAAAACAGTTCAAAACACACAGACGACGCAGTTCTTCCAATCGTCGCTACGCTTGGGTGGCGCTGTCATCGCTCGCTCAAACAAATGATAATAACCTTGCACAGCGGGAGATCGTAAATGCGAGTGAAAATGATCGTTTAAAGAGCCAAGAGTATCAAAGTAGTTAAATCGTATACGCGAAATATCGTATAGTGAGGGAGACCTGTAGTGTGTAGCTGCTTGTAATAAATTAAAAGATGGTAGTTAACCTATTTATTGAAAAGAGTTTATCACCTAAGGAACAGAGGGAAGGTGTCAAACTCTTACGTGAGTTACCACTATATAGATGCATTATATTTGACCGTGACTGTACATAAATAGTCACCAACAACATACACTCTGTGAATGTCTGTCTGTCCAGGATGTAACACAACACTACATTCTATTAAACACATTACAGAAGACTGTAATGTACACAAACACTCACCAACAACATACACTCTGTGAGGGCACTGTGAGAAAGTTCGGTTCAGGCCATCACCTTCCTCAGGAGCTCAGGGCTGCTGGGCCACACACCTTCATGGCCTTCCTCAGGAGCTCAGGGCTGCTGGGCCACACACCTTCATGGCCTTCCTCAGGAGCTCAGGGCTGCTTGGCTACACACCTTCATGGCCTTCCTCAGGAGCTCAGGGCTGCTGGGCCACACACCTTCATGGCCTTCCTCAGGAGCTCAGGGCTGCTGGGACACACACCTTGAGGAACAGCAACAATAACAACAACAACAACAACCTGTAAACAATGTGTTCCTTTAATATCAATAACATTACTTCATTAACTCTAAGTCATTAATTGTATCATGTGGTTCAGAAGAGGATTTAGGTTTTCAACAGAACCTTTCTCTGTGTGGTGCATAATTCATCATAACAACACTAGGGGTTGATTCCACAGTGATTGGTATTGGTTTGTAAGTATACAAACAAAACAATGTTACCCATGTATAGTAAATGACTTAGAGGTGAATTACTTAATGAATTTGGTGAGTAAACTATATAGTGATCATCATTATCTAACTGTTTTAATAGATTTTATGAATATGGATATTCAGCTTTTGGAAAATAATGAAACCTAACAAGGGTGGTAGGTTGGGAAGCTTACAAACCAATACCACTGTGGAATCAACTCTAAAATAATGAAGCCTAACAAGTGTGGTTGGTTGGGAAGCTAACAAACCAATACCACTGTGGAATCAACTCTAAAATAATGAGGCCTAACAAGGGTGGTTGGTTGGGAAGCTTACAAACCAATACCACTGTGGAATCAACTCTAAAATAATGAAGCCTTACATGTGTGGTTGGTTGGGAAGCATACAAACTAATACTACTGTGGAATCAACTCTAAAATAATGAAGCCTAACAAGTGTGGTTGGTTGGGAAGCTTACAAACTAATACCACTGTGGAATCAACCCTAAAATAATGAAGCCTTACAAGTGTGGTTGGTTGGGAAGCTTACAAACCAATACCACTGTGGAATCAACCCAATAACAAGGCTATCAATTCCTCCAAGCTATCCTGACATACACACCAACCCAACACAATAATTAATTAGTGTTGGTAAATCTGGAGTAAATGATTCCTCCTAACTATTCCAGACAACAGGACACCATTCTATTAAACACATTATGGAAGACTGCAAATTCTGCCATGTACAGTTGTGGTCAATAATAATCACCAACATATGGGCATCTCAAACAATTTACTGTCTAATGTTTTCACGTTCACATATGAGGCTCCCGCCGCGAGAGGGCTGTAAGCGCCACCCAACTAGTTTTGAGAAAAATGCGCTCAAAGTTTCCTTATGATTACACCATTGAAAACGGTCAGAAGGGGAATCTATTATATACCATTGGAATCGCCTATCCTTCTTCTTTTTGGCCATGTAATTTATATTCCTTAATATCAAGTTTTGTGCGTGTGGCGGCGTGTGGAAGACATGGTGGCAGAATTGGATGGGCGTGAAAGGCGTGAATGGGAGAAAAAGTGATGCTTGTCTGAAGCGGTGTATGTGTGCAGCTGCTTTCCCGCCAGCATTGTTCAACCAGTTCCTCAGAATTCCTCAGAATTCATAGTCAATGTTTCTTAAAGATTCGATCACTATAGGAAAATCTGACTTTTAGTCTCTTTTTATAACTAATATGCATTGACATTGATGTATTTATCTCTTACAAGTGTATTAGTGTCTATTCCTTATTGTTTTCAATATTGGTTTGCAATAATTAATCCATTAATATAGGGAAATTGATGGAATCACGAATGAAAACATTGGACTTTAAATCGCACGTGTAGTCATCAGCTGGCGGGAGGACGCGCGCTCATTGGCTAGAGCTATGGCCGCTCCCTATACTCCGCGCTGATTGGTGCCCGCTCTGCCTCGTCGCCTCTGGAGATAGCTCTGTCTGGCGGCGGAACGAGAACTTCATTTTGAGCAACTTTAGGCCTTGTTGTACCCATCCAGATGGTCGATTTTGCCTATGACACCACTTCCACATGAATTCTATGCCCTTTTAGCAACCGGATCCGTGCCTAACTCAATTTTTTTCAAATTTGTTGCTTACATGCCTCTCGCGGCGAGAGCCTCATATGATGTTATTGTTTTAAGTAGTGTGTAGCTGCTGGTATTAAATAAAAAGATGGTGGTTAACGTGTGTGTGTGTGTGTAATATTGTTTTAAGTTGTGTGTAGCTGCTTGTAATAAATTAAAAGATGGTAGTTAACCAATTTATTGGAAAGTTTATCACCTAAGGAACAGAAGGAAGGTGTCAAACTCTTACGTGAGTTACCCCTATATAGATGCATTATATTTGACCACGACTGTACATAAATAGTCACCAACAACATACACTCTGTGAATGTCTGTCTGTCCAGGATGTAACACAACACTACATTCTATTAAACACATTACAGAAGACTGTAATGTACACAAACACACTCACCAACAACATACACTCTGTGAGGGCACTGTGAGAAAGTCCGGTTCAGGCCATCACCTTCCTCAGGAGCTCAGGGCTGCTGGGCCACACACCTTCATGGCCTTCCTCAGGAGCTCAGGGCTGCTGGGCTACACACCTTCATGGCCTTCCTCAGGAGCTCAGGGCTGCTTGGCTACACACCTTCATGGCCTTCATCAGGAGCTCAGGGCTGCTTGGCCACACACCTTCATAGCCTTCCTCAGGAGCTCAGGGCTGCTTGGCTACACACCTCGAGGAACAGCAACAATAACAACCTGTAAACAATGTGGTCCTTTAATATCAATAACATTACTTCATTAACTCTAAGTCATTAATTATATCATGTGGTTCAAAAGAGGATTTAGGTTTTCAACAGAACCTTTCTCTGTGTGGTGCATAATTCATCATAACAACACTAGGGGTTGATTCCACAGTGATTGGTATTGGTTTGTAAAGCTACGGTCACACTGGCCATTTGTACCCTGGGAGAGCCAAGTGTAGAGCAGCGTTGGATGCTGTCCCTTGGAAGTTTTTGGTCACACTACAGAAAGTAGAATCATCAGCCCAGTCCAAGGATATCAAGCTACAAAGAGTAGTGCACAATGGAGGACGAGGAACATGCTGGAAACTATGACTATTTTTACAATTGCAGCAGCCTACGCTCACATAAAACGGAAAATAAATAACGTGAAGAGACTGTGGGTCAAACTAGAGACCCTATATAGAGAGACTGGACACCTAAATTTTGTGCTGCTCGCTGATTGGCTGAATATATAGGCCGCCATATTTGTTACTGTTGTCTTCAGTGTTGCCAGGTCTGTTTGGCAGTGCTAGACGAAATTTCCCTATAACTTCAACATCAGAATTTCCCTTTTTACCTCAATTATTACCTGTTTACTCTGATACCCTGTTTACTCTTTGGTATTTCGTCTGATAGAAAATTCCCTGTTTACTTTTGAACAATCTTTAATAATAATCTCTGTGTGTGGACTTCAATATTCCCTAAAACATAAATTTCCCTGCACCTGGCAACACTGGTCGTCTTTCAGTCAACCGCCTTGGTTTAGTAGCGTCGTCTGGCAACTCGTCACGTCCTATTATGTGCTTTAAATAACGCATACATGACGTATAATAGTATTTATAACTTCAGGGATCTTATAGAATTAAAAAATATATACCTGTATATGGAAAGAATGCAACTTTCGTCAATATTTTGCCCACGAATGTCAACAATAGATTACTAACTGGTAGTATCTGGCATCTTATACAAACTTGAGAGGTATCGCGGAAAACTAGATAAAAAGGTATTTATGTATTATTTACGCTAATTTGATATATTTATTTACTATTTGTCATTATTTTTCAAAATAAGTTAAGTACAATCACATATTTTTACTAACAATAGTTTTCAAGTTCCTTCATTCTAACCTTGGGCTTGGAAGCAAACGATCCTACTCGTGTTGGGATACCTTGTAAATCTCCAAGCAAAACTCTCCAAGGTTGGGCGAAAATCCTACTCTCCCATGGGATCCAAGCATTTTTTGACCAGTGTGACCGCGGCTTTAGCATCCAAACAAAACAATGTTACCCA